>OY856412.1:92345000-92945000 GCA_963693085.1 Alisma plantago-aquatica
CCATTGAACAAAGGAGGAATACGTGGTGAGAGAGGAAGAGAAGCGTGGAGTTAGGGTGAATTTGTTTGACTCGGAGAAAGGGAAGGAGTTTGTTAAGAAATAGAGTAAATTTTGGCGTGGGAGGAGAGTATGTGGTTTGAAGGTGAGGAGTGGGGAGAGCGTGTGTATAGAGGCGGGTGGGGTAGTTGAGGAAGTAAGAGAGATGGGGGCTTGGAGAACGTGAAGTTGTTGGGTGGAGGGGTTTGGAGGACGTGGTTTTAATGTGAGGTGGTTTTGGAAGGAGAGAGAAATTAGGATAAAAACGGAATAAAATAGAGAAAAAACGTCAGAAGAGAGAGGGTCAAGGGGAATGCAGAGATTTTGAATCCTTGCTTCTGATTGGTTGGAATAATTTTTTGGAAAAGAAAATGGCAGCGGATGTAATTTAAACAACAAACTCACTCTTTTTATAATAGTATAGATATATATATATATATATATATATATATATATATATGTGTATATGTATATATATATATATATATATATGTGTATATGTATATATATGTATGTGTATATGTATATATATGTATGTATATATATATATATATATATATATATATATATATATATATATATATATATATATATATATATATATATATATATATGTATATATATATATATATATGTATGTATATATATATATATATGTATGTGTATATGTATATATATGTATGTATATATATATATATATATATATATATATATATATATATATATGTGTGTGTGTGTGTGTATATATATGTATATATATATATATATATATGTATATATATATATATATATATATATATATATATATATATATATATATATATATATATATATATATGGGGATTTATTAAATGCCCGCGCGAGTATCTTACCTTACCTACCCGTTTCACGGACACGGTGGAATCAATAGTAAATAACCAAAACAAACTCCTTTCGTCTATAATTTTCTCCCGAACGCAGGATCATCAGCTCCAAGCCCTTGGCTCCGCCGACTACACACACTGTGATGTTGCAGTTGGAAAGCAACGAGAACATACTGTCATTTCCTAGACTCCTAGGGACAACACGATCAGGCGTAGACATCCTACCAACGTTTGTGAGATCTCGCCATCGATAGACCAGATTCTAAGGAAGCTAATATATAGGCCTCTGATAATATAGCAAGGAGTGGGCGAGAGATTTCAAAATTGTAGTAGAGACTACAATGGATTCGGCCTGACTCTCTTATGCGATCCTTTCTTGTTTAGGTACAGATCCAGTAGAGTCCAGCTGGGCTTCACCTCAGAGATGTGCATATTGCTCAGGATCGCAACTTTTGAGCCGCCGTAGAAACAACCAATGACATCTCAAATTAAGTAGAGTTGCTTACGAATTTGGGATTTGTGATCACCGTAGTCATCATATATTGAACTGCTATCTCTTTGCATACTGGAAATGTAGGCGTAGTAACGACTCCACCATGCAGACACAAGTAATCCGACCTTCAGATCAACCAAATGCTCTTATCTGTTGGTAATGATCAGCTCTGACTAGGATCAGGGATTCTTTTTGAAGCCTCAGGGTGTCTGTCACTACTGCAAAAAAGGTCTTTGGCGTCGGTTATTTAAAGCCTTTAGCATTGGTTTCCAAACGACACCCAAGTGGGCACCGCTAAAAGTGAACACCTTCAGCGTTGGTTTCTAACCGACGTCATAACTCTTCCCGCCACCGAAAATGCGTCAACTGAGAACTATAGGCGTCGGTTAGGTAAGAAAACGACACTTTATCATGGTTAAAGACGTCAGTTATTAAATAAAACCCGAAGATATTACCCTTCCCGCCACTGAAAACGCACCAGCAAGGGAACTATAAACGTCGGTTAAGAAAGAAAATCGACACTATATCATGGTTAAAGACGTCGGTTATTAAAAAAAACTGACGCATTACCCTTCCCGCCAATGAAAATGCACCAGCAAGGGAACTATACGCATCGGTTAGTAAAGAAAACCGACATTATATCATGGTTAAAGATATCAGTTAATAAACAAAAATTGACGTCATTACCCTTCCCCTAACCAAGCCAGTGAGGGCACAAAGACGTCAGTTTTTTGCTAATAACTGACGTCGTATGTCTTTGGTGTTGATTTTATACAAATAACAAACATCTATGTTCTGATTTTTTTTTCTTATCAGTATGCAAGCTTGTTGTATGGCTGGTCAGCAGGATGCAGAACCTGCAGTTCAGTTATGAACTGCATGTTTACAACATCCATTGATATCAGTCAACAACAGGCCACAAACCTACAAAGTCATTCACATTCAGACACATGTATTGATCAGATACATGTAGAAACCTACAAAGTCATTTACATTCACATTAAGTTCTATTTATTTCATCTCTTTTCACATTCTGACATTCATGTATTGATCAGAAAAAGTCATTCACATTCACACATGACAATTCTAGAAAAAGTCATTCACATTCACACAAAAATAATTATGAGAACAAAGTTTAGAAATATCATTCTTTATTCATCATCGTCATCATTGTCATCAGATACCCAAGTATATTTAAAAATTCCCACTACTTGTAGGACTTTTGCCCATTCTTCTCTTACAACATCTAATTCCTCCCTCATATAGGGAGTATGTACATCTAATAACTTTTCACCTGTACTGAAGTCAATTTTAAACACCTACAAAGAGAATGACGTATATATATAATTAATAATATATAATAAGATTGATATATTTCATATTATCTAATGAGACTATATATAATACTTTATGTATAGTATCGATTTCCATTGCAGCATATTTGATGATTAGGTCATAAATCGCATCACATAGTAGGCACATGCCCATCCGTTGTCTTGTGTAGTACACTATAAATTGAAACATACAAAATATTCAAAAATACAAATAAGCACAATTCACAAAAATAATATATACATCGGAGTCAGATAATTACTTTCACATTCTCCCAAATTAGTGGTTGATTCTTTTTCTTGGGGACCTTTCCTCTAGCTTTTTTGAACTCTTGTAAAGCTCTACATGTTAATGTAACACATTAAATTGCATAATTAAATAGTAATATAATAATAGATGTTAACAGATATAAAAATATGAAATATTTCTAACAGGAATAATGGCCTTTTCATTGTGTGTCCATATAATGTATTCAATTCGTTCCCCGCGGGATCTAGATAATAGACAATGAACGTCTTGGGGACAATAACTAGTAACTCCCAATGCCTACCACTACAGGTAAGAAAGTTAAAAATTAATAACTCAAAATCCACAATAAAAATGTAATTTTCTTAAGTCCAAATTATAAGCAAAGTAAACTTACTCAATATTGAATGGATCTATTATCACCGTCTTCTTGTTTTTACCAAAATAATCAAAAGAAGCAGAGTAGTATGAAGTAACTGAAGAAGGGTCTGTATCTACAAGACTAATCAAAGTTGGAGCCAAAAATCCCACATGGGAAAATGTAAAATTTGTACATATCATGTGTAAGTTGCTGCAAAACATGTATTACGTATGCATTAATATATAAGAAACTAGATCACCGTATATAAAATAAGGTATATGGATGTATAAACAAGATCTCACCATATACAAAGTTCTATCATAGATGTGTTCATCCCATCACAACGAAACAACTCCAAACTATCTTGTATAAATAGCTTGTTTTTGTATGATTGACCTGCATTAATACCTATTCATTAATACGTATGCAAAAATTATATAAATAGATTGTTATCGTATGATTGACCTGCAACATCCTCTAGAATTGTAACATTTATAGGGAAATTTCGATCATGTTCGCCGATCCATACTGCCATACCCCAACAATTAGGACCTAATGAGGTGTGTAGGTCCCTTGGAAGCCAATTTGGTAGTTGAGGAGGTGGAGGTGGAGGTCGAGATGTAGCGGGTGTCATCTTTTTGACATGTATATATAATTTTAGATCAATTGACTCATATATACACACTAAAAAATTAACGTAATGTAAATTTACCATACAATATTAGTATAGACGACATCCTGTTTGGGCTACATTATCACTCCGTGTTCTGTCTCACCAAGCGTTTCAGCATCTGGGTGGGCATATGGCAGTGGAAGATCCCTCCAATCGGGGAGTACACGTATCGGGTCCCATGAACCACACCAAATGGTACTGGAGTCCTGTGACATATGTCCCCTGGAAGGGCTCGGTAAGCCTGTGCCTCTGCAACGACATATTCTTGACTTTTTAGTCGGCATGGCTTCAACCCCTATGAATTTACGTAAAGTATGTTATATGCATATATACACAAACATATCATCTTGAAAATACTAGCTACTATGTCATAAAAATACTTACAGAGGATGTGCTAGGTGGTGGGTCTACAGGATTACTCTCAACCTCTACAGTAGGAATAATAGAAGCGCAACACATCACAGGAACCGTCTGAGTAGCCGTCTGAGACGTCTGCCACTTCACCATTACTTCTTGGACTTTCCTCTCAACTAATTCATCTACCTAACCATGGATAAAAGAAATGCTATCTATCGATTATTCAATTCTCTTTCGTAATAACATTCTAAAAAAAGAATAGGTTACCTCAACTTGTAAAAGCCCCACTTTTGGGACAGGTTTGTGCTGGGATGGCCCAAAGAACGCTTTGATGCCCACACCAGCGCCTGCACCCCTAACACGTCCAAGATGCTATGGGTTATCCAAAGCAACTGTTAGTTCATCACTTGTGCCCTAAGGGATGAACTTGCCTTCCTTCCTCTACTTGTGCAGCTCCCGCTAATTGCCATCAACAGAAATTGGTAAGTAAACATAACAATAATCATTATCGATCGATTGCTTTAAGAGTTGATTTTTACCATTTTTACAGCCGCCTCAGCAGTTGCGGGCTTCGTTATATCTCCCTTCTTGTTTTGCCTCCCAGCTATCCACATAGCATGGCGAGCCAGAGGTGTGGGAGCAGTAGTAGAGGACTATGCAGTCTCCTAAGTAGCAGCGGGTTGAGCAGTAAACTCAGCCTGTAGTCTTTGGCGAATGCATGCATATCATCTTGGACCCATTGTGTGGTCATGCACATTCAGTGCACACCTTGCTTGTTGAGCATCACTGATAGCCTAGTTAGTAAACATATTGATTTGGTTAGTAACACTAAAGGTTAAGCTTGAATAGGTGAATACATAAGAACGTATATTAATTAAATTGGGAGTGGCACTTAATACCTTGAATTCATCCATTTTTCTTTGGGTAACAAACTCCTCCCAGTCTCTGGGGTCCAGGTAGTTCCATTGTTCTATTGATGTCTTCTTCCTAAATTTATTTTTTAAAGAGAATAAAAACAAAAATTATTAGTGTAGAGTTAGTCAAACAGTGATCAATGTCTAGAATTGGAAATCAATCAAAAACCTCTTCTCAGCATCACGTATGTAATCTCAGGTGAGATTGGTCCTATAGTTCCTAAGGACCCTCCCACAACGTTGCATCATGTATTTATGATGCAACTTTTCATCCAGATCAAATATGCTCTGCAAAATAGAATTGTTATTAACTAGTATCCTAAAATTTAGTAATCTACAAAAATAGAATTGCAAATAATAATAACTCATGCATCATTCCTTCCATACTAAGTCTTTCTTCCCCTTAGGAACTTTATGCCAGGATTCTACATTAGGACTACAATGGCTACGAGTAAGAACCCCAAGATATGAAATAAATGAGTTACGGTTCACTCCAACTGCATTTCTTGCATGATCGAAATCCACAGCCAGTTTGGGTCCATTGCCCCTTTGTTTTAGTAACTTGTTCATCATTGTGGTGCCCCTCACTTTCTCAATTTTTTTTGTTGCTCATCAAGTGCCCCAATTTCTTCAGGGGGTACATCACCAACCTAAAATTTGACAAGAAAACATACTTATAAGATATAACTATAAATGAACATATAGACAGAAACCTCAGGGATATATTTTTAAAACTTACATTGTGAGACAGCGCATTGACATCCTCACCCTCACGGTAATCATCAGCACGGTCATTAGGAGAATGCTCAGCCATATGAAAGTTCACATTCACATTGTAAAGTTCACATTGTAAAGTTCACATTCACATTGTAAAGTATTTCACATTGAAAAGTTCACATTTAGAAAAATAAAACATATAAAAAAATATAAATATGCATGCCTCTAATATTGCGATCTTTTATCAATTAACAATCCTTCATTGTGATCTCCGTGCACATACAAGTCATCATTAGCTTTGATATTTGGTGGTGTTGGCAACCCAACTGAGAATGGACTGGAGTCATCATACTTATCATAGTATTGTTCTTCATCTATAGGATCTTCAATAAACTATCTTTTATCATGAAGAACAACCGACCATTTATCATTTGCAGGATCATCGATATAAAATACTTATTTCACATGTGATGCCAATATGAATGGTTTACCCTTCCCACCAATCTTTTCAAAGTTGACTAGTATGAAACCCAATTCATCCACTATAACTCCTTTGGTGTTATCAACCCAATTACATTTAAAGAGCGGAATTCTGAAATCTATATAGTCAAACTCCCATTTGTCTTCAATGACACTGTAATATGACATTTTAGCTTCACGTGGACTCTTATCCTTTGCACTTGCAAAAAACAATGAAGACGCTTGAAGGGTGACCCCACTATTTTGGATGACACTCTTATCATCTTGACGCTTTGTGTAATATGAGAATCCATTTATATCAAACCATTCATAATACATAACATTCAATTTTGGTTTAAAGGCGAGGCATTTGATAGTTTCAGTAAGATTATCTGGTGTTTGAGATAGTTGATGTAAGACTTTATCTTCAAACCACTTAATAAATGTCTTGTTATGCTCTCTAGCAAGCCACATTGAATTGGCTCGAGGATATTGTCTCTTGATAAAATTGGTATGTTCCTTGATATGAACACTCACTTCATCAATGTTGTGTAAAATATACAAGTGACCTTGTTCCAACTGCTCATGATTGATTACTTTCATCCGTGATCCCAAAATTCCTTTGCCGAAAAGCTCGTCAATATTCTTGTCATTAACATGAGTGTCATTAGCACTCAGAAAGTCATTGTAAAAATCCATAACCTCTCTCGCCACATAACCCTCAATAATACTCCCTTCAGGTCGATAACGGTTTCAAACATCACCTTTAATAATGCTCATGTATCGTTCAAAGGGATACATCCAATGTAAAAAAACTGGTCCCAACATTTTCACTTCCCTAGTCAAGTGGACAACAAGATGTACCATGATATCAAAGAATGAAGGAGGAAAATACATCTCAAGATGACATAGGATAACAACAACTTCTCTTTGCAATTTATCGAGAGTATCAGGGTCAATAACTTTGCTGCACAGACTATTGAAAAAGAAAAAAAGTCTGGTGATTGCAAACCTTACATGCTTCGACAATATAGATCGAATTGCCACGGGCAATATTTGTTGCATTAGAGTGTGACAATCTTGAGATTTAAGACCTATCAACTTCAGATCTTTCATTGATACCAATGTACGGATGTTGGATGAGTAACCATGTGGCACCTTAACATTTACCAAGCATTCACAAAAAGCTTTCTTCTCCTTTCTCGACAACGTATAACAAGTGGGAGTTAAGTATGTTCTCCGATCGCTACTAACTACTTCTATTAATTCTATCCTTATTCCCATTTCACGTAGGTCCATTCTGGATTTTATCCCATCTTTAATCTTACCTGGTATATTCAACAGAGTACCAATGACGCTATCACAAATATTTTTCTCAACGTGCATGACATCGATACAATGTCTGACTGCCAAAGAACTCCAATAAGGAAGATCCCAAAATATTGACTTCTTCTTGAATAAATATTTGTCACTCCATGTGGCCACCGTACATTGTGATCACTTTCCAAATTCATTGGCAAAGTCTTTTACTCTTTCATAAACATCCTCTCCTGGTATAGGTTTAGGTGCACTCTGTTCCTCATTCCATCCATTGAATGCTTTGCGCAACCTACGATACAGATGGAATTTTGGAAGAAACCTTCGATGACCAAGATATACAGTATTGCCGCCGTGTTTTAGTCATATTGAATCAGTGTTCTCTTCACATATAGGACACGCTTTAGATCCTTTGACACTATATCCAGACAAATTCCCATATGCTGGAAAGTCATTCATAGTGCAAAACAACATAGCATGCAAACGAAATGTCTCTCTTCGTGAAGCATCATAGGTCATCACACCTTCACCCCAGAGTTTCTTCAAGTCATCAATCAGAGGTTCAAGATAAATGTCGATATCATTTCTAGGTTGTTTAGGTCCCGATATCAACAACGACAGCATAACATACTTATTTTTCATACACAATCAGGGAGGAAGATTGTATATAACAAGCATAATTGGCCAAGTGCTATATTGGCTGCTCAATGCCCCGTACAAATTCATCCCATTTGTACAAAGCCCAAGTCTTAGATTCATGAATTCTTCACCGAATTTAGGGTACAATAAATCAATCTTCTTCCATTGTGGGGAATTAGACGGATGTCGTAGGATCCCATCATTATTTTTCTTAACATCTGCATGCCACCTCAAATTCTTTGCATCTATCGGATTGGCAAACAAGTGTTGAAACTGTGGTATTATAGGTAGATACCACATCACCTTGGCAGGAGAACCAGTTTTAGACTCCCCCAAAGTCGTCAATTTATACCTTGACGCACCACATTTGGGACAATATTTGAAATCCACATAATCCTTTTGAAATAATACACAATCATTCGGGCATGCGTGTATCTTCTTGGCCTCCATTCCCATTGGGCACAACAATTTCTTTAACCGATATGTTGAGATTGGCAGCTCATTTCTTTTAGGAAGAATTTCTTTCAACAAAGGCAACAATGACGTAAAGCTTTTGTCGCTCCATCTATCGTTAGCTTTCAACTTATACAATCTCAACACAACGCTAAGCTTCGTAAACTTACAACCTGTGTATAACAGTATCTCAGCATCATGCACAATGTTTCTAAACATGGGAGGTGGATCGGTGTTCTCTACCCCACAACTATCCAACATTGCATCAACAATGTCTATTGGAACTGGTTCGTTCATATCTACGTCCTCAGAGGCAATTTCTTCTTCTACACAAGCACTGCTATCAACATCCACTGATTTTAGTCTTGAAATCTCTCCATGTTAGTGTCATTCTGTATAGCCTAGTACAATCCCGTTGCACATGACATGACTTTTGATTTCGTCACCAGTGTTGACTTTCAAGTTGTTACTACAATGCCTACATGGACAATAGAACCTATCTCCAGGTTGTTTTCTATGTTCCTCAGAAAATCTAATAAACTGATCGAGACCAGAAATAAACTCTGGGGTGCAGCGATTTGGAATAGACATCCATGATCTATCCATTCTATGATCAAAGAGAAAACAAGTATATATTAGAACAAGATTAGGGTCTAGGGTTAAAAGATTAGGGTTTATGGTTAAAACTTTAAGGTTTAAGGTCTTATATATAATAAATGTGTACCACCTATCCCATTCTTGAACACCTAATCTCACTAGTATGTGTATAATGTGTATTAGGTTTTCAAGAAAATTTCGGCAGTATTTCTCCGCTGTTCTCTAAGTACATATGTACTTAGATAACAAATGGGGAAATGTTACCGAAATTTTCTTGAAAACCCAATACACATTATACACTTACATCCTAAGTGGGATTAAGTGTTCAAGATCAATCCCAAACCGGGGACTATAAGGAGTAAATCTTGGACGGGGTTTCTAGGACAACATAATATAACACCACAAAACTCACAATTTTCTTATAAAAACACTTGTGGATAGCCATAACAACATATCAATGCTTTCTAAATTAATCAATGTATTATTTTATAACACAAATCGTGGTGGGTATAACATAGAAAAAACTTAACATGTCACAACAGAAACATGTCCTTAACCTAATATACATAACTCATTAGGAAGACCATTCACATTGTTTCCTGCAAGAACATCATGATCCCCCCATACCTCATCCAGGCTCGTCATCATATGTGTGATGCATAAGCTTAATACAACATTATTTAAAAGATATGATGTTCATGTGACATCAACTTAGGGTTACAACAACATAGAGAGAGAAAGTACTCTATCATTATAATAATCAAACAAGAGGCTATGTACCATCATCTCTTACTTGCATTAGGGTTAGGTTAAGAATTATGAGCTGAATTAACATTTCCAATCAGCTCTTTAAAAAGCTCTAATATTTGTATTCATTCGAGGGCAAAGTTAAGACTATAGGATGATGGGGTAAGCATTTATACTATCAATTCCTAAGGTTTACTTTTTTACCATAACAATATTCATTAGAGTTATAGACAACCATATTAGGGCATAACCCCATCCTATTTTATCAAATCTAAAGAACCAAATACATTAACCTCCTAATCATGGGATTACATCTATATTGGTATATGGGTTCATCCAAGGCTATATCCTAACTAGGGTTTAGGGTGGTCTCGGGTTTGGATAGGAATAAGGGTACACCCTAATTCCATTGCAACATGATTCGATATGGTATAAACCCAAATTATTAGAAACATTATATTATATTAAAATAGTCAGATTAAATGATATACACAATATATTAAACAAATCTAGGGTTTATATGTATTAACCACTCTACATTCATGTATTAACTACACTTTTAGAGCTAGAGGCATAATTAGACTCTGGAATGTATATGATTGAATGATTAGATATACTAACGGCAGTGGCGGCGATGGCAGTGGCAGAGACGGCGGCAGGAGCGGCGAGAGTAGGAGTAGGCAGGAGCATGAGCATGAGCAGGACCGGCGGGAGCAAAAGCAGGAGCAGGCGGCAGTGTAGTGGCAACAGCAGGTGGCGGTGGTGCGTGCGGCAGTAGGAACGGTGGCAAGAGAGGTAGGCGGCAGGAGCAGTTGTGTTGGCAGCAGCGAGCACAGCGAGCGGCGGCAAGAATCACAAATCGCCAGACCTAAGCTCTCAACAATGAAACAGAGAAAGGGGAAGAGTCTGCTTAGCATGGGTGCTATTAAGTTAACAATAGACATCGGTTATTAAAACCAACTAATGCTTCTAACTATAGGAGTCGGGTGCTGTAGAAAACCGACGTCAAAGGGGGTGAAAATTTTCGCGCGGTCAGCGCGCGAAAATACATCGGCGTCGGTTATTTCAAGAAAACCGACGATAACAATGGGCCCAATTTCTGTCTCGCGAAAAACTATTAGTTTTCGGTTGATTATCTAAAAACCGACGTCGTATGTTAAATTTTGGAAGTAATTTTTTTCGCTGGAAAATTTAGATTTGACGGTTGATTTTAGGCGTCGATTGTTTATTGAGAAACCGACACTAAATAAAAAGTGATACCCGTATCTGGCCACTCTTCACAGATAGATGTCAGTTTGTGTATTCAACTGATGATGTATGGTTTAGGCGTCGGTATCTTGTATACAACCGACGCCTGTAAATGTGACGTTATAAGCCATTTCTGTAGTACTGTGTTCTTGGGCTTTTGTAGGTCAGTAGGAAACTCTAGTCTCTTCGCAGAACCAAGTTTCAATTTTCTGGTTGAGAGAAGATTATTTTGAGCAGAAAATGGGGCTTAACTAAGTCGTACTAACTATATTGTGGAAGGATGACAACAAGGTTGTCCCTGATGGTGCCAATGCCAAGCTTCTAGGAAACTACAAGCCTCTTTCAAAACAGCAACCTGGATAGGGATTTCTTCTAGTGTACCTGTTTTTAGTGATTGGTTTTACTTTCTTATTTAAGAAATCACCATGCCTGTAGATGTATCAATATATGTGATTCGGTTTCGATTTATTGGAAAAAATGTTGATTTGGCTACCACTATAATAGTCAGTTTATACTCACAGTCAAGTTCTGAATTTATACTTAAAAATAATTACATAGATTGCTTAAATCAGCTCGACGTATTGATCAGAAGTGAAATTTCAAATATGTTGGGTGATAGAAACAAGTTCATAAGTCTTCGTTAACTGCAAATCAATAAGATGGCAATGTGCAATAGCTATTTCCAGAAATTTTCGTATGCACAACTGCTCATTGTGTACTAGTAAATAATTAGTTTTTCTGATTTTTTTGACCCGACAACAGTTAGCATGTTTGAAGAGATTAAGTAGTAGAATGTGAGTTGATGATTTGATTTTGCTTCTTTATGTGAGTCACGGGGACAAACCATAATCATGTGAATGTATACCAAAATCAAATGTACATTTCAAAGTATGATACTCGACCACCAGAGCCACAAAAGGGTGGAGGTACATTTTTCAACCAAAAAGAGTCACCATTCTCCGTCTGAACCATTTGGAAGTAGTGCATCAATAGTTTCTTGAGTAACCCACTATCAGAGCTCTCCCTACTCTCGTGCTACTCATAAGTTCGAGAATAGGAATGCCAAGAATGGAAAAGACTTGGCCAAAGATATCCATGTACATAAATTATATTTAACATACAATTTTCTAAAGTCATTAATTTGAAGATTAATGGTTATTATTTAGCAAAATAGTTACTTTTAATGCCACATAGTTACATTCTATGCAACCATACACCATATAAGTTGTAAATTTACATATTAAAATGGACATCAGTTACAAAATATTCCACTTGAATCAATTTTATTTGATTCATATTTTTTCACAGACAAAAATATGTACTTAGTTCAATATAAATTCAAGCATTAAGCTACATGCTCTTAACATATTAGCTACATTATGATCTCATGCTACACCAAATCCCAAGTGCTACTTTTTTTCTTTTTTGTTACTTTTGTGTTTGGTGTTACTTTAGGTGTTGGATAGTTACTTTTTGTACTATGTTGTTACTTTTCATACCATATAGTTATTTTTTATGCCTTGATGTTACTTTTAGTGTCAAATAGTTACTTTTTGTGTCTTGGTGTTACGTTTAGTGTCAGATAGTTACTTTTCTTACCATGTCGTTACTTTTTATTTCCTTGTGTTACTTTTAGTGTCAGATAGTTATTTTTTATGTCATGATGTTACTTTTAATGTCAGATAGTTACTTTCCATACCATACAATTACTTTTTGTGTCCTAGTGTTACTTTTAGTGTCCGATATTTAGTTTTTGTGTCATGATGTTACCTTTTGTGTCTGATAGTTGCTTTTCATATCATATAGTTATTTTTTGTGTCCTGGGGTTACTTTTGGTATCGGATGGTTACCTTTCGTACAATATAGTTATTTTTGTGTCATAGCGTTACTTTTGGTTTTGGATGGGTACTTTCGTACTATATAATTACTTTTGTGTCTTGTACTACTTTCAGTGTCAAATAGTTACTTTTTGTATCCTGTTACTACTTTTAGTGTGATGGATACTTTTTGTGTCCCGGTACTACTTTCAGTGTCAGATGGGTAATTTTTGGGTCCTAGTACTATTTTTACTGTCACATAGTTACTTTTGATGTCTTGATGTTACTTTTTGTACCATATAATTACTTTATAAACATGCTTTTATTGTATAAAGTTTCACCAACACAATTTACCAAGAATTAATTTATTAATTTTATCTGTATGACTCGAACTCTCTCAATTAGTTCTATGTCTCAAACTCTCTCAATGAAGACAAGTGTGCAATCTGGCAATTGGAAATATCAGTGGAAGGCCAACCCTGACCTTGCCTTCAACCACACCGACTTCTCGCTAGTATACGCGACGCGAGTTCCGACAATCATCTGTGAAGAACTGGGAGCTTCGATTTTCAGATTCCACGCGTCCAGATGATTCTACCTGAGTGTAATACACTAGCCTGATCCCGCCGCCACTACCAACATGTTAGCCCCAAATGTGCAACGACACAGGGGCAGACACAGAGGAGCGTGCGCTGACGCCAAACCCAGATGGAGTGCCAGGAACTTGCTATTACAAGAACCCACAGAGGACAGACTTGTACGGAGCAGCTCCAATGGTAAACTTTCGGCTACCCATCAACACAAAGATGAGCTACGAGTGCGGTGATGAGGCAAATTAGGAATCACGTTCCCCCAGTTAGCGCATCCTCTAACCCACTTCCGACCTTGGGGCCGACTTCCCTCAAGATCTGGGTTCTGATGAGTGCGACATGTGGGAAGGCCACAACCAAAAGGGTTGACCAGATGGTATTTTGTCAGATACAATCGGAGTAGGACAAATAGGAGCAGTGGTCAATTAGTGTGATTGACAGAAGAGGGTAAGAGGAGCAGGGAGTCAGAGAATAGAAAGCGGAAGAGGCATAAGACGGCATATGACTGCGGCAAATGGAGTTCAGCAAGAAGGGATACATAAAATATTTACAAAAAAATACCACCACGTTGAAGGCACGGGTAATTTAAGTTGCTACCCACACGGGCAACAAAGACATCATATATATATATATATATATATATATATATATATATATATATATATATATATATATATATATATATATATATATATATATATATATATATATATATATATATATATATATATATATATATATATATATATATATATATATATATATATATATATATATATATATATATATATATATATATATATATATATATGGGCTCATCTTTATTGTCCGTGCGGGTAGCTACCCGCCCACTCTTCCGACCATTTTTTTTCAAAAAAAAAAATCGTTATTGTAGAGGACTATTTTGTCTAGCTCTCCAAAAAAATTTAGCCAAAAATAACATCATTTGCCCCTCCAAAATCATAAAACCCGTCCTTATATATATCTGTTGTATATTTTGTACAGAGTTACTTTTTTGGCCGGCAGAGTTACTTTTTTGGCCACCATAGTTACTTTTTTGACAGCAGACTTACTTTTTTGGCTATGAGAGTTACTTTTTTAGCTGCAGGGTAGCAAAAATCAAAATTACCCGCGCGGGCAACGAATGAAAGCCATATATATATATATATATATATATATATATATATATATATATAGGGTGTTCATTCATTGCCAGCGCGGGTAGCATGAATTTTCGCTACCCTGCAGCCAAGAAAGTAACTCTCCTGGCTAAAAAAGTAACTCTGCTGTAAAAAACGTAACTATGGTGTCAAAAAAGTAAATCTGCTGGCCAAAAAAGTAACTCTGTACAAAATATACATCAGATATATATAAGGACGGGTTTTTTTATTTTGGAGGGGCAAATGATATTATTTTTGGCTCAAATTTTTTGGAGAGCTAGACAAAATAGTCCTCTACAATTTTGAAAAAAAAAATTGAAAAAAGTGATCGGAAGGGTGGGCAGGTAGCTACTCGCGCGGGCAATAAAGATGGGCCCATATATATATATATATATATATATATATATAAATATATATATATATATATATATATATATATATATATATATATATATATGGTCCATCTTTATTGCCCGCGCGGGTAGCTACCCGCCCACCTTTTCGAATACTTTTTTTCAAAAAAAAGAATTCGCAATTGTAGAGGACTATTTTGTCTAGTTCTCCAAAACATTTTAGCCAAAAATAATATCATTTGCCCCTCTAAAATAAAAAAACCCGTCCTTATATATATCTGCTGTATATTTTGTACAAAGTTACTTTTTTGGCCAGCAGAGTTACTTTTTTGACACCATAGTTACTTTTTTTTTACAGCAGAGTTACTTTCTTAGCTAGGAGAGTTACGTTTTTGGCTGCAGGGCAGCGAAAATCCATGCTACCCGCGCGGGCAATGAATGAACACCCATATATATATATATATATATATATATATATATAGAGAGAGAGAGAGAGAGAGAGAGAGATTTATTCGTTACCCGCGCGGGTAGTCTGATTTTTCGCTACCCGTGTAATTATATGGTATACAAAAGTAACTCTAAGATCAAAAGAGTAATTATATGGTACACAAAAGTAACTCTGTGATAAAAAAGTAACTGCGTAGAAAATATACAATTAGTAAATATATGGACGTACTTTTTGATTTTGTTGGGGCAAATGATATTATTTTTGGATGAAATTTTTTTGGGAGCTAGATAAAATGCTCCTCTACAATTGTGATTTTTTTTTTGAAAAAAAGTGAACCGAAGGGTGGGCGGGTAGCTACCCGTGCGGGTATTAAAGATGAGTCATATATATATATATATTATATATATATATATATATATATATATATATATATATTAGTTGGGATCGTATATGGTATTTGTTAGGATATGCTCATTAATCATTTTAGTATCCACATTGTATGCAATTAAAATAAATCTGAACATATCCATTTAAATCCTGACACACCATGAATTAACGTGTCTCTGATATCAATGTTAACAAATTAGGACGATAGATAAGGCAGTGGAAATAAAAATTTAATGATGGATTCCCTAACCAAATGTTCACATCAACAACAATGTATCTAAAAACGAGGGTAACAAGAGTTATACCTGGTCCTAGAGCAAGTCCAACTAAAACTCTTAATGCAATATCGTTCTTCTTCTCAAAGAAATATCGTGATTCATCTTCAGGAAGCACTCAAATAGCAGCAACACCCTCCTCGTGCAACACCACAGACGGCGGTTGACAGTGTCCTTCAACTGAGAAAAACTCCTCGCCTTTAGAGTAGTCCATGTGGACCACCGCAAACTCCACGTTGCGCTACCAGAGCCAACTAGAAGGAGTTGTCCCTTTGAATGTCAATCTTCTAGGATTGATTCACACTCCCACAATTGTCTCTCCCTTTATATCCCTCCCCTTTAAGGGTTGGACTTGCTCAGGATCTCTATTGGTTATTGACCGGCCTAAATCGCGCGTCCAAAAGGAGCAGATTTGAAGTAGTCAGACTTTTAAATTAGCCGACTCTTAGGCCCCCGCAACGATGACGGGATCCGAAATAGCAATCGGGGTCGAACCACAGGGACAAGGGTGGTAGTGCTAAGAACGCGAAATCAACACTTTACACTCTGACAAAAACAAGGTGAGGATAAAGTTCCCTAAGGGAACAACAGGTGAAGATCGGTAAAATAAAAGAAAACTATCTCCAACTAGAGTTACAAGGAAAATTAAGGTTTTTGGCATTTATTAGTTTTTAGGGGTTTAGCGCAACAGAAACAGAGGAGATAACACCATTGCCTCGGTAAGGAACGAAGGAGGAAAACTTCGGTATAACAAGAGGCAGCAGGAACATCCAGTACCCCTTCTCTCAAAGAGGGTACCTCTAACTAAGCACCAACACCCTCTCTCAAGGTTGCTGGACTTGGGTTAGAGTGGAAAGATAACTGAAGTAACTTCGATCCTGGGTACTCTCGTACTCCCTGATCGGACCAAACACTAGAGCCACAACACCTCTCTCGAGGGAGTTGCAGCGGGAAACACGATTCGATAGCTAGTCAGCACATGATCCAAGCATACAAGCTAGAGTTCAGATGCTAAGCAAAGTAATCATTCAATAAAAAGGAACCAAACATAAAGTCAACAGATATTTAAAACTCCTCCAATTCCATTGTCATAAGTATTATATAAAAGGGTTTAGTTACATTGCGTAAGTAAAGAAAGTAAATGACTGAAACAGAAAAAGATAAGTATCGCCTCCTTGATTTAGGAGATTGACAAGCAGCAGTAGATCCCTAAGGTCCCTCTAGCCCGATACCGGGCGGGAGCTCTGCCCGATACGCCTGTGTCGGGCGGCATCCCCCTGTCGGATGATAGGCCATGACGGGCAGACGTATCGATCAAAGCGCTCATGCCCGATATAGTCGTGTCAGGATGCCATTCTCTCGGGCAAGAGATCGTAACGGCTGATTCGTATCGGGCTCGGTATCGTGCCGGGCTAGAGACCACTTAGAGTATCGGGTTCCTCGTATCGGGTGGCCTTTTTAGTCGATATCGGGCTGTTGCGGCGACCGGGACAGATTCTAAGTGAACCATTCCCGCCCTCTCGAGTCGGGGAAGTGCTCACCTAGTATCGCCCGGTACGCCTCTGGGACGCGACACACTAGCTCCAGGTGCTTTCCAAAGTTAGCTTTTATGAGATTCCGACCCGTCCTATCGAGGTCCTGTAGCTTCTATTTATATGCAGTGGTTGGAAAAATTACGGTTCTCCGGGCGCCACGTGTCCTCCATCGAATCTATTAGCGTGGCTTCAGGGATGCCCGACGTGCGTGTCGCCCGGCACAGTGGGTATCGAGCAGCAAGCGTGTCGGGTATCATGACGGGTGAGCGCCTGTCGGTGGGTGGCTTTTATCGCGCGACAGGCTTCATTTGGAGAGTAGTCATAGTGGGTACAACTCCCTGTCGGCTAAGCGGTGTATCACCCGTCAGAGCCTTCTCGCGCGACACACCCGTATCACACAATATCTGTATCCGACTGCTGCATGACAAGTAGTAAGTATGTCATCCGACTGGCCGATGTAGGTAAAACACGTTCATGGGCCGAGACAGGCTTTTTTCTGATTTTGTGTGGAAAATCGAGGAAAACTCTGCAAAAGATGATAAAATTGAGTTAAGAGCATAACGCGGCCTGTTTATTCAAAAACATGACAAAAAGGAGAGGAAAACAGTTTAAAAGGGCAGTTTTGACAATGAAATATGGGCCATAAACATCACAAAATTTGGTGTTATCAACTCCCCTAAACTTAGCATTTTGATTGTCCTCAATCAATTTTTAAAACTTTTTTATGATGCTTCTTCTTAACTGGTATAGTTTTCAGACAAAGGGTTTGAGCGAGTATTGAGATGTCTTAAACAGAATACTACCCGACGACGAGCAACATGCTTTACTTTTCCTGCCTTATTTGAGCAAAATTTTCTCCACAGCTTCGGCGAGACTTGGGTGCATGATTTCGAAGTTAGCTTTCACACCAAACAACTTTTGGGAACAGAAATTTGTGTGTTTGGGTAGGCTTAAGGCTTTTTGGGTTTTTCTTGTTTCCCATAAGTCCATCCAGGTACGGGTCCGTTAGCGGGCGAGTGGTCCCTGCAGTCCAAGCTAGTTAGCTTTAGAGCAGTGATTTCACATCCTACATACTACTGCCCCGGATCTACCATACCTAAAGATGGATACTTTTGGAAAACAAGTGTGTATTTTTTTTCATTTGTCACAACTCTCATGCTTTTATTCGCTCTCATAAGGTCATTCTCTCTTTTGGGAATTTTGTTGGGTAAGGAAAAACAAGAGAAATTTTTGTTGTTTGGGCAGCTTTTTGCTTCTACATACACGTCTCTTAGCTATTGCGAGATTATTTTTCGAAATTTTTGGCATGGAAACTCATAGTCTTTTGTTGTTTGAGGCTGCATTTTCAAAAAGACTTAGAAAAACCTGCACCTATTTGGACACAAAGAAAACAAACTGGCAAGAAGTCGTATCAGGTTTTTACTATAAAGTGTCTTTGTACATATGTATAGAGACAAAATAAGCAAAAATTTTGTATTTTTATATGAGGTATGTATATGTATATGTACACATGTTATAGAAAAAGAACATAAAGAACAAAAGGGGTGAAGTTTAAAGGGCTTTTAGTACCTCCCTCACTGGTACATAGAATCCCCCCCAAACTTACTCCACACTCTATCCCAGAGTTGTGAAGTAGATCAGGTAGGGTAATGTTTACTCAGTGAGGGTTAGTTGGTAAGCACGCCTTTTCCAGATAGAAGCTCCCACACATATTCTCTACATTTGTTGTGGTAGTCGATGTGGTGGAGCTGGTCAGACGTCTCTTGATTTGATATCCATTCCAGCACGAAGATGCCACAATCGTTGGATAAAGAAATTTGTTGTGGACTACGGTGGCAGAACTGAAGCTCGTGCCATTTGCTAGCTATTGTCTCCAGGAATGGTTGTATCAGCGCCGCCACTTCCTCATAGTATTTTCGTACCAATCGCTCGAGGGATGTCAACACCGTCGATGTACACTGCACTGAATTATCTTTGTTATTGTCTGAGCTGTTGTAGAAGATTCCTGCTCGTTGTCGAGTGTACATCGTCAGGAGCGTCAAGTGGTTGTAGTGTAGGATAGGTAGGAAGATGATGTGTGGAACTCTTCACTGCAACTCTTCCAGAAATGATTGTTTCGTTCCTGATTCATCAGCTAGGTAGATGTCGTTGAACAACATTGGATGGGCTATGTATGAGTGTTCAAACTTCTTTTGTATTATCTGGATGTAGGCGGCCGCCACGGATATCGCCATACATCCTCCTTCTTTTATCATGTACCTAAAATTGTCAACTGGGACTATGACACTGCCTTCCTCGTAGATGACGTCTACGGGGGTGGATTCGGCTAACTTCAAAAGAACTCCATTGACCTGTTCTTGTGTGAGCGTAGAACACGAGAAACGGTTGAAGTTGTTGATCAATTCTTCTAAAGTGTCGGGTGAAGCGGGGTCTTCAATTCCGCATACTTCTCACAGAATTTCTAACCTCTTGCCCACCCCGTAGGCGTCTGCTTCTGTCTCGACTTCTACTTCTAGAGTGTTGCTGGGTTGTGATGATTCGTCTGCTTTGTCACTATCCAGCAGCTTGTCTGGTACCCCTGCGTCTTGGAAGTAACGCTTGTCTTTGATCAACAACAGAGAGTAGGTGCTCCTGAGTTGGAAGAAGTCTTGGCCCTAGAGGTGCCTTATATTTCCAAATATGTTGAGTAACTCCATGGCGCGCAAGACGACAAGTGCGTTATTCCCACTTCCTGATTCTGCTTGGACGGGGAAGTCTCTGATAGAGAAGAAGTTCCAAACGCCGCTAGACGTTGGACTCCTTGCTTGATAGCTCGGAGAAGACGCATCAGTAGAAGCCTGAGATGTTTATCCTCCGGGCGACTAAAGATAAGTCCTGAGCGTGGCACCTCCTCGTTGCAACAGCTGAACAGCTGGACATCATGGTTCCGGAGGTCTGCCACACATAGGAAACAGTTGTTGCGGTGCTTGTATGGGGCCAACACGAGGTTCGTGTTGTGCTCTTCAATATGCCGCAACATGTTGGCTACTGTGATGGAGTCTTATACTCCCATCATCAATCTTCTTGCCAAGGTCGGGGTGGCGTTGTATATCATTTGCTGACCTATCCTGGTGTTGACGTTCTCGATGATTGCACCCTCTAGGACCCTGAACAACTTTTTTTCGATGACGGCTAGGGAGTGGAATAAGCTTATAAGTGTTCCCCGTTGTAATGAAAAGTAGCCTCACTCCAGATTACTTCTTCTTCGTCATCCTATGACCTCAGGACCTTATTTAGCAGCTTCTGGTCCCTGATCGTCAGGTATCCGATGGCCCTTTTGTCGAAGTCTGCTATCTTAAAAGAAGGTATCTCTGACAGCACAGAGAATTCATTTGCTGTCAAGCTTTTTCCTCTGGGGTGTGTCTTTGGTTGGCAGCATCAATGTCCCCCCCATCTCCCTCTGATTCATCAGAAGAATCCTCCCTGATGCTGACTGATTCGTCATTATCTTTGGCTTCATCAAATGAGGCGGAGGGAGCGAAGTCATTTATGCCTCGGGAGCTCTCCTCTCCTACTGGAGACCCGTCGGCAGACTTGTGTGTTGTCTCTTTATCGGGCGTTGTAGAAGGCCCTCTTGAAGAAGAAGATGCACCAGAAGTAGAGGGTGCAAATGAGGAGGGTGCAGAGCCTGAGCCTGGGGGTGACAGAGACCTCCTCGGCTACCTTGGGCGCGGATGGTCGTCCCCCCTGTTCATCCTCTCCTCAATCGCGTCAAGGCACTGGAGGGCCTGCTGTAGTGTGGCGTTGAGTGCCTCTAGTTGGCCGGGAAGGCCAACTAGAGTCAGCAGTTCCGCTCCTGGCTATTCAGTCTCTTCTGCAAGATAGAAAACTTGCGGGTTAGCGAAGTAAAAGTAGCTGAGTGGTTTTCTATTACCTCCTGCAAGTTATCGAGTTCGTGCCCCAGCATCTGTCCGAGCGACAGAGGGGCTCCTGCAGATCTCCTCTCATCCTCATGACACTCCTCACGCGTGAAGATCTACCCGACGAGTGTGCAAACTCAATCGGGGTAGTGTCAATCTGGATTGTTTGTGAGGTTGTTGCTTCTGGGCGAGGCGTCAGCACTTTTGTGGCTGTCTCTGCCTCGCCTGCTTGTAGTGGTGGAGAGGGTCGCGGTGTGGGTGGATGTTGCTCCACCTCTGTGTTGTCGGCGACCTCCTCTGTAGTTGCCATAGGAGACACCGGAGGTGGTGTCCGTGTAGGTTGTGCAGCTCCGAGCTCCATCTCGAGGATCTCGGCGAATGCCCCATTACTGGCGTCCGGCTGCGCTTCTTCTTCTGCCACTAAGGGAACCACAGAAGACTCTAGAGATGCGACTGTATCTTCTCTAGCACCTTCCCTCGGGGCTAGCGTGGTTGTCTCAGCCCCGGTTGTCTCGGCGACCTCCACGATTGCTGATACTTTTTCAACCGCGGAAGATGTTGTCCTGGTTGCGGCTGGTATGGCAGGAGCGACGACAGCTCTATTAATTGTTGCCGTCAGCAGCTCTGGAGCAGTGGAAGGCTCGGTAGGAGTTGTGTAAGATTTGTCATGCCACTTGTTGAGATGAAATGGTTCTCATCTTGCAGCCGCCCTCTCTTGTATACTGGTGGTGGTGGCGTAAACAACTTCGACTGCCACCACTTCAATCTCTGCGGTGGTGAAAACTAGCTTTTCTACGTCGTAGTTGGTGCAACTAGGAAGCGGAAGGAGGGTGTTTATTCTCATGAGTTTGTATAAATAGCTTCACCCCTCCTTCTTGATGATGCTGGCCCTCATGAGGAACTTGAGGTCGATTTTCTCGTCGCCCCTTGTCCTTGAAAGACTGCACGGTTCCCTTGGGTACCCTAACCCGACCGCAATTAGATTGATGATGCCACCCATGTAGTACTCCTTGGTGGCATCTTTTATGGGTTGCAATCTATTCAGGAAGAAGCGTCCCAGGTTGACCACCCTACCCTCCATCATGTGTCACATGAGATGGAGTTCTTCGGTGTAGACGTTTCTTGATTTGTTCTTGCTGAAGAGTTGGCATGCCACGAACTTGTGCACTATTCTCCAGAAGCAGGAGTACACTGTCGCCACCTTGCTTCCCAACTTAAATGATGACTCGCCGGTCAGCTTTCTCCAGAGCTCCACCAGGTTGAACCCATCTCCTTCAGTGATTCTTGCACCGTTGTTGAGCAGTTCCTTCTCTGCCTCACTGCAAGAGAAGATTTCATTGAGCAGCTTCTCAGAGATGACGTGCTCGACATTTTATAGCCGCCCTTGTAGTCTGTCTGCTCTGCCATATTCTTCGATTTCCTCGGGTTTATTCTGCACCCAACGGAGAGATGACATGAACTCCCTAGTGAGTTCAGTGTAGGAGGCGAAGTGGCTGAAGCAGATCCTCCTCAGCCCTGCTACAGCTGGGACATTTTCTAGCCTGTCAAAAATGCCTTATTGAAGGTAGGACGACTGGTGGCAGAATCTGCTCAGCCTGTAGATTTTTGTTGCCAGTTCTGAGTATCAACGCCCGTGCTCGTTGTCTCTGGGCATGAACCTATCTGGTGTGTGATCCATAGGTTCTGCCGCTACGGTTGAAACTATTGTTGAGGCCGTTACTTCTTCCGTCGTTGGTCTCTTTTCGGCCGTGGATGGCCCAACTGCCTCGGGGTTTGGGCATTTCTTCCCGACTATCATAGCTCCTACTGTGGCCTCGGTGTCGATCCTCCGACCGTGTTCGTCAACTTGAACAACGGTTTGCTTGGTACGGGCCATTTTTGTTATCATAAGACAAGTTTGTTAAGCATTTAAATGTTTAACCTTACCCGATATTAGGTAGGTAAAAATGTAAAGTCGATATCGGTGTCTAAAAGAAAACTGATTGCATGATAAGAAAAGTTCGGCCCGATACAAGAGCTACCCGACACCACCTCATCGGGCTTCAAAACTGAGCGGTATGATGCTCACCCGATATGCCTGTATCAGGCGATACGACATTCGGCTCAAAATCACCATAGGTTCATCGTGAGACACTGGGCGTCACTGCGAACGGATATCATGCCCGATACGATCGCCTTGAAAAAGGGTGTCTCCCGTCAGAAGGAACACGCGAGGCGATACAAGACTGGGTGACATGGGAAAAATCGAACGTCATGGCCATTGCCCGATACGCCTAAAGTTCAAGGTGTGTCGGGAGACACAATCACGCGATGTGAAGTGCCCGATATGGTTGCTCTGAAAGAAAAGGTGTCACTCGACAACAGAAACACATGAAGCGATACAAGACCGGACGACACGGGCATTGCCCGATATAAGGTATCGGGCAAGCACGTGTTATAGATGTGTCACGCGACACGGTCAAAAGGTAAGACAGCTGACACAAATGTGTGTCGGGCGATACAAAGAAATCAACTAAAGTCGTAAGTCCGATACGAAAATGCGCGACATGAGGGTCGTGTCGGGCAAGCCAAACGATATGACTGCCGGGTTATACCTTTGTGATATGAAGATAGCTTGTGCGACACAGGAGCGGAAGCTAGGTGGCCGATACTAGAGCAAAGAGAGAAATTATTGCATGATACTGGAGTAGGTGAGGAGTAAATGCCATTGTCCGACATAGTTTAACCTCAGTTACTATATATAGCAATCGAGATCGGGGGTAAAACGGGTACAACAGGGGCACGTGTCGGCCAAGGAGACAAATCATTCCCGAGACGGGCAGTAAAATCAGTCCCATCTGTCAAATCAAGGGCTATCACTCATGCCGCCCGACACGGTTGCTCATTGCTCGGTGTATCGTCTGACACGACTTATTGCTAAGGTGTGATTCCCGATACGCTTAGCCCGATAAGGTCGTGTCTCGCGTTCCGCCTGAGTCCTTTGCCCAATATCGGCCAGGGAGCAAGGTATCCTTTCCCGATACTAGGCTTCAGGACAAGATACTTGATGAAAAACAAAAAATAAAGTGAAGGAAAAAGAAATTGATGGGTAAAACATCATTGGCCTAAGGTGAAGTTCCCAGCCTCAGATAGAATTACTCATCAATGCTCATAAAACCAAGCGGTGGCCCATAAAACAGAAGAGTCAGAGCATGTGACACATGCATTGACTCAGGCCTTATTACAATCATAATGTTCATAATGTTTTTCTTGCAGGAAAGGAAATAACATCCTATTCTAAGAAAAGTAAAAACTCGGGCTGCCTCCCGAGGAGCGTTGTAGTTAGCATCGTCAACTCGACAGCTTCAGATCCTTCACTTTGCACCTTCAGCTATTTCCACATCATGCAAACTTATCTCTGTCCTTCTCACAAACACTTCATCTTAATAGAACCTTTTTACTTTGTGCCTGTTCACTGGAAAAACTTTGGATGGATCAACTTTATCATACAGCTCCATCATTCCTTCACTCACATCCTTCTTCCTCAGGTGGGCATCATGCCACACCTTGTTCCTCTACTTATAGATCCTTGCATTCTCGTAGGCATGCATTCTCATCTCTTCGAGTTCCTGTAACTTTAGATATCTTTTCTCCCCTACCTTTTCCAGATCCATATTCAGGAACTTAATTGCCCAAAGAGCCTTGTGTTCAAGCTATAAGGGTAGATGACAGGATTTCCCATAAATCAATTTGTAAGGGGTGGTTCCAATGGGTGCTTTATATGAAGTTATGTAGGCCCAAAGGGCATCATCAAGCTTCATTGACCAATCTTTCCGTGTGCGGTTGACAGTCTTCTTTAAAATCTGCTTAATCTATCTATTCAAAACCTCCACCTGCCCAGAAGTTTGAGGGTGGTAGGGCATAACAACCCGTGTTAACCCCATACTTACGTAGGAGTGCTTCAAACTGTTTTCCCCCAAAATGTGATCCACCATCGCTTATCACAGTACGAGGTACTCCAAAGCGAGGGAAGATAGTTTTCTCAAAAAACTTGATCACTAATTTGGAGTCGCAAGTTTGGGTGGCAACAACTTCCACCCATTTAGACACATAATCCACCGCGACTAAAATGTATTGATATCCTTTTGATGGGGGAAATGGACCCATGTAGTCAATTCCCCAGACATAAAAAATCTCGACTTCGACCCAATTGGCCATAGGCATCTCATTTCTTCTTCCAATGTTTCCTGTCAATTGACATTCTTTACAAACCTTTACATAATTTGCAGCATCCTTGAACAAGGAGGGCCAGTAAAACCCCGATTGCAGTACCTTGGTGGCGGTCCTTTCACTCCCCAGGTGTCCTTCATATGGTGAGGCATGGCATTCTTTTAGAATGTTTGAAACTTCTTCTTCAGGGATAGACCTTCTATACAGGTTATCTGCACATCTTCTAAAGAGAAGAGGATCATTCCAATAGTAGTTCTTTACATCCAAAAAGAGTTTCTTCTTTTGATTGTACGTTATATCAGGAGGTAACTCCCCGCAGGAAAGATAATTACAAATATCTGCAAACCAAGGCAAATTCTCATCTTTGGTTTCAACCATCAGCAAGGCTTCATTAGCATAGTTGTCGTTAATAGGTGGCTCCTGCTGGTCTTCGACTATGATCCTTGATAAGTGGTCGACAACTACATTTTCCACACCCTTCTTATCAACAATCTCGTGGTCAAACTCCTGGAGTAACAAAGCCCACCTTAACATCCTGGGCTTGGTATCCTTTTTCTGCATAAGATATCTTATTGCCCCATGGTCTGTGTAGACCTTTACCTTTGCTCCGATAAGATAGGATCTGAACTTGTCGAAAGTGAAGACAATCGTGAGCATCTCCTTCTCTGTAGTCGTGTAATTTACATGAGCCTCATCCAGAGTACGACTGGCATAGCAAATGACATGGTGCCTTTTGTCCTTTTTCTATCCCAGGACTGCTCCTACAGCATAGTCACTAGCGTCGCACATAAGCTCGAAAGGTAGCTCCCAATCTGGAGCTTGAAGGATAGGTGGTGAGACAAGTGCATCTTTTAAGGCCTCGATGGCACGCCTCAAGACTTTATGCCCTAGCACAATGCCTTCTCGTACCATAAAATGACACTTCTCCCAGTTCAGGACCAAACTCTTTTCTTCACAGCGTTGCAAGACTAGAGAGAGGTTTTTCAGACAGGCATCGAAGTCCTTCCCATAGACAGAAAAGTTGTCCATGAAAACTTCTACGATGTCTTCCAGAAAATATGAAAACATCGATATCATGCAACGTTGAAATGTTGCGGGATCATTGCACAATCCGAAAGGAATTCTTCGGAAGGCATAAGTACCATAGAGACAGGTAAAAGTAGTTTTCTCCTGGTCGTATGGTAAGATGGGGACTTGATAAAACCCAAAAAAACCGTCCAAAAAGCAGAAATAGTCATGATGCGCTAATCTTTCCAAAACTTGATCAATGAAAGGAAGTGAATAATGATCTTTTTTCATGGCTCGGTTCAGTTTTCAGTAGTCTATACACATCCTCCATCCGGTGACGGTCCAGACTGCCACTTCATCACCTTTGTCTCCTTTTACTACTGTTATGCCTCCTTTCTTCGGTACCACATGGATCAGACTCACCCATTTACTGTCATTGATTGGATAAATGATCCATGCATCCCTCAGTTTGATTACTTCTTTCTTCACAACTTCTTTTAGCATCTGATTCAATTTTCTCTGGGTTGAGCCATAGGTTTAGCAGATTCTTCCAAATTAATTTGATGCATACATAGCGCAGGGATAAGACCTTTGATATCCTCTACCGAATATCCTATAGCCTGCCTATGGAGCCTCAACTCCTCGAGAAGCTTTTCTAATTGATCTTTCGTAATATAGGCATTAACAATGACTGGGTTCCTCCCTTCTTAATCTATAAATTCATACCTTAATCATTGAGGCAACTGTTTCAGCTCTGGTTTAGCCTTGGGCGCCTTTTCTTATGGTGTCTCCTCTGGAGAAGCAAACTTAAATGTTTCTATTACCTCTTCCTCATCGCTCAGATCTTCATCAAACCGATTTAGATAGTTGAGAAACTCGACAACTTCTAGATCTTCAAAATCAGAGTCTTGATTGCTTAACGCTCTCACAAGAGGGTCTACAAATACGATATCTTCTTCCACCTCTTCACAAAACTGGTTGTAGCTTTCTACGAAGTAAGCAGATTCTAGTAGGGATGGTCCCTTCATAGCATCCCTTACATTGAAATCTAAGTGATCGTTTCCGACCCTCAGAGTGATTATTCCTTCGGCAACATCAATCAACGCTCTTCCTGTAGCCAAGTAGGGGCATCCAAAGATGATAGGACAGTTAGGGTCCTCCACAGTGTCAATGATCACAACGTCACAAGGAATGAAGAAACTTCCCACACGGATCGGTACATCCTCAACAACTCCTACAAGTCTTTTGAAGGTATGGTCTGCCAATTCAATCCTCATGTTGGTCTTGACCATATCAGTCAAACCCAAACGTTGCGCCAGGCTTAGGGGCATAAGGTTGATGCTAGCCCCTAAATCAGCAAGACCTTTCCACTTGATATTATCTCCAATGGAAAAAGGAATGGTGAAAGCCCCTGGATCCTTCTTCTTGTTAGGTAAATCCACTTTGACAAAAGCAGAAGACATACTAGCTAGGTGCACTGTCTCAATCCTTCCTCCTCTTTTCTTCTTGGTGATCAAATCCTTGAAAAACTTGGCGTAGGTCGGCATTTCCTCTAAAGCATCCAGAAAAGGTACTTCGAGGTGAAGCTTCTTTACTGACTCCATAAACCTCTCATAGCGCTTTTTAAGATGTTCCTTTATCAGTTTGTAAGGGAAAGGCAACTTTGGAGAGTAATGACGTCTTGTACCAAATAGTTCCTCCATAGATCTTGGTTCTGGCTCCCTGACATGAGCTTATTGGTTGCCTTCCTCTACGGGATTTTCTGTCGCAGTCCTTGATTCAGGTTCCTTGGTTCTGGCTTCTTCAGGGCATTCTACTATCTTCCCTGATCTCAGCACCGCCATTTTAGCAGATTCAGTGTTGGAGGGTATCTTACCTGAGGGATTCTTTATTAACTTGGCCATCTGGGCTAGCTGCTGATCTATTTGGCATTGGTGAGTTTGCATGTCCGCCATCTGAACTTGCATCGTATTCAGAACCCCTGAATTGGATAGTGTGCTTTGTGCCGGCTGGTTGTTGAGAGTATCCTGTCTTTTGACAAAATTGAACAATTGGCCCACCAAGTCTGGTTGGTTCGAGTTCTTGTCCTGACTTTTCTCCTTAGCTTGACCCTAGCCTTGACTAGGGTTAGCTGCTTGGCGATTTTGGTACTTTCCTTGCCCTTAAAAGTTTGCCTTGTTCGATTGGAAATTGGTAGTTCTGGTGAACTGACCTTATCTGCCCCTTTTTTCAAAACCTTTTGGTTGCTTGGGTGGATTATTCAGCTGATGCAAGTTTTCGGTCGCATCCTTGTTGCCATAATAAAAACTAGGGTGATCCGGTCTCTTGAAGTTGACAAAAGAGACGTTCTTGACTTCCTCTGCTTTGGATTCACTTTCACTTGACTCGTCAGGTCGGGTGTAAATGCATTTATCAACCCCGTGTCCACCTTCTCCGTAGGTGACACATTTCATAACTTTCTCAACCTGTTTCTTCCCTTTTCCACCTGATTCTTTCAATTGTCTGACATTAGTGGCTATCTTCTGGATTTGAGTGGTGATAGCTTCAAGAGCTTTGGATTCTACCGAAGGTCCTTCATTAGCGGCCTTCTTAGTATGTCCTCTATTAGACCTGTCTCAGTCGATGCCGGCCTGTAACTCGGCCATGTTTTCAATGAGATCTTTTTGGATCTGCTGGGCTTCTTCCCAGAAAGTCACTTCCTGCAGTTGCATTCAGCGATACCCTTTCTTCAGGGGTCAGATCATTGTAGAAGGTGGTTATCAGGAAACCCTTCTTGTAGTTGTGATGAGGGAAGTCCCTCTGATACTCTTGATACCTTTCCCAGGCTTCATTTAGATTCTCATTCGGCTTCTGCATGAATGACTTGATCCTTTGCCTGTTCCTGACAGTTTTCTTTGTAGGGTAAAACTTGTTCACAAAAGTGTCTTCCAGCGCATTCCATCCATTCAGAGCTTGATGTGGTAGCCCAAGGTATCAGGATAGGGCCTTGTCCTCTAAAGAAAAGATGAAGCCTTTGCAATAAATGACTTCTTGTGGAACTCCCCACATTTTAATGGTATCACAAATATTCTTAAAAGCATCAAGATGATGGTAAGGGTCATCGTTTTTTGAATTCCCTCAGAAGCTCTTTTTCTGGATCATAGATATGACAGATGGTTTCATCTCAAAGTTTGTTGCATTGAACCTTGGGTTGACAATAGGACATCTTGAGTTATTGGCCTTTGTGGCAGCCAACTCCCTAAAGGTCTTTTCTTCTTTGTTAGAATATTCACTGTCACTGTCCCCATTGTTCTGCTCCTGATTATGTTGATTTCTTCGGTGTCTGTGGTGATGACGATGTCTCTCGTGATGGTGATCATCCTCGAATTGTTCTGTCTCAGGTTCTTCATGTTGCTGGTCACCATTATAACGGTCATTGTTCCCACGCGGAGGTGAGTGAGGTCCAACTCTAGCATTTCGCTCATCCTCAGAAAGAGGTGGTTCAACACGAGGTGGCATGGCTAGCGGTGTCGGTGCTCAACTGAGCAAAATGCTTCTTTCTTGAGTACCCGAATAGAACATATAATCAAGTTAGAAAACTTGTATCAATAAAACGAACTACTCTATACTCATTTCAGGTTAGAAGATCAAAAGGAATAGTGTTGTCAAGCTCATTACTAAGCTTGAGGCACGAGAGTGTAGTTAGTGGATTCAGTTTCATTAACAGTACTATTTTGCCTTGTCCCCGGAAACGACACCAAAAAGTTGACCGGCCTAAATCGCGCGTCCAAAAGGAGCAGATTTGAAGTAGTCGGACTTTTAAATTACCCGACTCTTAGGCCCCCGCAACGATGACGGGGTCCGAAGTGGCAATCGGGGTCGAACCACAGGGACAAGGGTGGTAGTGCTAAGAATGCAAAATCAACACTTTACACTCCGATAAACGCAAGGTGAGGATAAAGTTCCCAAAGGGAACAATGGACGAAGATCGGTAAAATAAAAGAAAACTATCTCCAACTGGAGTTACAAGGAAAATTAAGGTTTTTGGCATTTATTAGTTTTTAGGGGTTTAGCGCAACAGAAACAGAGGAGATAACACCATTGCCTCGGTAAGGAACGAAGGAGGAAAACTTCAGTATAACAAGTGACAGCAGGAACATCCAGTACCCCTTCTCTCAAAGAGGTTACCTCTAACTAAGCACCAACACCCTCTCTCAAGGTTGTTGGACTTGGGTTAGAGTGGAAAGATAATTGAAGCAACTCCGATCCTGGGTACTCTCGTACTCCCTGATCGGACCAAACACTAGAGCCACAACACCTCTCTCGAGGGAGTTGCAGCGGGAAACACAATTCGATAGCTAGTCAAAACATGATCCAAGCATACAAGCTAGAGTTCAGATGCTAAGCAAAGTAATCATCCAACAAAAAGGAACCAAACATAAAGTCAACAAATATTTAAAACTCCTCTAATTCCATTGTAATAAGCATTATATAAAAGGGTTTAGTTACATTGTGTAAGTAAAGAAAGTAAATGAATGAAAGAGAAAATGATAAGTATCACCTCCTTGATTTAGGAGATCGACAAGCAGCAGTAGATCCCTAAGGTCCCTCTAGCCCGATACCAGGCGGGAGCTCTGCCTGATATGCCTGTGTTGGGCGGCATCCCCCTGTCGGGCGACAGGCCATGACGGGCAGACGTATCGATCAAAGCGCTCATGCCCGATACGGTCGTGTGGGGATGCCACCCTCTTGGGCGACACATCGTAACTGCTGATTCGTATCGGGCTAGTGACCACTTAGAGTATCAGGTTCCTTGTATCGGGTGGCCTTTTTAGTCGATATCGGGCTGTTGCGGCAACCGAGACAGATTCTAAGTGAACCATTCCCGCCCTCTCGGGTCGGGGAAGTGCTCACCTAGTATCGCCCGGTACGCCTCTGGGACGCGACACACTAGCTCCAGGTGCTTTCCAAAGTTAGATTTTGTGAGATTCCGACCCGTCCCATCGAGGTCCTGTAGCTGCTATTTATAGGCAGCGGTTGGAAAAGTTGCGGTTCTCCGGGCACCACGTGTCCTCCATCGGCTCTATTAACGCGGCTTCAGGGATGCCCGACGTGCGTGTCACCCAGAACAGCGGGTGTCGGGCAGCAAGCGTGTCGGGTATCATGACGGGTGGGCGCCTGCCGGTGGGTGGCTTGTATCGTGCGACAGGCTTCATTGGGAGAGTAGTCGTGGCGGGTACAGCTCCCTATCGGCTAAGTGGCGTATCGCCCGTCAGAGCCTTCTCACGCGGCACACCCGTATCATGCAGCATCCGTATCGGGCTGCTACAAGACGGGTAGTAAGTGTGTTGGCCGACTGGCCGATGCAGGTAAAACACGTTCATGGGTCGGGACGGGCTTTTTCTGATTTTGAGTGGAAAACTGAGGAAAACTCTACAAAAGATGATAAAATTGAGTTAAGAGCATAGCGTGGCCTGTTTATTCAAAAACATGACAAAAAGGAGAGGAAAACAGTTTAAAAGGGCAATTTTGACGACAAAATATGGGCCATAAACATCACAAAATTTGGTGTTATCAGTAATCACAACCAGAGAGGACAATAATTGTCATAGCTTATTATTGTGTTTGGGGATCCCCCAATACCCCTCTATTTATAGGAGAGGATACAGTCAGGGTTTCCAATCAGTCTGCGAGTTGAAGAGATGGAGTTCACAAATTTTCTAGAAACTATGAACGGTGAACCTGTCATTTGATGCACTTTCCTCTTTAGAATCAAATTTCCATTAAATATTCAATTAATGCAAAATTGATGTCAGCATCAAATCCTTGATCCAATCAAATTAATAATTGAACCGGACAACCCAAATGATGAACCAATCGGTTCACATTATGAAATGGTCGTCTCATATCATGAAACAACAGTTTCACTATTGAAACATTCATTTTACAAGTGAAATGGCCATTTCATATGTGAAATGGTCATTTCAAATGTCCAACTCAGGAAAATATTCAACCAATTGTTGTTTCAAATTGACTTGACACTCCAACCGATCAGTTCAACACTTGAACTGGTCAGTTCAGAGTCCAGTCAATCAATTTTGAATCTTAGTTATTTAATTGAATACCTAAGCACTTTTAGTAATAAAGTATAACATTATTCATGAATAAACTCCTATTTCAAGTGTATCTATTGTGTGTGACCTTATAGGTCCCAAATATCGTTGCTAGTGAATGTCCATAACCAACTTTTGACATCACAAGCAATGAGCAGTATCTAGGAACACATCATTGCAACTCAAGTAGTTTGGAATGTTGGAGAACAACTTCAACGTACAATCCATGATCAGTGTTCCAGAAATCATATAGTTCCTTTATCTCTAATATTCAGATTGAACTTGAGGTATGGAATCGTCATACTCTTCAACATTCAATCCATGTTCCTTGAACTAGAGCAAACTGTCTGAGATGCAAGTAAGTACACATATCATATACTGAGTCATATGAGTATAGCCATACATTTCTCAGTCTCACTTATCAAGTGGACTAGATATCAATCTCATGTAGGAGGGACAAACCCCATCTACATAATTTACACTCAATCCCCATGTACCACAATGCACATGAGCATCACCTTTATGGCAACCCTTATTCAAGGTCACATTAGATAATGTCTAAATACAATGAAAAACATGTTATGAGTGTAGTGACTTCAGGTTTAAGAACCGCAATCACCACAATAACTATGAGAGTTGATTTTGACTACCATGCTATGATATGAATGTATCACTCTCACTGTGGGTCACATTTTAGATAAAACCTTATTAATGATGCAGAAGTGATTAATTAGCAGCGAAATTACTAAAATCACTCAAAATTAAAACTTTTTGTAAAGAGAACCACCACTGTAAAACTTTTGCATAAAGAAATGAAATAAGTTGTTTACAAGCTGATACATCAGTATATCTCTGTATCATTACATATCGAGAGTCATAACATTGACTATCCTGTTAAGCTATACATGAGCAGTATACAAAAATTCTCGAGGCTTTAAGACAAAAATCTCATATCTATATTAAACCATCTACTGACTCCTAGGACCTGAGAATACAGAGATGACACATATGACTTTCTATATACAAGACTCGACAGACAGTGTCTCCACCTGAGGATCATTGTTGTTCCTGATGTTGCTGTTGCTGTTCACCTACTGAAGGGTTTCTTCTTCCTCGACGTCTACCTAAAAAGTTGAATCCCACAGGGGTGAGACAATTGAAGAATTGTCCTAGCGAGAGTTATAACTCTTCGCCAGAAGCATTATTATTGCAAATAATGGAATAACATTGAGCAGTAGAACTATAAATATTCAACAACAAATAAAACATTGAATAAGCTAAGTATAGCAACATTCTTTAAGCAATCATTTCAATTATAACTTGATTGAGTAACAAGTCATTTACTCAGTAAGGAATATGAAGAACATGTATTTTACTGGTCCAATTAGGACTAAATAAACAATGCATCATCCATCATTATTTCTTGTAGTTCAACATAAGCAATTATGCTACACTGCTGATTACGTTTTACAAACATACTTATACCCTAAGGAGATGAGGTATACCGCTCATACTCCAATCGACCATTACGAAATCGCAATTGGTACCATACATAGGTCATCAGAAGAGCCAGATTCCTATGACCTCATCTTCCGCAGTCAGTGTGAGGATCATCATGCAGGACATCTTATGTCTCTGCCATAATAGCTATCCAGGGTATTCTGGCACTTCACTATTAGAGTTACAGTGGCATGCTGTACTCTCTTCGCAATTGAGGGATTTCTTGTTTATCTCACATCGATTCGGCATTAACAACATCATCGGGAGATTAGTGATACATCATCCCAACATATACATATAATGAAGGATTGAGAGATTGGATGTTTATCTCACATCAATTCCTCCATTAGGACGTAAGGATACTCACGTCCATAACCCCCACATACTCAAAAGTATGCTCTTCAAGAGTTCCCTTAGGAAAACCTATTTCACCATCATCTAACTTCTGACGATGATGGATCTATGGTCAGGGCTCTACATGATATCATTATACTTGATTATTTAAGTACATTATGGCATTCTTTTAGCATCATGCATGTTTTCAAACATAAACCATTAAAACAATTGCTATAAATAAAGAGTACTTATTTGTATCAAGTTCATTTCACATCTGGTTGACATTGGGATATCAATCCCTAATCATCTCATCGTTATGATTCAAGATCATGGGTATTCAAACCCTTAGTTCAGCAAAACACTTATTATCAAGTGACATAATGCCATCAAGTCAATTGATAGTATAAACATGATTGTGGCAATGTAGATATTTCTCATGGCTCATACAACCTATCAATCTCTTTTGTCACCTTTCAACAGGCAACATAGCATATCATTACTTTCAAAGCTTATAAAGTGCTTTCAATGAATATAGCATCATAGCTCTTACCTGGCTATGCTCACTGTTTTTTTTTTAAACTGCATGATTAATATAAATGATAACAGACACATTATTTCTATATTAGCACAATGTACAATAATGATAGCATCACTATTGGTTAAGGTTTACTTGCAATTCAACTCCAAGTTAAGTATAGAGCACCACGGCCATGCAGCCAAAAATAGTCGTGCAAGGGAAAGCCACCATGGTCGTGCTACCTTGCACGGTCATGCTACAGAAGATCACCACGACCATTTTACACTTATGAAATCATTACTTCAAACCGATTAGAGTTTGCTATACATATCACATCACTCAAGGTTAGAGTTCTTATTTAGCATACCCTGAACTGGGATTTACTATACTCATCACATCACCCTGGGTTAGGGTTTACTATTCACATTAAATCATCCTTGATTAGGGTTATCATTAATATCTCACCATTAGGGTTTACTATTCACCCTAAGTAAGAATGATCAACAAAGTACCTTTAATTCAAGGATTACCATGTCATCATTATGAATTAGGATTATGTCATCATCATATATTAAGGATACTCCCATTATTGCCCTCAATTAGGGTTATGATTCATTAAGCATCATAGTTAGGGTTTCATGATATCATTAACATGGATCATACCTTAATTAGGTATTAATTCATATTGAGAGTTCATTACTTGATTAACATTCATATAAGAAGTCTTCTCTCTCATCTTTCTATAAGTTAATGTTTGCATCATTCTTGATTAGGCTAAGTCAATTCAACATTGACATCATGGCTATATCATTACTATTGTGATCATTAAAGCTCACTCATTCAAAGAGTACTAATCACTCTATCCCATCAAGGGTACCTTTATTATAATCATCATTGATTATAACATACTCTAATCAACTAATCCCTTGGTCCTTTAATCACTTTAAGTATCCATGAGGTTTAGGTTAATCAACTACTAATCCAAGTTAACCACTAAGGCATCAAATGATCTTAACCTACTTGGACCTCAAACGGTCTTGCACACTAATCCTCCAAATGGTCTAAGACCGTTTGGACCTTCATGCAGTCTTGGTCTGCCCTTGAGGCCATTTGGTAAAGTAGACCTTCAAAAACGTTTGCTAAAGTAGAGGTGAAGACCGTTTGGTCAAGTTTGACTTTGAAACCATTTCGTGGTGAAGACCGTTTGGTCATGTTTGACTTTGATACCACATGGACACAAACAACCTTGAAACCGCATGAGACCAAACGGTTTGGGATCGTTTGGTCCCCAAACGGTCTTGAGACCGTTTGGTCCAAACCACCTCAAAACTGCAAGGACCAAAAAGTGTCTCAACCACTTCAATTAAATTAGGGTTTCCAATGTTGAACCCCGCAATCGATCATGCACACGTTAGCCAATCATCAATTGAGTTAATTAGGTCAACCCTGAACTGATTTGACACTCAATTGACCGTGAATTGATCATCAATTAGGGCTTGGATCAATTAGATTAGGGTTTGAAATCGATGACCCTTCAACATATTTCAACGTGAGTCTAATTGATTTGAAATCATTGAACCACCACTCAATTTGGTCATGACCTGACCCCAAACGGTCTTGGGATCATTTGGTTGACCTCCAAATGGTCTTGAGCCCATTTGCCCATTATTTTATCAAAAACCAAGTCATTCAATTAGGGTTTGGATCCTAGGTTTAGTCACCAATTCAGCAATTGATTGTAAAATTAGAACCTTTTGGATCTTCAATTGGTCAACTATACTTAACCCTAGACCTCCAAACGGTCTTGAGTGATCACCAAATGGTCTTGAGACCGTTTGGGTGATCCCCAAATTGTTTTGAAACCGTTTGGGTCACTCAACCCAAACTTCAACATAATTCAATTATTGAAATCAGCAATTAACCCGATTAGGGTTTTGATGATTGTTGGACCTTCAATTGGTGAACCACTTGGAATTAATTGATGATTTTTGGTAGGTAATTAGTCTACATTATTCTCAACATTCCTCCAAATGGTCAACGCCTGGTCAACACCCCCAAACCGTCTTGGACCGTTTGCTTCTATGCGGTCTAGTGAAACCGTTTGCTCCCAAACGGTTTCAAACCGTTTGCTCCCAAACAGTTTGGGAAACCGTTTGAGCAAGGTTGGGAGACTGTTTGCTAAAGTAATTTTTGGATAAACATAGAGATTAACATCATCATCTTCTACCTCTGTTCAACCAAGAACAGGGGCTATTCTTCACAGAAAAGATAGCAAGAACACACAAAGGTATCTGAAGAAGAAGTATAAGCAACGATTTTGGGAAAGAAGGATGCATTAACAAAGCTTAAGAGTTAAAGTTATAAAACCCGCCTCTAGGACTGATCCATAGCTCCAAGATTCGTAGATTTAATGGTGTATGAAGCTCCAGTTGTTGTCCAAGCTTCATTCTTCAAGTTTTGGATGGAGAAGATGGCTAGAAAGAAGAATCATGTGAAGAAAACCAATTATCCAACTTGTTTTATGGTTTCCACCATGAATTCGAGTTAGATGATGATCAAAGATTACCAAACTAGCTTGGTCATCCTTCCTCTGGTCCAGAGCTCTTCCTTGGTCAGCCAAAGAAAGAAGATAAGGAAAAGAACTAAGGGAAATGATCCCTTGCTTTTTTGAAAAGGATTCCTTTATATATTTATGGGTTTTTAAGGAAAAAAGGAAAAAGAGAATTATTTCCTTTTATCTCTCAAGTATATCCACCAAGTCCTCATCCACTTCTTGGCTACATGGCCTCCTTCTAAAACCTTGCAAGACTTTTCAATTATCCACGGTTGAAAGGAAAAGAGACCAAACATCTTAATAAGTTGTATATTAATATCCATCCTTATTGGATATTGCTTAATATATTATTAGTGTGAGTAGTTTCCACTCCTACCATGATCTTTCAAGTGAGGCGCCCCTCTCATTTTATTTGCTCTACTTGATGCCAAGAAACATGAGAGATCCTTTAGAGGGTATATTTTACATATTGGACCCTAGGTTTTGGGTAAATTGCACTTTACACCAAAACTAGGTTTTAAAGCACAAGGATTGCTCTACAAGCTATATCTTGGTACTCAAGCTTGTGGAATCCATACCACCACATCATATACATTCTCATGATGTCTCAGCATCAACGAAACATCTTATCATGTGCAATTTGCAAGTTAACCCCTCTACTGGGTAATTTGTGTTGGTATGTATGCCCATAGAGCAAGTCATATGATGATTGTAATGGGATACTTTGTAAATGATTTGAATAATAATAAAGGCAATTTCAAATCTATATGTTTAATCTGTTTATGAGATGATGGTGTAACATGATAGATGTCTAAAGAATGGTTTTACTCAATGATGTATGCTTTTAGGTTCATGACCTAAACGATGAGATCATACAGATGTTAAGAGTATACATTCTTGTTTAGTCCCTAGTCAATTGTTATTGTGGAAATAACCATAGTCATCAATAACAATGAAGACTAGATTGTGTGTTGGTTGATGACAAAATCTCATTAGTCATGATATAGTGATATCAAACCAAGCACATAGGTACTTGTTAGAGAACAAGGTATCGGACAGACCCACCGTGAGAGTGACACATGGAACCATGACTTGGTAGTCACAGTCAGCTCTCACAGTGATAAGTGGTGAGTGTGATTCTTAGACCTGAAATCACTACACTCAACACATGTTGTTGGGTACACTTTGACATCATCAAACGCAGTCCTGAAACATGGGTTGCTATAAAGGTGATGATTGGGTGGCTTTGACACATGGGGCTTTTGAGGGGTGAGTGATAGATATGGGATTTGTCCCTCCTGAGGGAGTTTGATATCCTTGGCCACTTGATGAGTAGGATTGAGAAAGGCATGCGCATGCACATGTGAATCAATATGTGATATTGATGTCATACACATCTCACTCGGTCTGCTCTGAGATCAAGGAAATGAATGAATGTTGACAGGATGACTGTTCCATGCCTCGAGTTCATTCAGGATATCAGTGACAAAGGAATTATACATTCACTGTAACACCATTCACGGATTGTAGGATTGAAAGTTGTTCTCCAACTTTCTATTTCACTTGGGTAGCACTGATGTGTGACTAGGCACCGCTCTTTTCTTGTGAAGTCATAAATGTTATGGACTTTCACTGCCAACGTGAAATGGACCTGTAGGGTCACACACATAGGATTTAACTTGGAAGAGGAGTTTTGTCCACAAACAATGTTTATATTGATTACTAAAGGAGTTTAGTAGTTCAATTAAACATTCAATCAATTGATAGCTCAATATCAATTGATAGCCCGAGCAAGTGCTACCCGAAAAGGGAGGCACAACAAGGGAAAGACAACTACAGTTGCAACTGGCAGCAGGAGAGTGAGTTGGCAACTAGTACGCTGACAGGAGGGTGTGACTCCTCCGTTTCCTTGTGGGACAAGGAGATCGGAGTTCCAGGTAGTCTGTGCGGATGACTGCAGAGGTGGGAGACCTCTGTCGCTCGGAGGACAACTGTCAATCCCAATAGTCCGGTGAGACTAGGAGTCTTCAGTCCCGGTGTGACCAGGAGCTGCACAGACACCATCCAAGACCAGAGGTGAAGACCGCGCAAGGTGTGAGATACTGTCACTGAGCAAGCCTCGGGACAAGGTATGAATCCAAAAACCATCTTTCCTATTGTATAGACGTTGACACAATTCCTTTTGTTCTGGGTTTGAGGGAGAAAATTTTTGTTTTTGCTACTTCTCTACCTCCCCTAAAACCCAACAGTGGTATCAGAGACACGTTAACTGTTCTATATTTTAGGATTATCGATGTGGTCGATTTTGGTTTGTCGCCTTTATTTATTGCATACGATGCGAATAAAATTGGCTTTATTCATGTCCAATCCACAAATCCCAAATATACATATATGATATGTAATATTAATGCACTCGATACATGTCGCCCTTAAATGAGTTTTGTGGTGGATGTGTAGCATGGTTATAGCCAATAAACCCTATATCTGTGTGTGGTTGTATGTGGCTGCTTACATCTCGGTCTGCGCACTGATTCCCCTTCTCCTATTCTTGATGTAACTTGAAATAATTCAATAATTCTTTTCCTACCTTTGCTCCCCCCCGAATGTAACTCAGGGTTTCACAATTAAATTGTAAATAGGATAGATTTTATTTCTTGTTATGTCAAAGAACGGCGGATGACCTGATGACGTTTGAGACGATCAGTTCAAGGCGTGAACCAATCGATTGGTGATCCAAATGGCCGGTTCGAGGAGCGAGACGAGCGGGTGGTGACCTGAGGAGATGCACGACGACTGGTGAACCAATCGGTTGGAGGCACTAGTTGATCGACTGGTGGCACCCGAACAACCAACTTGATGGCGAGCCGATCAGTCATGGAGATGAGCTGTTCAAACCCAGAAAGGTAGGAACAGATTTCATCTTATACATGTTGCATGTGATGTAGACCTAGATGACCGTGATTCCTCTTGGCTCGAGGAATCACAATAGGATGGACATAATCATTGCTCTTTTTATCGTCTTGCATGTTTTCTGTGGGATATAGCATGTATATGATACGTACTATATATTGTGGTGATTGGATATGTATATGTATATAAAAACCAAATCCCTCATTAAATATTAAGTTTTAGATGCCTTCCAAATGTGACACATGTGAAAAGCTTGATCGACCAAGTGTGGGCACACCCTAGCGTGGTTCACCGTCTATCTCGTGGAAAAGTGAAGGATGAATGTGTGGGTCTGCCCTAGTAGGGTGCATATTCATCGTGTTGACTTTGGATCGGACTTAACAAGGTGACCTAGATAGGATCTAGCACCTTGAGGCATGGAGATGATCATGGAAAGGAGTTGCATATGACATCTTTCAAGAGTTGCATATGATGCAATTGGCAAGAGTTGCCTACTTGAGAGATTTGAGTTGTGGGTGACAGCCCTAGCTAGTCCATGGCTCAGAGGATTTCAGGATCTTGACCCACTCGAAGATTGTACGCTACAATCTTCTGAATTGATGGTGAGGCCTGTCAATTTGAATGAAAATAGTGGGAGCGGTAATTAATTAAAGGCCTAATTAACTATCGTCAAATTTTACTCAAATCAAATCAAAAGGAGTTTTGAAAAAAATGCAATTTTCTCTTGTAGAATGGAAAAATAATCATCTTTTAAAATGGGAAAATTAAATGAGAACAAATTCCATAACTAGTTGAGGACTGTGAGAAGTGTTCTGCACAATCCAGATATACCAGGAGCCTTTGAATCCACTCTATGTACGCTTAATGCGTTGGTGAAGAAGAAAATAGGTAAGGGAGAGAAGGGTTCTCTCGCCAAACCAATTTCTTCTACATGGAGAGGATGGAAGGAACAATGGAAGAAGAAGTCAGAGATAGAGATCTCTACTTCTGGTGTATACATGATAGAGATTAACTTTACTACTTCTTCTCCATGGGTACTTGATACCGGATGCGGATCTCACATTTGTTCAAATGTGAAGGATCTTAAGAGAAGTAGGCCTTTAGGGAAAGGCGAGGTTGAACTATGTGTTGCCAATGGGGCAAGAGTTGCCGCCATTGCCGTAGGAACCTATGAGTTAACTCTACCAAGTGGGCTAATAATAGAGTTGAAGAACTGCTATTATGTACCTACCATAAATAGGAATATCATTTCCATCTCTTGTTTGGACAAAGATGGATTTGAGTTTCTTATTAAGAATGGAAAATGTTCCATTTCTAAAGATGGGATCTTTTATGGCAGTGCCCCAATGTCTTATGGTCTATACTTGATAGATTTGGAGACAAACGTATACAACGTAAACACCAAAAAGCAAAAACTCAACGACTCAAACAAAACATATCTCTGGCATTATCGTCTAGGGCACATAAATGAGAAGCGCATTTCTAGACTCCATAAAGATGGTTATCTAGACTCTTTTGATTGTGAATCAATAGAGACATGTGAATCTCATTTGTTGGCCAAGATGACCAAGACTCCCTTTTCAGGTAAAGGTGAGAGAGCTAGTGGTCTATTAGGACTCATACATACTGATGTATGTGGGCCTTTTAGATCTAATGCCAGGAATGGGTGTCAATACTTCATTACCTTCACTGATGATTTTAGTAGGTATGGCTATGTGTACCTGATGAAGCATAAGCCAGAAGCCCTTGAAAAGTTCAAGGACTTCATGAATGAAGTACATAACCAACTTGGTAAAAGCATTAAGGCACTTTGATCCGATCGAGGTGGAGAATACTTAAGCCAGGAGTTTGAGGACCTTCTGCGAGCCCGTGGTATTGTATCACAATGGACTCCGCCTGGAACACCACAACATAATGGTGTGTCTGAAAGAAGGAATCACAGATTGTTGGATATGGTGTGATCAATGATGAGTTTTGCTGATCTTCCAATTTCCTTCTGGGGTCATGCTCTTGAAACCGTCGCGTTTACGCTTAACCGTGTACCATCAAAATCGGTTCAAAAGACACCATATGAGATATGGACTGGGAAGCGTCCCAATTTGTCTTTTATGAAGATTTGGGGTTGTGAGGCTTACGTCAAGAAAATGTTTCCTGATAAGCTTGGACCCAAATCCGATAAATGTTATTTTGTTGGATATCCCAAGGAGACCAAGGGATATTATCTATACCACCCTACTGACAACAAAGTGTTTTTTGCTAGGGATGATGTATTCCTAGAGAAGGAATTTATTTCCAAAGGAAGCAGTGGGAGGAATATAGAGCTTGAAGAGGCTCAAGCCCAACAAGAAAACATTGAACTGGTAGATGTACTAGAGGAAAATGCAGATTCACAAGGTGTTGTGGAATCTCAGTCTCCTCAGGTAACACAAGGATCTCGTAGATCTAGTAGGACCCACCTTGAACCTGAGAGATTTGGATACCTTGTAACTCAGGAAGGTGGTGAGTTGATCATAGATGATGATCCAACTACCTACGTAGAGGCTATGGAGGGGCCAGATTCTGAGAAATGGCTTGAAGCCATGAGATTCGAGATGGAATCCATGTACTCCAACAAAGTATGGACTTTGGTGGAACCACCCAAAGGGGTAAAACCCATAGGGTGCAAGTGGGTCTTTAAGAAGAAGACCGACATGGATGGAAATATGCAAACTTATAAAGTCAGATTGGTTGCTAAGGGATTTCAACAAGTTCAAGGTGTTGACTATGACAAAACCTTTTCTCCAGTTGCCATGATTAAGTCCATCAGGATCATGCTTGCTATTGCAGCTTATTATGACTATGACATTTGGCAGATGGATGTTAAAACCACATTCCTAAATGGGAATATAAATGAGGATGTGTACATGACACATCCTGAAGGTTTTGTGGATCCAAAAAATGCCAATAAAGTCTGTAAGTTGCAAAGGTCAATCTATGGATTGAAGCAAGCATCTCGAAGTTGGAATCTTCGATTTGATGAGGAAGTCAAAGTGTTTGGATTTATTCAAAATGAAGATGAACCTTGGGTGTACAAGAAGGTTAGTGGGAGCTCGACCACATTCCTCATATTATATGTGGATGACACACTTTTGATGGGGAATGATGTCTTAGCCTTAGAGAAGGTAAAGACTTGGCTTGGGAATACTTTCTCGATGAAGGACTTAGGAGAAGCATCCTACATTCTAGGAATTAAGATCTATAGAGATAGATCTAGAAGGCTTCTCGGACTAAGTCAGAGTAGGTACATTGACAAAGTGCTGAAGCGGTTTAGCATGGAGAACTCAAAGAGAGGCAACATCCCCCTGCTACATGGAGTCACCGTCACTAGAGCTCAATGTCCCCAATCTTGTGAAGAGAGGGAGCGTATGAGTGGGATCCCATATGCATCAGCAATCGGATCCATCATGTATGCTATGTTGTGCACACACCCAGATGTCTCGTATGCTCTTAGCATGATGAGAAGGTACCAATCAGATCCCGGGGATGCTCATTGGACAACCGTGAAGAACATCCTCAAGTACTTGCGAAGGACTAAGGATCAGTTTCTTGTGTACGATGGAGAGGAAGAGCTAGTTGTAAAGGGTTACACCGATGCAAGCTTCCAAACCAATAAAGATGATTACAGATCGCAGTCAGGATTTGTGTTTTGCCTTAATAATGGAGCTGTGAGCTGGAAGAGTTCCAAGCAAGAAACAGTTGTCGATTCTACTACAGAGGCCGAGTATATTGCTGCTTCACATGCAGCAAAGGAGGCTGTGTTGATCAGGAAGTTCATTTCTAAACTTGGTGTAGTTCCCAGTAGCTATGATGCAATTGAGCTTTATTGTGACAATAATGGAGCTATTGCACAAGCTAAGGAGCCCAGATCACATCAGCGGTCCAAGCAAATATTGCGGCGCTTCCATCTCATACGAGAGATCATATAGCGAGGGGATGTGAAGATTTGCAAAGTACCAACCGAAGACAACATAGTTGATCCACTGACTAAGGCCCTTTCTCAGCAGAAGCATGATGGTCATGCTAGGTCACAAGGATTGCGATTCCTTGGTGACTGGATCTAAGTGCAAGTAGGAGTCTGTTGGTATGTATGCCCATAGAGCAAGTCATATGATGATTGTAATGGGATACTTTGTAAATGATTTGAATAATAATAAAGGCAATTTCCAATCTATATGTTTAAACTGTTTCTGAGATGATGGTGTAACATGATAGATGTCTAAAGAATGGTTTTACTCAATGACGTATGCTTTTAGGTTCATGACCTAAACGATGAGATCATACGGATGTTAAGAGTATACATTCTTGTTTAGTCCCTAGTCGGTTGTTATTGTGGAAATAACCATAGACATCAATAACGCTGAAGACTAGATTGTGTGTTGGTTGATGACAGAATCTCATTAGTCATGATATAGTGATATCAAACCAAGCACATAGGTACTTGTTAGAGAACAAGGTACCGGACAGACCCACCGTGAGAGTGACACATGGAACCATGACTTGGTAGTCACATTCAACTCTCACAATGATGGTGGTGAGTGTGATTCTTAGACCTGAAATCACTACACTCAACACATGTCGTTGGGTACACTTTGACATCATCAAACGCAGTCCTGAAACATGGGTTGTTATAAAGGTGATGATTGGGTGGCTTTGACACATGGGGCTTTTAAGGGGTGAGTGATAGATTTGGGATTTGTCCCTCCTGAGGGAGTTTGATATCCTTGGCCACTTGATGAGTGGGATTGAGAAAGGCATGTGCATGCACATGTGAATCAATATGTGATATTGATGTCATACACATCTCACTCGGTCTGCTCTGAGATCAAGGAAATGAATGAATGCTGACAGGATGACTGTTCCATGCCTCGAGTTCATTCAGGATATCAGTGACAAAGGAATTATACATTCACTATAACACCACTCACGGATTGTAGGATTGAAAGTTGTTCTCCAACTTTCTATTTCACTTGGGTAGCACTGATGTGTGACTAGGCACCGCTCTTTGCTTGTGAAGTCATAAATGTTATGGACTTTCACTGCCAACGTGAAATGGACCTGCAGGGTCACACACATAGGATTTAACCTGTAAGAGGAGTTTTGTCCACAAACAATGTTTAGATTGATTACTAAAGGAATTTAGTAGTTCAATTAAACACTCAATCAATTGATAGCTCAATATCATAATGTTCAAGGTGTTGGACACATTGATTGGAGTATCGGATTGATTGAAATTGCCATTGACTGATTCTGCACAATCTGCACTCCCAACCGATCGAATCATGTGATGAACCAATCGGCTGAGCTTCCATGAACCGGTCGACTCAAGTGTTGAGCCAATCAGCTCAAGGTCAGGGTGAAACGATTTCTTCAAGTGTTGAAATGATCGGTTCAACTGATGCAACCGAGCAAGTTGGGAAAGTAGGATTGGTAATAATTTTCCTTTCATTTCAATTGCGTAATTTGATTGGAACAAGGATTGGTATTTGATACTAATTAGAAACAAAAGTTGGAAAGTCAATCGGGAACTGACCAGGACCACGAACCGACCGGTTCAGAAGTGAACCGACTGGCTCAAGGGTCCCAACCGATCGGTTGAGGTGTCAACCGACTGGTTCAGGTCCCCAACCGACCATTTCAGTTGTGAAACGATCGGTTCAGGTTGCGAGTTGGTTGCTTTTTTGGAAAATCTCGAACCCTTCTACTCCTGCTTTTAGTCCCATATTGCCGGGGATAGAGAACACTGTCCCATGACCCGCCTATATATATAGGGGTATTGGGGGCTTCTCAGAGTACAACTCAGTGCAAGCCGTTTGCTCTGCAAAGTTGTCATTCTCTCTGGTTTTGGTAACCGAGAGAGCCCGAGAAAGTGCTACACGAAAAGGGAGGCACAACAAGGGAAAGACAACTACAGTTGCAACTGGCAGCAGGAGAGTGAGTTGGCGACTAGTACGCCGACAGGAGGGTGCGACTCCTTCCAGTTCCTTGTGTGACAAGGATATCAGAGTTCCAGGCAGTCCATGTGGACGACTGCAGAGGCGGGAGACCTCTGTCGCTCGAAGGACAACTGTCAATCCCGACAGTCCGGTGAGACCAGGAGTCTTCAGTCCTGGTGTGACCAGGAGCTGTACATACACCGTCCAAGACTGGAGGTGAAGACCACGCAAGGCGCAAGGTACTGTCGCCGACCAAGACTCGGGACAAGGTATGCATCCACAAACCATCTTTCCTATTATATAGATGTTGACGCGATTCCTTTTGTTCTGGGTTTGAGGGAGAAGATTTTTGTTTCCGCTGCTTCTCTACCTCCCCTAAAACCCAACAATTTTTACTTTGGTCCAAAATTAACAAAACAATGTTTCAACATTATTCAAAAAGGACAGAAATGAAATATAAGTTCCTTAAAAGCCTTAATTACATTTCAAGAAGTACAAGCAAGTATCTAATCAACTTTATTAGGCAAAACACCTAGGGTTAGTACATAACCCAGGTCAGGGATGTTACAAATTATCCACCCCTTACCAGGATTTCATCCCCGAAATCATTACAAAACATATTAAGAGAAAAGAATAGGGTATTTCCTCCTCATCTCTTCTTCTAGTTCCCACATGGCCTCTTCAACACCACGGTGATTCCAGAGGACCTTTACAAGACTTATGTCTTTCTTTTTCATCTTTTTAATTCTTCTGTCAAGGATTGTCACATGTCCTTCTTCATAGGACACATCATCATTCAATTCTACTTCCATAGGTTGCAGAACTGATTCTGTATCAGGATGACATTTCCTACGCATGGAAATGTGGAACACTGGGTGTAACTTTTACAGTTCTGGTGGTAACTCTAGCTTATAAGCCACCTTTCCAATCCGTTCAATGATTGGATAAGGCCCCATAAACCTAGGAGCTAACTTTCCTTTGCTTCCAAATCTAAGAACTCCTTTCAAAGGTGAGACTTTGAGGTACACTCTATCTCCAACCTAGAATTCTAAAGGTCTACGATGCTTATCAGCATATGATTTCTGTCTATCCTATGCAGTCTTTAACTGTTGTTGTATTATCTTAATCTTCTCAGTGGTCTGCTGCACAAGATCAGGACCTAAAAGTTGATATTCATTAGTTTCATACCAACATAGGGGAGATCTACAATGTCTACCATACAAAGCTTCATAAGGTGCCATGTCAATGCTATGTAGATAGCTATTGTTGTAGGCAAACCCTATCAAACTTAGGTGTAGATCCCAACTTCCTGTAAATTGACAGACACATGCTCTGAGCAAGTCTTCCAAAGTCTGTATAGTCCTTTCTGACTATCCATCTGTATGAGGATGAAAGGCTGTACTAAACCTTGACTGTCTGCCTAACGCTTTATGAAGTCGCTCCCAAAAACGACTTGTAAACTGGGGACCTCTGTCAGAAACAATGGTAATTGGAACCCCATGCAGCCACACTATCTCATCTACATATAACTGTGCCAGCTTCTCAATAGAATAGGTTGTTTTGACAGGTAAGAAATGTGTTGTCTTTGTCAACCTATCAACTATTACCCAGATGGAATCATGTCCTTTGGTTGTTCTAAGTAAACCAACCACAAAATCCATGGTTACATGATTCCACTTCCATTGTGGTCTGGGTAAAGGTTGCATTGTTCCTGCAGGCTTCTGGTGTTCAGCTTTAACTTATTGATACACAGGACACTGCATAACGAACTCAGCAACGTCCTACTTCAATCCAGACCACCAATACATTTCTTTCAAGTTTCGATATATCTTGGTGCTTCCTAGATGCATTGCATACATTGAAGAATGAGATTGTTCCATGACTAACTTCCTTAAGTTGTCCACATTTGGTACTATCATCCTATCATGGTAACAGACTACCTGATCATCTGAGTCATGGAAACCATCTCGTTTTTCACTACCATACTCTGATCTAATCAGTTGAATTGTAACATCAACTTGTTGTGCCTCCTTAATCTGCTATCTCAGAGTAGGCTTTATATGCATCTCAGCTAACAACCCAGCTAATAATGATACTTTTAACTGTACATTATCTTGCCTTAAGGAGATAAGCATATCCCTCCTAGAGCACACTAAGTAATTCAACTATGCTCTATCTAGGGTTGGTGTTGCTGATTTCCTACTCAAAGCATCAACAACTACATTGGCCTTCCTTGGATGGTAATCGATTGTGCAATCTTAGTCCTTGATTAACTCCATCTAGTGGCGTTGCCTCATGTTAAGCTTATGCTGAGAGAAGATGTACTTTAGGTTTTTATGGTCTGTGAAAATCTGGAATGTTTCTCCATAAAGATAATGTCTCCAGATTTTTAAGGCATGAACCACAATAGCTAGTTCTAGATCATGTGTCAGATAATTCTCCTCGTGTTTCTTAAGCTGTCGAGAAGCAAAAGAAATCACTTGTTTATCCTACATCAACACACATCCTAGTCCATTCTTAGAGGCATCACAGAAAACTATATATCCTTTCCCTTGTTCATGTAACACAAGCACATGTGCACTTGTCAACCTCTCCTTTAACAGCTAAAAAGATTGTTGACACTTGTCACTCCAAGTAAAAGGAACATCCTTCCTGGTAACTTAGTCAAGGGTAAAGCTATGGAACTAAAGTTCTTAATGAACCTTATGTAATAGCCTGTCAACCCTAAGAAACTACGAATCTCCATTGGCGTCTTTGGTTGTTCCCATTGCAGGATAGATTCTACCTTTTTAGGGTCAATGCGTATACCTAAAGCAGATATTACATGCCCAAGAAAAGAAACTTCTGGTAACCAGAACTCACACTTGTTAAACTTAGCATATAACTTATGCTTTCTTAGCAAAGTTAGAGCCTGACGAAGATGATGTTCATGCTGTTGAGCATCTCTACAGTAGATCAGAATGTCATCTCTGAAGACAACAACACACTGATCAAGAAAGGGTCGAAAGATTCTATTCATAAGTTCCAAAAATGCAGCTGGTGCATTAGTTAGTCCAAATGACATAACTGTGAACTCATAGTGACTATACCTTGTCCTGAAGGCAGACTTAGGTATGTCACCCTTCTTAATACGTAACTAGTGATATCTCGACCTCAAATCTATCTTTGAAAAGTCAGTTGCACCACACAACTGATAAAAGAGATCATCAATCTTCAGCAAAGGATACTTATTCTTTATTGTTACTTTATTTAACTGTCTATAATCAATGAATAACCACATTGATCCATCCTTCTTTTTAACAAAGAGGACCGGAGCACCCTAGGGTGAAGTACTTGGTCGGATGAAACCCTTCTCAAGCAACTCTTACAGTTGTTTCTTGAGTTCTGCCAGGTGCCATCCTATATGACGTTTGTGCTATAGGTTGCGTGTCTGGGATTAGATTAATCTCAAAATCTATTTCTCGGTGCGTAGGAACACCTGTAAGTTCGTCAGGAAATACATCTTCAAATTCCCTGACTACAGGAACTTCAACATGATTAAGACTCTCCATGGTGGTATCTATCACATGGGCCAAGAATGCATAACATCCTTGCCTCATCAGCTTCTCAACAACCATAGCCGACACAAGACATGTGGGTAGAATCTTTCTATCTCCTTGAAAGATCCATGTTTCACTATCATCAGTGAACATAGCTTGCTTGGACTCACAATCCAAGACAACCTTATACCTTTCTAAGGTATCCATTCCAATGATTACATCGAATCCATGCATCTCAAGTGGTATAAGATCCACTTGAATGCGATGTTTAGAAAAGAAGAGGATGCAGGGAGAACATACTTTCTGAAAAATAGCAGATCCCATCAATGGAGTTTCTAATAACAAACTATCTACTCTATGACATATAGTCAGGTTATAATCAAGAATCACTCTTCAAGTGATAAAGGAATGCATTGCACCCAGATCAATTAAAATAGATACGACACAAGATGTAGACATATCTGAATTAAACAACTCCATCTGACCTACCACAACCCGAGGGTTGACCACTGCATCAGGTGGATTCATCACGTAAAATCTCGTCGTCGCCTGTGGTTGATTCGGTGCTCGATGACTGGGTGTCGATGATCCAGCTTGGGACGCTTGTCCACGTCCTCTAGCGTTGCCTGGAAACTATCTCCTTTGAGATCCTTGCTGACTCTGCCTTTGAGGTTGAGTCACACTCACTTCTCTGGCTCTGCAATCTTTCATTAGATGTCCCATATTTCCACATATATAACAACTTCTGTTCAGTTGTTGTGGTCTGGGTGGTCCTATAACCAACATAGATGCTGAACTGCAAGCTCCTTCTAGTGGTAGGCTTCTCCCTCTACCCCTATTCGATGTCCACTGCGTCTGAGTACTGAATCTAGGTGGTGGTGTAGGCACAGAAAACCTAGGTTTCTTGACATCTTTAGATGAGGATCCTTGGAACTAGGGATACATCCTCTTGTTCTTGGTCTGTCTCTTCTCTGACACGAACCTCTCTATCCTCCTGACCGACTCCATAAAGGTAGCAAACCTTTCCCTATTCTCCAGAGTAGACACAGGGGTGGTCAACTCATCGTTTAATCCTTTCTCAAAACGCCTAATCCTTTCTTCATCTGTTGATGCCATGTGCAGGTAGAACCGCAACAACTCCATGAACTTAGCCTCATATTCACTAATGTTCATAGGTCCCTGCCTTAACCTCTCAAACTGAGAGATTTTCTCATCCAAGAACGTCTTAGGAAAGTATCTGTTGACAAATTCTCGTCGAAATACTTCCCATTCAATCTCCACACCTGGCCTTTTCTGTTCTTCCATGGTCCACCAATGACCAACACTCCCCTTGAGAAGATACACAACATGTCTAACCTTCTCAGCCTCTGGGATGTTTAGGATTCTATAGGCTTTCTCTAGTTCAGTTAGCCACAAGTCAGCATCTGTTGGGTCAGCTGTTCTAGTATATTTTGTGGCTTCAACCCGACAAAGTCGTTCAAACGTCTTGTCGGTTGCTTGTCCTTCTAGATGGGTAGGTGCCCTAGGTATAGGTATAGGCATCCTATCACTCATGTGTGTCATGCCAGTCATGAACTGCCCAAACATGGCTTGGAAGGTTGGGTTCCCCATTTCAGCTGGGTTGAACTGGGGTGGTTCAGGTACAAATTCCTCCCTTTCTTGGTTTCTTGCACCTCCTCCAAGTGCAACAACACTACTTTCTGCAACATGTTCCTCGTGTGATCCAAACATCTTTAGTTTTATCTTCTCCTCCTATATGAGTAGAAGACACTATAAGATATACTGGAAGGCACTAGAATAGACTCTACACCCTAGTCTTATGTCTCTATAGACTCAGCGAACCTAGAGCTCTGATACCACTGATTGTGGGACACGTTTTGGATAAAACTTTATTAATGATGCGGAAGCGATTAATTAGCAGCGAAATTACTGAAAATCACTAAAAATTAAAACTTTTTTGTAAAGAGAACCACAACTGTAAAACTTTTGCATAAAGAAATGAAATAAGTTGTTTACAAGCTGATACATCAGTATATCTCTATATCATTACATCTCGAGAGTCATAACATTGACTATCCTGTTAAGCTGTACATGAGTAGTATACAAAAATTCTCGAGGTTTTAAGCCAAAAATCTCAGATCTATATTAAACCATCTACTGACTCCTAGGACCTGAGAGTACAGAGACGACACATAGGACTTTCTATATACAAGACTCGACAGACAATGTCTCCACCTGAGGATCATTGTTGTTCCTGATGTTGTTGTTGCTACTGCTACTGTTGATGTTCACCCACTGAAGGGTTTCTTTGTCCTCGGTGTCTACCTAAAAAGTTGAATCCCACGGGTGTGAGACAATTGAATAATTGTCCCAGTGAGAGTTATAACTCTTTGCCAGAAGCATTGTTATTGCAAATAATGGAATAACATTGATTCGTAGAACTATAAATATTCAACAACAAATAAAACATTGAATAAGCTAAGTAGAGCAACATTCTTTAAGCAATCATTTCAATTATAACTTGATTGAGTAACAAGTCATTTACTCAATAAAGAATATGAAGAACATGTATTTTACTGGTCCAATTAGGACTAAATAAACAATGCATCATCCATCATTATTTCTCATAGTTCAACCTAAGCAATTATGCTACACAGCTGATTACGTTTTACAAACATACTTATGCCCTGAGGAGATGAGGTATACCGCTCATACTCCAACCGACCATTACGAAATCGCAATTGGTACCATACATAGGTCATCATAAGAGCCAGATTTCTATGACCTCATCTTCCTCAGTCAGTGTGAGGATCATCATGCAGGACATTTTGTGTCTCTGCCATAATAGCTATCCAGGGTATTCTGGCACTTCGCTATTAGAGTTACAGTGGCATGCTGTACTCTCTTCGCAATCGAGGGATTTCTTGTTTATCTCACATCGATTTGGCATTAACAACATCATCATGAGAGTAGTGATACATCATCCCAGCATATACATATAATGAAGGATTGAGAGATTTGATGTTTATCTCACATCAATTCCTCCATTAGGACGTAAGGATATTCACATCCATAAACCCCACATACTCAAAAGTATACTCTCCAGGAGTTCCCTTAGGAAAACCTATTTCACCATCATCTAACTTCTGATGATGATGGATCTATGGTCAGGGCTCCACATGAAATCATTATACTTGATTATTTAAGTACATTATGGCATTCTTTTAGCATCAGGCATGTTTTCAAACATAAACCATTAAAACAATTGCTATAAAGAAAGAGTACTTATTTGTATCAAGTTCATTTCACATCTGGTTGACATTGGGATATCAATCCCTAATCATCTCATCATTATGATTCAAGATCATGGGTATTCAAACCCTTAGTTCAGCAAAACACTTATTATCAAGTGACATAATGCCATCAAGTCAATTGATAATGGCAATGCAGATATTTCTCATGGCTCATACAACCTATCAATCTCTTTTGTCACCTTTCAACAGGCAACATAGCATATCATTACTTTCAAAGCTTATAAAGTGTTTTCAATGAATATAGCATCATAGCTCTTACCTGGCTATGCTCACTATTTTTTTTAAAACCTGCATGATTAATATAAATGATAACAGGCACATTATTTCTATATCAGCACAATGTACAATAATGATAGCATCACTATTGGTTAAGGTTTACTTGCAATTCAACTCCAAGTTAAGTATAGAGCACCACAGCCGTGCAGCCAAAAATGGTTGTGCAAGGGAAAGCCACCACGGTCGTGCTACAGAAGATCACCACGACCATTTTACACTTATGAAAGCAATACTTAAACCGATTAGGGTTTGTTATACATATCACATCACTCAAGGTTAGAGTTCTTATTTAGCATACCCTGAACTGGGATTTACTATACTCATCACATCACCCTATGTTAGGGTTTACTATTCACATTAAATCATCCTTGATTAGGGTTATCATTAATATCTCACCATTAGAGTTTACTATTCACCCTAAGTAAGAATGATCAACAAATCAAGGATTACCATGTCATCATTATGAATTAGGATTATGTCATCATCATATATTAAGGATACTCCCATCATTGCCCTCAATTAGGGTTATGATTCATTAACCATCATAATTAGGGTTTCATGATCTCATTAACATGGATCATACATTCATATTGAGAGTTCATTACTTGATTAACATTCATATAAGAAGTCTTCTCTCTCATCTTTCTATAAGTTAATGTTTGCATCACTCTTGATTAGGCTAAGTCAATTCAACATTGACATCATGGCTATATAATTACTATTGTGATCATTAAAGCTCACTCATTCAAAGAGTACTAATCACTCTATCCCATCAAGGGTACCTTTATTATAATCATCATTGATTATAACATACTCTAATCAACTAATCCCTTGGTCCTTTAATCACTTTAAGTATCCATGAGGTTTAGGTTAATCAAACACCAATCCAAGTTAACCACTAAGGCATCAAACGATCTTGACCTACTTGGACCTCAAACAGTCTTGCACACTAATCCTCCAAATGGTCTAAGACCATTTGGACCTTCATGCGGTCTTGGTCTGCCCTTGACACCATTTGGTAAAGTAGACCTTCAAAACCGTTTGCTAAAGTAGAGGTGAAGACCATTTGGTCAAGTTTGACTTTGAAACCATTTGGTGGTGAAGACCATTTGGTCATATTTGACTTTGAAACCGCATGGACACAACCGACCTTGAAACTGCATGAGACCAAATGGTTTGGGATCGTTTGGTCCCCAAACAGTCTTGAGACCGTTCGCTCCAAACCACCTCAAAACCGCAAGGACCAAAAAGTGTCTCAACCACTTCAATTGAATTAGGGTTTCCAATGTTGAACCCCTCAATCTATCATGCACATGTTAGCCAATCATCAATTGAGTTAATTAGGTCAACCCTCAACTGATTTGACACTCAATTGACCCTCAATTGATCATCAATTAGGGCTTGGATCAATTGGATTAGGGTTTGAAATCGATGACCCTTCAACATATTTCAATGTGAGTCTAATTGATTTGAAATCATTGAACCACCATTCAATTTGGTCATGACGTGAACCTAAACAGTCTTGGGATCGTTTGTATGACATCCAAATTGTATTGAGACCGTTTTCCCATTATTTTATCAAAAACCAAGTCATTCAATTAGGGTTTGGATCCTAGGTTTAGTCACCAATTCAGCAATTGATTGTTCTTCAAATTAGAACCTTTTAGATCTTCAATTTGTCAACTATACTTAACCCTAGACCTCCAAACGGTCTTGGGTGATCACCAAACGGTCTTGAGACCGTTTGGGTGATCCCAAACTGGTTTTGAAACTGTTTGGTTCACTCAACCCAAACTTTAACATAATTCAATTATTGAAATCAGCAATTAACCCGATTAGGGTTTTGATGATTGTTGGACCTTCAATTGGTGAACCACTTGGAATCAATTGATGATTTTTGGTGGGTAATTAGTCTACATTATTCTCAACAATCCTCCAAATGCTCAATGCCTGGTCAATGCCCCCAAACATTCTTGGACCATTTGCTTCTATGCGGTCTAGTGAAACCGTTTGCATTCAAACGGTTTGAAACCGTTTGCTCCCAAACGGTTTGGGAAACCGTTTGAGAAAGGTTGGGAGACCGCCTGCTAAAGTAATTTTTGGATAAACATAGAGATTAATGTCATCATCTTCTACCTCTGTTCAACCAAGAACAAGGGATGTTCTTCATGGAAAAGATAGCAAGAACACACAATGGTATCTAAAGAAGAAGTATAAGCAATGATTTGTGGAAAGAAGGATGCATTAACAAAGCTTAAGGGTTAGAGTTATAAAACCCACCTCTAGGACTGATCCAAAGCTCCAAGCTTCGTATCTTTAATGGTGGATGAAGCTCCAATGGTTGTCCAAGCTTCATTCTTCAAGTTTTGGATGGAGAAGATGGCTAGAAAGAAGAATCGTGTGAAGAAAACTAATAATCCAACCTTGTTTTATGGTTTCCACCATGAATTCGAGTTAGATGATGATTAAAGCTTACCAAACTAGCTTGGTCATACTTCCTCTGGTCCAGAGCTCTTCCTTGGTCGGACAAAGCAAGAAGATAAGGAATAGAACTAAGGGAAATGATCCCTTGTTTTGTTGAAAAGGATTCCTTTATATATTTATGGGTTTTTAGGGAAAAAGGAAAAAGAGAATTATTTCCTTTTATCTCTCAAGTATATCCACCGAGTCCTCCTCCAATTCTTGGATACGTGGCCACCTTCTAAAACCTTGCAAGACTTTTCAATTATCCAAGGTTTAAAGGAAAAGAGACCAAACATCTTAATAAGTTGTATATTAATATACATCCTTATTGGATATTGCTTAATATATTATTAGTGTGAGTAGTTTCCACTCCTACCATGATCTTTCAAATGAGGCACCCCTCTCATTTTATTTGCTCCACTTGATGCCAAGAAACATGAGAGATCGTTTAGAGGGTATATTTTACATATTGGACCCTAGGTTTTGGGTAATTGCACTTTACACCAAAACTAGGTTTTAAAGCACAAGGATTGCTCTACAAGCTATATCTTGGTGCTCAAGCTTGTGGAATCCATACCACCACATCATATACATTATCATGATGTCTCAGCATCAGAGAAACATCTTATCATGTGCAATTTGCAAGTTAACCCCTCTACTGGGTAATTTGCACTTTGTTCCAAAATTAACAAAATAATGTTTCAACATTATTCAAAAAGGACAGAAATGAAATATAAGTTCCTAAAAAGCCTTAATTACGCTTCAAGAAGTACAAGCAAGTATCTAATCAACTTTATTAGGCAAAACACCTAGGGTTAGTACATAACCCAGGTCAGGTATGTTACAGATTATCCACCCCTTATAAGGATTTCATCCCCGAAATCATTACAAAACATATTAAGAGAAAAAAGTAGGGTATTTCCTCCTCATCTCTTCTTCTAGTTCCCACACGGCCTCTTCAACACCACAGTGATTCCAGAGGACCTTTACAAGACTTATGTCTTTCTTTTTCAGCTTTTTAATTCTTCTGTCAAGGATTGACACAGGTCCTTCTTCATAGGACACATCATCATTCAATTCTACTTCCATAGGTTGCAGAACTGATTCTGTATCAGGATGACATTTCCTAAGCATGGAAATGTGGAACACTGGGTGTAACTTTTGCAGTTCTGGTGGTAATTCTAGCTTATAAGCCACCTTTACAATCCGTTCAATGATTGGATAAGGCCCCATAAACCTAGGAGCTAACTTTCCTTTCCTTCCAAATCTAAGAACTCCTTTCCAAGGTGAGACTTTGAGGTACACTCTGTCTCCAACCTGGAATTCTAGAGGTCTATGACGCTTATCAACATATGATTTTTGTCTATCCTGTGCAGTCTTTAACTGTTGTTGTATTATCTTAATCTTCTCAGTGGTCTGCTGCACAAGATCAGGACCTAAAAGTTGATATTCACCAGTTTCATACCAACATAGGGGAGATCTACAACATCTACCATACAAAGCGTCATAATGTTCCATGTCAATGCTATGTTGATAGCTATTATTGTAGGCAAACTCTATCAAACTTAGGTGCAGATCCCAACTTCCTATAAACTGAAGAACACATGCTCTGAGCAAGTCTTCCAAAGTCTATATAGTCCTTTCTGACTGTCCATCTGTCTGAGGATGAAAGGTTGTACTAAACCTTAACTGTCTGCCTAAGGCTTTATGAAGTCACTCCCAAAAATGACTCATAAACTGGGGACCTCTGTCAAAAACAATGGTAACTGGAACCCCATGCAGCCGCACTATCTCATCTACATATAACTGTGCCAGTTTCTCATTAGAATAGGTTGTTTTGACATGTAACAAATGTGGTGTCTTTTTCAACCTATCAACTATTACCCAGATGGAATCATGTCCTTTGGCTGTTCTAGGTAAACCAACCACAAAATCCATGGTTACATGATCCCACTTCCATTGTGGTATGGGTAAAGTCTGCATTGTTCCTACAGGCTTTTGGTGTTCAATTTTAACTTGTTGACACACAGGACACCGCATAACGAACTCAACAACGTTCTTCTTCAATACAGGCCACCAATACATTTCTTTCAAGTTTCGATACATCTTGGTGCTTCCTGGATGCATAACATACATTGAAGAATGAGATTCTTCCAGGACTAACTTCCTTAAGTTTTCCACATCCAATACTATCATCCTATCATGGTAACAGGCTACCTGATCATCTGAGTCATGGAAACCATCTCATTTCTCACTACCATACTCCGATCTAATCAGTTGAATTGCATCATCAACTTGTTCTGCGTCCTTAATCAAAAGACCCTCACCTTTGATGGAGACAAGGTGCAATGCCTATATCCTCAAACCTACATGACGGGGGAAATAATGGCCAATAAGAAAGTATAATGGAAAAATGAGAACAAAATGCATGGTGTCTTCTTGAAGAATTTCTTTGCTTCTTTTATTTTATAAATGCCAAGAGTCAATTTTTCTATGCAAATTCTTTTGTTTCACTGGTATGGCACCTCTTCTTTGCACTAACTATGTTTCTTGATCTTTCCCTATTAGGCAAACATAATGACTGATAAATAAATGACTAAGTTCCACTTCTGCAGGCAACTACTCTGATAACAAGCACAAGTTCACAAAAATAATTAGGTTTGTTAGTTCTTATAAATTTGTATATTTTTAGAAATTTATTTAATTTACCATGTGTTGTGTGTGTGATTATGGTCTACTCAAATATAGGTGCTTCAATCCCTCTAGCACTGTATAGGTAGTGGGATTAAAATTGGGGTATGAATAGTTCTATTACACAAATATATCAATTTCAACCAATTTGATTATAGTGAATTCAATTAGGGTTAATGTTCAACTTAAGTGTTCAAAGAACATAAAATACTCATTTGAGGTGGTAAAAACCTCAAAAACATAACCCAATAAGTGGGATTCATGAAGTAATATCAAGCTTCAAGCGTCTAATTTCTTTCTTCCTCCTTTCTAATACTAAACATTAAAAATGAATAAATTGGAAGAAAGAATGAGAAATGAATATAAATTGAGTTCCTTTTGATACAAATGACCATCATACTTAGGATATGAGAAACACCAAAGAAACATATCTAAAGTGACTTAACATACCTTAATTTCATAACTTCCAAGATGCTATGATCATAGTTTAGATTTTTTTAATCTAATCGTTATTAAGACCCCAGTTCTCTCTTTCTCTGTAGGATTTTAGATCTCTATATTGTTAGGAAAATAATGGGAGGTGATTTGGATGTTTAAGCATGATGTACCATTTTAGGTTCTTAGGATTTACATTTAACTCCTTTTGATCATTTTGTTCCAAGTTGTTGTTGGGAAATACCGACAAAAAATAGGCAGCGGAAATTTTTTTATTGATGTATTCCCATGAACAATAAGATCACATCAAGTACTATGTAATGGTAAGGATAACGATTTCATACCTGGTCCTAAAGAAAGTTTAGTGACTATAACTTTTTGCACTACAACTATCTTCTAGTTGATCTTGATGGTGTCTGTGTAGCTCTTGGGCTTCACCACAGACGACATACTCAAATAGCATCAATAGCAGCTCATGTTGTCTCACCATGGATTGCAGGATGACATTTCCCACCTACCGAAGGGCAAAGGCTACCTCACCTATAAAGAAGTCCACACGGACCAACGAGGACTCATGTTGTTCTAGTAGAACAGACATGAAGGAGTTATCTCTCCCATTGGTGTACTAGTCACCAACTTGCTCTTCCACAATTTTTCTCCCTTGTTATCCCTCCTTTTAGTGGGTAGGTCTTGCTCAGGCTCTCTATTGGTTACCACAACCAGAGAGGACAACAGTTGTCAAAGGCAGTTGATTTGTGTTCTAGGAAGACCCCTGTACCCCTCTATTTATAGGAGGGGTTAGGGTCTGGGTTCCCAATCTGTGTGAGTGTGGAAGGGGCCAGATCATGAATTTTCACAACCTGCGAGTGCCAAACTAGTCAGTTGGTAACCCAACTGGTTTGTTCACATATGAACTGATTGCTTCAAAGCCCGAACTGATCATTTCACCATGTTTCCCAATTGCATATGAATTGGCAAATTTGAATCCTATTAATGGTCAACATTAATCCCTTGCACCATCAAATTGAGAAAAAATGACTAACTATTCTCACAAATTGGGAAAATCACCAGAAGCTTTCGTTGGCATGATTGAGTCGATCAGTTCACTGGGTGAACCATTCGTCTTACCAATGTGAGTTGATCGGTTCACTTAGTAAGTCGATCAGTTGCTACCTTGATTCATGTATAATTTAGCCAAATTCAATTTCTAATCAACCTGACACTCAAAATGGTCATCTCATCGCATGAATCAGTTGGTTGGGAGATCAGTCAGTTGATTTGTTGCTTGAATTGATACCTAAACCCTTTAGTAATCAAGCCAATCATCATTCATGATTAAATTCATCTTCTAGATGAGTTCTTATCTGTGTGACCCTATAGGTCTCGTTCCACGTTGGCAGTGGATGTCCACAACTAGCTTATGAGAAAAGAGTGGTGCCTAGTCGCACATCAATGCTACCCAAGTGAATGGAAATTTGGAGAACAACTTCAACCTACAATCTATGTAAGGTATTACAGTGATTGTATAATTCTTTTGTCTGATATCCAAAATGAACTCGAGGAATGGAAACATCATCCTCTTAATGTTCTATCCATGTTCCTTGAACTGTACTACAATGTTTGAGATATATGTGACCTCAATATCATATATTAATTCACATCTGCATGCACATGCGTTTATCATCCTCACTTATCAAGTGGCCAAGATATCAAACTCTAGTAGGATGGAAAAATCACATCTACATCACTCACAATCAATCCCCATGTGTAGTTACCTAATCATCACCTTTATGATAATCCATATTCAGGACTACTGATGATGTCAAGTATACCGAATGACATATGATGAGTGTAGTGACTTTAGGTCTAAGAACCACAATCACTATGAGAGATGATTATGACCACCTATGATGGTTTCCATGTGTCACTCTCAAGGTGGGTTTTCCTGATACACTACTCCTTGACAAGTACATGTGTGCTTGGTGTGATATCACATAACATGACTAATGAGATTTTGTCATCAACCAACCCACACTCTAGTCTTTAGTGTTACCGGTGTCTCTCTACCTTCCACTGTAACAATTGACTATGGACTTTATAAGAATGTGCATACTCTTAGCATCCGTATGATCTCATTGTTCAAGTCATGTACTTGAAGAATGTCATTGAGTATTGTCATTTTCTAGACATTCACAATGTTTTCCTCATTATTTCATAGCTGAGTTAAACATAACGAATTGGGAGCTTGCCTTTATGATTATTAATCAAATCCTTTATGTAATATTCCATGCCAATAATAATATGATTGTCTCTCTGGGCATACCATACCAACATACTTCCACTTGCACTTAGAGACAATCACCCATGAATCTCATTCTTAATAACTTCAACATGTTAATCATGTTTCTGCTATGTAGGTGCTAATCCAATGGGTTAACAACCTTTGCCAATCATATGTACATTACATGTTTCTCATCTCTTTGTTGTCAGATGAAACTAGGTTATATGGTATCTGATATTCCTTGCCTAACCAATAGCTCACAATATCTCTATTGTGTCATCAATGGTTGGAATAACCTTAAATTCATCCATATGAACTTCTAGATCCATATAGTATCTGCTCTTGTGTTCATAACACCAGGGTACTCAACTTCTATTGTAGAATGAAATTAATGACATGTAGTTTGGCACCCTTCCAACTTACAACTCTTTTTATTAAAAAAAATACATTTTATATTGCGATCATTTTCTTTTCATTATGAAGCTTGCCTTAGTGTAACCCTTTACACCCAACTCTTCCTTATTGCTATTTTTGAAAATGTATCCTATAGTGATTTACAAGTACTAATGGATGTCTTTAATGACTTTTCAATGACCTTCATTGGAAACTAATACCATCTTGTCATGTCCAGTATATACAAGACTATGGTATAAATACATTTATATAACATACATGATAGATCCAATGTTGATGTACATGCCATCTTAATCATGTCTTTCCATCCTTCACAAGAATTGGAACTTAGGGTTCATGAGATACTAATCCAAATACTCTCTCATTGAATCCTTCATGTTGAACGCTTTCAACATCTTTGTATCATATGTTCTCATACTTAGGTTATGAAACTTTCAAGAACTATCTCTATAGATCTCTATCACTATCATATCAGATTTGTGACCTAATCCTTCATTATTTAAGGTGTTTTTCTTTCCATGTCTCAATACGTATAATATTGAGATGTTATTCCTCATCAACATATGGAATATTCACTTATGCTCCCACTAAATCACAGATTTCATCTTTTATCTTGTATTAAGTCAAACTCATTGACTATCTTGTCAAGTCAAAAGATCCCATCCTTGAGATGTTTGTTTCAATCTCAAGATTGAACTTTGTATCTTATAGACATTATTTGCATACATGAAGTTGGAAAACCTTTAGGAAGTGTCATGTACACATCCTCTCAAATATTCATTTTAAGGAATATAGTTTTAATCTTCATATGCCAAATCTCTTACTCTATACAAGTTGGAACAAACAAGCATGACAATTGGTAAATGAATTTCTTCATGTTCAACTATTTGAACTGATTTGAAAACCTTTTAAACCAATATATATATGTCATTTTAGACTATCCATGTTGGTCTTCTTCCGGAAGACCCAACTGCACCCTTTGGGTTTTACCCCTTTATGTAGTACCAGTAAGGTCAAACCTTGTTAATTAACATGGACTCCATAATGGCTTTAGGCTACTTGTAACATCCCAAGATTTGAGGCCTCAGATATAATGATCTTAAAAGGAATGATTGGACTACCCATATCACCATGGTGCACCTCCTTTTAAGGGATTCTATCTTTAAAGAACTTCAAAGTTAAGTGTGCTCAACTAGGAGTAGTACTAGGATGGGTGATCGATCGAGAAGTTTATCTTGGCTTGTGCATGAGCGAGGACAAAGCACGCAGTTAAGGCTAGTGGTGGTCTGTGGGGCCTGTCATCATTCATGAAATGTGACTAGAGCCTTGGGCAATGGACCTGGGCATTACAAATGGTATCAGAACCATAACCCCTCTAGTATATGGGGGCCACATGGCATGGCATGCCAGTCTTGAGTCGTGCGGTCCAGGCATGTTGGAAAGGGTTGTCCATGGTGATGTAGCCATCCTTGTGCTGGTATTCTATGATCGGGAGTTGGGTATCCATGGGCCATTCTGGGTCTACACTGAAATGGGGAATATGAGGCCATATAGATTGAGCCTTGATAAGGATGTCAAGTGTCTAAGTGGGGAAGATTGTATCAACCCAAGATTTGAGGCCTCATATATAATGATCTTAAAAGAAATGATTGGATTACCCATATCACCAAGGTGCACCTCCTTTTTAGGGATCCCATCTCTAAATAACTCCATAGTTAAGTGTGATCAGCTTGGAGTAGTATTACAAAGGGTGACCAGTTGGGAAGTTTATCCTGGCTTGTGCATGAGTGAGGACAAAGCACACAGCTAAGGCTAGTTGTGGTCTGTGGGGCTAGTCTTCATTCCTAAAACTCTACTAGAGCCTTAGGCAATAGGCATGGGCATAACACCACTTCTCAGATTATGGTTCTCAGTATCTTCTAGTTGATTATTGGCTCATCATCTTATGACCAACCCATCTGAGTTGTTGGATTCACAATCTTTCAATCTCTAATATGTTCTACTATAATTATGAAGTTTTGTGTTACATAAGGAACTTGAGATTCCACAACAACTTGTGATTCCCACTTGTTCCCTTTGTACCTCCTTTGTTGATCTCGAACATTTTGAGTTCTACAATTACTCCCAATGATTCTTTTGGATCTCAGTTATCCTTGCAACAAACACTTTTTTGTCAGATTAGGATCAAAAATAGCATTCAAAAATCATGGATTGTGGATAAGCCTTTTCAAGAAACTACTTTATTTATGGAGGTTTCAATCCTTAAGACATATCAAGAAATTCCCATATCATATCACATACGATGTCCTTTTAAACCATTTAAGATGGTTTTTAGTTTCAGTGTAAAGCATGTATTCGTGAGGATATTTGGAAGATTAGATTAATATCATAACATATCATGATATATTAGGATGTAATTCCTTCTTTATGACACATCATCATGCTCAGGTGGATTTGACTTGTAATACATTATCACATTATATCCAGAAGGTCCTCAAACTATTTATGTAAAGTATTTAAACATTTGATCACATCAAAGTTTCTTAATACTTTTATCAAAGTTATACTTCATTTATATTATCCTTGATAATCTCAAGAGATTCATATTTGTATATCACCAAATACAAACTCTAAATCAACTGAGAGAATCATTGGATATGATGAAGGATGAACAACTACCTTTAGCATTTATTCCATAAAATCTTTGTACATCAACATGTACAAATTTCAATAGAATGATTATCCTCTCACTACATTTAGTGTAGGGTGTTGTGTCATATTGCTCATAATTAAGACTTGCATATCTCTTATAGGTTCAATAACCAAAAGAGTCTAGTTAACCATCAATATGGATTATAGTAATGCATTTCTTATACATGTGCTCTAGATGACAGTGATATAGATTTTTTGAGTTATCAAATATAATCCTTTCGTGTTATAAACATTCATCTTAAGATTCTTTCATATAAATATCATTCTTAAGATTCTTTCATATAAATATCATTAGATGGTTGGGCATTGCCATACAAGATCACATCTTTGAAATGGAAACATCAACAACTTCATATTTATTCATTATCTTTTTCATACAAGATGCATAAAGTAATGTTTCTATTTATTGGCATAATGAAATAGTAGTTCAACTAACTCTATTACATGCCCAATGGGCTAAGATAAATTTAAATGTAGACTAAAGTTGCAAAAACTCTTGCTCCACATAATCCTTCTTTGTCCTTTCATAAAGGCTTTACTTCTTGTCAGATCTTGTACATCATGCAAGTCAAATCTTAATTTGGTATCACAAACCAAGATGAAGAAGTAATCAAATTTATCTTATAATGTTTATACCTAAAGTAGATGCCTCTTCCCTTACTTCTTCTTCTTTAATTCCTCCAAAAAGAGAGGGCAGTTTCTTTTCTAATGTCAAGACTGGTGACAATGGTGACAATCACCTCTTTTCTTTACTCCTCACTTTGCCTTGAGATCTGAAGACTTAGGCTTCTGGCCTAATTTAGAACTCTTCTAAGCTTTTCCTTTGCTTTTAGAATTTCCCTTTCTCTTGCTGATCATCATATCAGATTTTTGTTTTTCTTTCTTCATTTTTGCCTCAACTGTTCTTAACATGTCAAATAACTTTGTCAATGGCTTGTCAAAGTCATTCATATTGTAGTTCATGAAAAATTGACTGTATGACTCTGGTAGGGATTGGAGAATCACGTCAATGGCCAACTCTTGACCCAAGGGAAATCCCAATCTTGCTATGTTTTCCACATACCCAATGAGCTTGAGCACATGAGGACCTACTAGATCTGCTTCTTCCATGTTACACTTGAACAACGCCTTGGAGACATCATATCTCTCTTGTTTTTCCTGATCTTGGAACATGTTCTTAAGATGTGTGACCATCTTAATAACATCCACGTTTTCATTCTACCTCAGCAATTCATAGTTCATGGATCATAGCATCAGATAGTTGACATCCAAAACATCTTCAATATGCTTCATGTAAGCATCATTATCTGCCTTTGGTGGATTGGGAAGGGGTTCTTCTCTCTTTGGTGTCTCCAAAACATATAGCTTGCACTCCTGTGTGAGAAATATTCTCATTGTCATGAACCAGTCATGGAACTTGTTCCCATTTAGCTTATCCTTCTCAAGGACCAATCACAGCGAAAAGTGGTTGTTGTTTGTTTCCATTTGATTCTACAAAAGAATTTACAATTTTGTCCAAAAATCATTTTTTATTGATTTGATTAAGATTTAACAATGTTAATTAGGTCTTTAATAAGCTATCACTCTCATTATTTTTATCAAATTGATAATCTTTAATTGTCAATTTGGAAGATTGTAGGGAACAATATTCTAATGAACGAAGATCCAAAATAATTCAATTATTACCCAGCCAATGCCAATGCCCGTAATTAATCATTAAGGTAGGAAACATTTGCCAATTGAATCATATGAAATTCTTGGATAGATAACATGTGTAACTCTTTTCCATAATTATCTATATGCTTCTTATGCTTAATCCCATTAAGCACACATAGTTAAGTCTGACCCAAAAGCCGACACGATAATAATGCACCCCTCTTGAGTGGAACTGATATTACAACCGTCACACTTCCACAAGATGGATGGCGCACCACACTTGGGTTAATATACACTTAGTCGATCAAATTTTTCATGTGTTCTGCTAATGGAAACATTCTAAGACATAATATGTTTGCTTGAGAAATTATATATATATATATATGCATATATATATACATATATTGTATCCAATCACCACATACTAGTATGTATCATATACATGTTACATCCCACAACATAAATATGGAATATAAATAAAAATGTGATGGTTATGGCCATGTATATTATAATTCCTTAGAGTCACAAAGAATTACTACCACCTAGGTCAACATCACATCACATGCATGAAACTGATGTTGGTGTAGATCTATGCTTGCCAATCTTGGTTGATCAATTCAACACTTGAATCGGTCGTTTCACTTTTGTTCGGTCCGTTGGTCATCAGATACGATTTGTTGGCCTCCTTTCCAAATGATATCTAGACATCTCCATGTTTGGTTGGTACCACCATCTGGTCGGTTCGTTCCTCCTACGGTCTGCCCTCTTTGGTCCTCCAGTCGGTCGGTTCGCATAATGTTGATCGGCATATTTGTTGTTGCAAGAAAAGAAACTATCCTATTTCTATTAAACATATGACATGGTAAAGAGAATCCTTGAGTTACATTTGAGGGGAGCAAAGGTAGGAAAAAATTAACTTTTACATTGGGAATAAGAAGGTAGAGGCTCGGTAAACAGGAATAAAACCAAACCATCTGACCACACATAGATATAGGGTTATTGGCCATAACCACGCTACACATCCACCAGCAAAACATACTTTTAGGGTGATGCGTGTAAATTGCATTTATATATATATATATACATTATATATATATATATATATATATATGGGATTCGTTTAATGCCCGCGCGGGTAATAATTGTTCGTTACCCGTAGCTGTAAACTTGGTGGCATCAATTGTAAATACTACATGTTTAACTGATTCTGCATATTCCGGTGGCACCAATTATAAATACTACATGTTTAACTAATTTATGCATATCTCGGTTCCGTTGCTCAACTAGTTCCTAGAGACGGCCGGTGTAGGAAACGTCGGCGCCGTGGATATCTAGGGATGGAAATTTACAGTATCCTGCATCCATCATCAGTTCTCCACCGTATGGATGTTCATCCATTTGCACACCGGTGGAATGGATGCTGGAGGTCGGATCACCATGGATAAACCATTTCATCCATTTGCAATGATCGGCTCATTTCTAAAAACTGCCTTATACAGTAGCACATTGTCATACGGAAAAATTTAGATAGAAGTGAACGTTGTCTTCTTCTCACGTACTCAAGGAACTTACTTTGTCACGATCTTCTCCAGTGCTCCTACTGTGCGACAACGCTGCCATCTTCGTGCCAAAGGATTCCGACGAGCATGATGCCGGTGCTCGCCAGAGTTGTGACTTTGGCCAAGGAACCTGAGCATGATTTTGATGAGCATGCCATCGAAGCTCGTCGGAGTCGTGGTCGTGGCCAAGGAACTTGTCAGCGGGACTCTCCGGAGCATGCTGTCGGAGCTCGCCGGAGTGATGGTCGTCCACAAGGAACTTACAGGGGACCATGAGCTAACGTAGAAATGAACTTTAGTGTTCCAGACGACAAAGGTGGCCGGTACTCTACTTAAACTCTTGGGTTGTTGCATAAGCTTTATCAATGATGGTGGCATATAGGAAGTAGAGTGCTATCTCAGCGAGGCAGTCGGAGTGATGACCGATCATAAGTAGAAACACGACGAGGTGAAGGTAGAGAAAAGACAGAGTAGCCGTTGGGTAGCAAGGTCATCGAGAGGAAGATTGAGAATGACCCTGGAGGCTAACGCAGAAAGCAAAATCCATCAAAGTTGCCAGCTATCAAGGCAGAGGAGGCGAGTAGCAGGGCCTCCACATCAGCCTTTGTCACCTAGAAGCAGAGCGCTCAATCAGCGATTCTGAAGCGGATCAAAATAGGGCACTGCCTCCTTAATTACCTGAGCAGGGTGCATTGCATACGTGAAATTAGTAACACATGCTGGTCTGTTGTGTTGCATGTGAGTGCGCGCAGGTGCAGGTAGCTATAAAGATATGTAAAAGGAAAGAAGAGGTGGAGAAGGTGGAGAAGCTGTCACTCATCAATGGATTTGGTGGAACGCTGCTGTAGAGCCATAAAGGCATGAAACAACCAAAACAAGCAGCAGGGATCAGGTCAATAGGATATTGGCCTTCTTTCTTTGGATTAAACCTATGTGGTGCATAGCTTGAGCCTTTACCATTGGCTTAGGTCATGGATGACCGCCGACTGGTCACCGACAAGGGCATACGTGAGCCTCAATGACGCACAACATAGGCAGAAGAGCGATGATCCATGGCGACCTATTATAGAAAGTAACACTTAGCCATTAAAATTAAATATGTGGTATGAAAAGTAACAATTTTATCCAAAAAGTAATACCTAGTCATGAAAAATAACTATGTGGTACACAAAGTAACTATCTGGCCCAAAAAGTAACTACTTGTCTTAAAAAGTAACTACTTGTCTTAGAAAGTAACACTTAGCCATTAAAATTAAATATGTGGTATGAAAAGTAACTATTTTACCAAAAAGTAATACCTAGTCATGAAAAGTAACTATGTGGTACACAAAGTAACTATCTGGCCCAAAACATAACTACTTGTCTTAGAAAGTAACTACTTATCTTAGAAATTAACACATTCATCAAAAGTGAATACGTAGTACGAAAAGTAACTATTTTACCCAAAAAGTAATACTTAGTCATGAAAAGTAACTATGTGGTACACAAAGTAACTAGCTAGTCGAAAAAGTAACTAATTGTCTTAGAAAGTAACACAGCCATTAAAAGTAAATACGTGGTACAAAAAGTAACTATTTTACCCAAAAAGTAATACCTAGTCTTGAAAAGTAACTATGGTATACACAAAGTAACTATCTGGCCCAAAAAATAGCATAAAGTCATCAAAACGTTCAGAAGAGAATCACATCGCGGCAGCCAAAGAAACATCCTGAGGTGGACGCCAACGAGAAGAGCCCCTTCGGCTCGCTAACCCCTTCCGAGTTCTACGCCCCCTACAGCGTGGCACACTCTACCTCCACCTTCGTCAACCTTGAAGGTCTTTAGATCTTCACCCAGTCCTGGCTCCCGCTGGATGCCGGTACCAAACAGCCCCTCCCGGTCTCCGCCGTCAAGGGCATCATGTGCGTGGTCCACGGCTACGGCCACATGGGTTAGTCCAGTTCAACCGTCCAGCTCACGTCCGTCTTCTTCGTTGAGGCCAGGTTCGCCGTGTGAGCGATGGACCATAGAGGGCACGTGTTCTCCGACGGGTTAGTGGCACACATCCCGGATGTCTGGCCCATCGTCGACGACTGCGTGAGGTTCTTCGATGGGTTCCATGACGGGTACCCGTTGATGGGAGAAACAAATTTATTGAGCTGCGTCAGAGACTCAGCGTCAAGCTGCTTGTGTAGGATGTCTAGATTAAGGGGGTGATTTGTTGAGTAAGCAAACTCATCCTCCACGTATCTACTTAGTATTTCAGTTTTAATTATTGTTTTACTTATTTCCTAAAAAGCATGTCCACCTGTGGATGGTGCCCATAGAGTTCAACATGTGCTGTAAGCCATGACCAAGTCTAGCTGAAGTATAGGATCATGAAGTCAGTCATGGGTTGGCATGGCTTGATGGATCAGAGTCGAGGTTGTTGGGGATTAGCTCCATGTTCTGTTTCTTTGTATTCCTTTAAATAACAGAAGCAAGTAGAAAATGTTGTATGCATTGCAAGCAGCACAAATTTCCCTGTGTTCTTGTGATTGTCATCGTCTCCACGATTTTGCATTGAGTTTTGCAGCCTCGGCAACTACACAATTTAGGTAGCTAAAATATGATTCATCCGGCCTGTCATCGACGACTGCGTGAGGGTATTCCATGGGTTCTGTGATGGGTATCCGGTAGGGACACTGACATTCCTCTACGTGGAGTCCCTCGGCGGTGCCATCGCGCTGCTGGTACACCTCAAGCAGCAGAAGGAGTCGCCACCGGAGCGGCACTGGACTGGGGCTATCCTCAATGGGGCCATGTGTGGGATCAGTAACAAGATCAAGCTCCCCTGGCCGCTCGAGCACCTGCAGTCCCCCACGGCAGCCATAATGCCCACTTGGCAGGTCGTCCCAATGAGGGGACCTATCGTAGGGGTGTCTTTCAAGGAAGAGTGGAAGCAGAACCTTGAGGCGGCTAGCCCCCATCGGCACATGGGCAGGCCTAGGACCGCCACGGTGCTCGAGCTCATGAAGATCTACAGGGACCTCCAGTCACGGTTCGAGGAGATCACCTTGCCACTGCTCATAATTCATGGTTCTGAGGACGTCCTCTGTGACCCGACGTGCGTCGAAGAGCTTCACAGGGAGGCATCGAGCCTTATTACAATATTTTCCACCGCTATTCGCAACGTGAGTATTAACTATTAAGTCTATAATTTCAATTGTGTGTCACCGCCGTGTGAAGTACGGGTAGCCTTTTTACAATACCTGCGCGGGCATTAAAAACCATCCCATATATATATATATATATATATATATATATATATATATATATATATATATATATATATATATATATATATATATATAGGCTATAATACACTCGAGTGTACATATCGCATGAATACACTCAAGTGTGTTTTCAGATCAAGACTATTTTTTGCAAAATGTAAACCATTGATCTTCACCGTTATACTATAACTAGGCCACATACAAATTTTGAGCCCATTTGGATGAGTGTTAGTCACTCATCCAAGGGCAAAAAAATCGACGTTCAAAACTAATTTGAAATGCATAATTTTTGCGGTCTTTATAACATGACCTATAAATGTCCAAATGTGCTCAAATTTTGTGTATGATCTATTCACAAGATGTTTAATAAAATCAATGGATTAGATTTTTGAAAAAAAATATTGCATCATGAAAAACTACTTGAGCATATTCTACTCTGAATACACTCGAGTGTATTCTAGCCTGACTATATATATATATATATATATATATATATATATATATATATATATATATATATATATACATATATATATATATGTATGTATGTATATATATATATAGTTTGGGTTTATAGGTGGTCTCTTTGATCAGATATACATATTGAACAATTTAAATAAATGCATCGTATCCAATAAAATGAAAAATCAAAATTTGATCATATCGATTATCCCAAAATAAAGTAAATTGATGTAGTTCTGATACCACTATTGGGAAATACATGCATATAATAAAAGTGGAAATAAAAGAATATTTGTATTCCCATGAACAACAAGATCGCATCAATGAGTATGTAATGGGAAGGATGGTTTTAACTTATTCATACCTGATCCTGGAGCAAGTTCAACGAATACAACTCCTTGTAGTGCAACTATCTTCTAGTTGTTCTTGGATGGTGTATGTGCAGCTCCTGGTCTTCACCATGAATAAAAGACTTGGACATTGTCTATAACTCCTGCAGTCTCACCACAGATTGCAGTCTGATGTTGTCTTCTTAGCGACGGGTACATGCCACCTTGCCTCTAGAGAAGTCCACACGGACCAACTAGAACTCTAGTTTTTCTAGTAGAACAAACAACAAGAAGTTGTCCCTCCCATTGGTATACTAGTCACCAACTTGCTGTCCCACAATTGTTTCTCCCTTGCTATCCCTCCCTTTAGTGGGAAGAACTTGCTCATGCTCTCTATTGGTTACCATAACTAGAGAGGACAAAAATTATTAGAGGCAGTTGAGTTGAGTTTTGGGAAGCCCCCAATACCCCTCTATTTATAGGAGGGTTTAATGTCTAGTTCCAAATATATGTGGGAGTGGAAGGGACTAGAGATCATGAATTTTCACAACCTATGATTGTCAAACTAGTCAGTTGGAAACATAACCAGTCGGTTCACATGTGAACTGATTGGTTCGTAGCCCAAACCATTCATTTCACCATGTTTCCCAATCACATATGAATTGGAAAATTCAAATCCAATTAATGTTCAACATTAATTCCTTGCACCAATCGTATTGAGCAAGTGAAATAACCAACTATTCTCATGAATTGAGAAAATCACCAGAACCTTCTATTGGCATGAATGAGTTGATCGATAAACTGGGTTAACCAGTCGTCTCACCGACCTGAGTTGATCGGTTCATTCAATGAGTTGATCGGTTGGCACCCTAATTCATGTAGAATTCAGCCAATTCAATTTCTAAGTAACCTGACACTCCAAACGGTCATATCATTTCATGAACTGATCGGTTGGGATATCAGTCAACTAATTTGTTGCTTGAATTGAAAACATAGATAATTTATCATTCATGATTAAACTCCTCTTCTAGATGAATTGCTATGTGTGTGACCCTATAGGTCCCATATCACGTTGGTAGTAAATGTCTATAAGTAGGTTATGACATTATAAGAAAGGAGTGGTGCCTAGTCTCACATCAGTGCTACCCAAGTGAATGGAAAGTTGGAGAATAACTTCAACCTACAATATGTGTAAGGTGTTACAGGTATTATATAATTCCTTTGTCTCTTATATCCAGAATGAACTTGAGTCATGGAAATGTCATCCTCTCAATGTTCAATTCATGTTCCTTGAATGAGATGAGATTGTCTTAGATATATGTGACCTCAAAATCATATATTGATTCACATGTGCATGCACATGCATTTCTTAGTCTCACTTATCAAGTGGCCAGGATATCAAACTCCAGTAAGAGGGACAATTCCCATCTACATTACTCACAGTCAATGCCCATGTGTCAAATTTACTAAATCATCACCTTTATGTTAATCCTTATTAAGGAATACATTTGTTGATGTCAAGTATACCAAAAGACATATGATGAGTGGAGTGACTTTAGGTCTAGCAACCACAATCACCATCTTCACTATGAGAGATGACTATGACCACCTATGGTGGTTTCCATGTGTCATTCTCAAGGTGGATCTATCTGATACATTGTTCCCTAATAAGTATCTGTGTGCTTGGTTTTATATCACATATCATGACTACTGAGATTTTGTCATCAACCAACTGACACTCTAGTCTTTAGTGTTACTGGTGTGTCTCTACCTTCCACGGTAACAACCGACTAGGGACACTATAAGAATGTACAAACTCTTAGCATTTGTATGATCTCATCGTTCAAGTCACGTACTTGAAGACATACATCATTGAGTATTGTCATTCTCTAGACATTCACAATGTTTTCCTCATTATCGCATAATTGAGTGAAACATAATGAATTGGAAGCTTTCCTTTATGATTATTAATCAAATTCTTTATGTAATATGCCATGTCAACCATCATATGATTGGCTCTCTGGGCATACCATACCAACATACTCCCACTTACACTTAGAGCCAATCATCCATGTATCTCATTCTTATTGACTTCAACATGTCAATCATGTTTCTACTATGCAAGTGCTCATCTTGAGGGTTAGAAACACTTTGCAAATCATCTATATATTGCATGTTTATCATCTCTACACTGTGAGATGAAATTGTCATAATATGGTATTTGATATTCCTTGCCTAACCAGTAGCTCCATTATTGTCACAATATCTCTATTGTATCATTAATGGTTGGAAAAACCTTAAGCTCATCCATATGAACTTCTAGATCCATTTGGCATCCACTCCTATGTACATAACACCAGGATACTCAACTTCTATTGTAGAATTAAATCAACGACGTATAGTTCAGAACCCTTCCAACTTACAACTCTTTTTCTTAGAAAAACACATTTTATGTTGTGATCACTTTCTTATCATTTTGGAAGCTTGCATCGGTGTAACCCTTTACACCCAACTATTCCTTATTGCTATTTCTAGAAACTTATCCTTTAGTTCTACACAAGTACTAATGGATGTCTTTAATGACATTCCAATGACCTTCATAGGAAACTAATACCATCTTGTCATGTCCAATACATACAAGATTATAGGATGAATACATTTATTTAACATACATGATAGTTCCGTTGTTGGTGCACATGTCATCTTACTCATGTATTTCCATTCTTCACACGAATTAGAACTTAGGTTTCATGAGAGACTAATTCAAATTTTATCTCATTGCATCCTTCATGTGTAACTCTTTCAACATCTTGCTATTATATGTTCTCACTTAGGTTATGAAAATTTCAATAACTATATTCATATATCTTTGTCCCTATCATATAGGATGTTTCACCTAATCCCTCATTACTAAAGGTATTCTCTATGCCATGTCTCAATACTTATAATATTGAGATGTTATTCCTGATCAACATGTGGATTATTCACATATGCTCCCACTAAATCACAAATTTCCCTTTTATCTTGTCTTAAGTCAAACTCATTGACTATCAAAGTCAAAAAATCCAATCTCTGAGATGCTTGTGTCAATCTCAAGATTGAATTTTGTAGCTTATAAACATTATTGGCATTCAGGAAGTTGTAAAACCTTTAGGTTGTGTCACCTACATATCCTCTCAAATATTCCTTTTAATGAATCCAGTTTTAATCTTCATATTCCAAATCTCTTAGTCTATACAAGCTGCAACAACAAGCATGACAATTGGTAAATAAATTTTTTCATGTTCAACTATATGAACTGATTTGAAAACCTTTTAAACCAATATGTCATTTTAGTCTATGAATATTGGTCTTCTTCCGAAAGACCCAAATGCACCCTTTGGGTTTTAACCCTTTAGGTGGTACTAGTAAGGTCACACCTTGTTAGTTAACACAGATTCCAGGATGGTTTTAGGCCACTTATCAGATTATGGCTCTCAATAGCTTCTAGTTGATTTGTTGTCTCATCATCTTATGACCAACCCATATGAGTTGTTGGATTCACAATCTTTCAATCTTTGATGTGTTCTTATAGAACTATGAGATTCTGTGTTACATAAGGAACTTGAGATTCCACAACAACTTGTGATTCCCACTTGTTCCCTTTATACCTCCTTGTTGATATGGAACCTTTCGATTTCTACAATTACTCCCTGTGATTCTTTTGGAACTTAGTTATCCTTGCAACAAACACTTTATTGTCAGATTAGGATCAAAGGTAGCATTCAAAAATCATGGTTTATGGTATAACCTTTTCAAGAAATAATTTTCTTTATGTAGGTTTGAATCCTTAAGATATATCGAGACATTCCCATATCATATCACCTACAATGTCCTTTAAACCATTTAAGATAGTACTGAATTTTAGTGTAAAACATGTATTCATGAGGAGATTTAGAAGATTAGATTAATATGATAATCATATCATGATCCATCACGATGTAATTCCTTATTTCTAACACATCATCATGTTCATGTCAATTTGACTTGTAATACAGTATCACGATCTATCCAGAATGTCTTTAAACTATTGATGTAAAGTATTTTGCAACATTTGATCACATCAAAGTTTCTTAATACTTTTATCAAATTTATACTTCATTTACAATCTCCTTGAACACCTCAAGAGATTCATGTTTGTATTTCACCAAGTACAAACTCTATATCAACTGAGATCATCAATGGATATGATGAAGTACTAACAACTACCTTTAGCATTTATTCCATAAGATCTTAATACATCAACATGTATAAATTCTAAAAGAATGCTTATCCTCCCACTACATTTAGTGAAGGGTGTTGTTTCATATTGCTCATAATTAAGACTTGCATATCTCTTATTGGTTCAATCACCAAAAGAGTCTAGATAACCGTCAATGTGAACTCTAGTAATGCATTTCTTATATATGTGCTCTAGATGACAATGATATAGATTGTTTTAGTTATCAAATATAATCCTTTAGTGTTATAAACATTAATCTAAAGATTCTTTCATATAAAGATCATTACATGGTTGGGAATTTCCATACAAGATCACATCTTTGAAATCAAAACATCAACAACTCTTTATTTATTCATCATCATTGTCATACATGATGCATAATGTAAATGTTTCTATTTATTGGAATAATGAAAAAGAAGTTCAACTAACTCTATTACATGCCCAATGGGATAAGATAAATTTAAATGTAGACTAAATCTACAACAACTCTTGTTCTGCACAGTCCTTCTTTGTCCTTTCATGAAGGCTTTAGTTCTTGTCAGATCTTGCACATCATGTATGTCAGATCTTTATCTGGTATCACATACTGAGATGAAGAAGTAATCAAATTTATCTTATAATATTTATACCTAAAACAGAGGCCTCTGCCCCTTCCTTTTTCTTCTTCTTTAGTTCATCCAGAAAGAGGGGACGATTTATTTTCCAATGTCCAGACTGGTGACAATCACCTTTTTTATTTGCTCCTTCCTTTGCCTTGAGATTTGAAGAGTTGGCCTTCTGGCTAGCTTTGTAACTCTTCTTAGATTTGCCTTTGCCTTTAGACTTCCCCTTTGTCTTGTTGATCATCATCATTTACTTTGATTCGTCTTTCTTCATTTGTGTCTCAGTTGTTCTCAACATGCCCAATAATGTTTTCAATGTCTTGTCAAAGTCATTCATGTTGTAGTTCATGACAAACTGACTATATGAATTTGGTAGGGACTACAAAATCACATCAGTGGCTAACTCTTGACCCAATATGATTCCTAGTATAGCCAAGTTCTCTACATACCGAATGAGCTTGAGAACATGAGGACCTACTGGATCTTCTTCTTCTGTGTTACACTTAAGCAATGTCTTGGAAACATCATATGTCTCTTGTATTGCCAGATCTTGGAACATGTTCTTAAAATGTGTGACCATCTCAATAACATCCATGTCCTTATTCTACCTCTGCAATTCATAGTTCATTAAGCATAGCATCAAACATTAAACTTCTAGGACATCTTCAATATGCTTCTTGTAAACATCCCTATCAGCCTTTGGTGCATTGAGAAGGGATTCTTCTGGCTCTGGTGTCTCCATGACATAGAGCTTTCACTCATGTGTGAGAATGATTCTAAGTGTCATGAACCAGTCATGGAAGTTGTTCTCTTTTAGCTTGTCCTTCTCAAGGACCGATCACAGAGAAAAGTGCTTGTTGTTTGTCGCCATTTTATTCTACAAAAGAATTTACAATTTTATCAAAAACTCATTTCTGATTTGATTCAATTAAAATTTGACGATGTTAATAATGTCTTTAATTAGCTATCATTCTCATTATTTTGATCAAATTGACAACCCTCAATTATCAATTCAAAAGATTGCAGTGAACAATCTTCTAATGAGCCAAGATTCAAATAATTCAATTATTACCTGGCCGACGCCAGCATCCATAATTAATCATTAAGGTAGGAAATGTTTGTCTATCGCATCATATGCAATTCTTGGGTAGATGATATGTGCAACCCTTTTCCATAATTATCTGTATGCTTCTGATACTTAATCCCATTCAGTACACACACTTAAGCCTGACCCAAAAGTTGACACAAAAATAATGCACCCCGCTTGGGCAGAATCTACATTACTACCATCACACTTCTAGGAGATGGATGGTGCACCACGCTTGGGCATAAACTATGCTTAGTCGATCAAACTTTTCATGTGTGCCACTGATGGAAAGCATCTAAGACTTAATATGTTTGATTGAGGGATTTGTATATATCATACATATACATACATATATTGTATCCAATCATCACATACTAGTACATATCATGTACATGTTATATCCTACAACTTAAACTTGCAATATAAATACAAAAGTGATGGTTATGAACATGTCTATTGTAATTCTTAGGAGACACAAGGAATTACTACCACCTAGGTCAACATCACATCACATGCATGAACTTGTTGTTGGTGTAGATATGTGGTTGCCAATCTGAGTTGATCGATTCAACCCTTGAACCGGTCATCTCACCTCTTGGGTGGTTGGTTGGTCATCTGAAATTATCGGTTGGCCTCCAGTCGGTCAGTTGGGACCTCCATCCGGTCGGTTCGCTCCTCCTATGGTCTGCCCACTTCAGTCCTCCACTCGGTCAGCTCGTCACATGAAATGATCAACTTGCTTGACACTGGTCATCATCTTTTTTATTGTAAGAAAAGAAACTATCCTATTACTATTAAACTTATTACATGGTAAAGATAAATCTTGATTTACATTTAAGGGGAGTAAAGGTAGGTAATAATTAACTTTTACATTGGGAAGAAGAAGGTAGAGGCTCGGTATGCCAATCGAGATAAAATGGGAACATGACCAAATCATCCAACAACACACAGATATAGGGTTATTGGCCATAACCATGCTACACATCCAACATCAAAAATTACTTTCAAGGCAATGTGCTTAAATTTCATACATATATATATAGGAGTACCCCTTTATTTATAGGAGAGGTTATGGTCTGGGTTTCCGATCTATGTGGGAGTGGAAGGGATAAAAAAATCATGAATTTTGCAACCGGTGAGTGTCGAACTGGTCGGTTGGCAACCGAATCAGTTGGTTTACCTATGAACCGATTGGTTTGCAACCTAAACTGGTCATTTTACCATGTTTCCCAATTGCATATGAATTCAAAAATTTGAATATAAGTAATGTTCTACATTAATTCCTTGCACCAATCGAATTGAGAATGTGAACCAACCAACTATTCTCACAAATTGAGGAAATCACTAGAAGCTTTTATTGGCATGACCGAGGCGATCAGTTCACTGGGTGAACTAGTCAACTCACCAACCTCAGCTGATCGGTTCACTTAGTGAGACAATTGATTCACTCTATGAGCCACTCGACCAGTTTCCTGATTCATGTAGATTTCAGCAAATTCAATTTCTAATTAACCTGACACTTTAAATGGTCATCTCATCGATTAAACTGATCGGTTGAGAGATTAATCAACTAATTTGTTGCTTGAATTGAATACTGAAACACTTTAGTAGTCAATTCAATCATGCTTCATTATTAAACTCCTCTTCTAAATGAATTCCTATGTGTGTGACCCTATAGGTCCCATATCTCATTGGCAGTGAATGTCCATAACTAGATTATGACATCACAAGTAAAGAGTGGTGTCTAGTCGGACATCAGTACTACCCAAGTGAATGGAAAGTTGGAGAACGACTTCAACCTACAATATGTGTAAATTTCTATAGTGACTGTATATTCCTTTGTCTTTGATATCCATAATAAATGCAAGGCATGGAAACATCATCCTCTCAATGTTCAATCTATGTTCCTTGAACTAGAGCAAACTGTCTAATATATATGTTACCTCAATATCATATATTGATTCACATGTTCTTGGGCATGCATTTCTTAGTCTCACTTATCAAGTGGCTAGGATATTAAACTCCTGTAGGAGGGACAAATCCCATCTACATCACTCACAATCAATCACCATGTGTCACATTTACACAATCATCACCTTTATTATTATCCTTGTTCAGGACTACGTTTGATGATGTCAAGTATACCAAACGATATGTTATAAGTGTAGTGACTTCAGGTCTAAGAGCCACAATCACCACCTTCGCTATGAGATAAGACTATGACCATGTATGATGGTTTCCATGTGTCAATCTCAAGGTGGGTCTATCTGATACACTATTCCCTAATAAGTATAAGTGTGCTAGGTTTGATATCACATATTATGACTAGTGAGATTCTGTAATCAACCAACCCACACTCTAGTCTTTAGTGTTATTCATATCTCTCTTCCTTCCACAGTAACAACTGACTAGGGACATTATAACAATGTACATACTCTTAGCATCCATGTGATCTCATTGTTCAAGTCATGTACTGGAAGACATATGTCATTGAGTATTATCATTTTCTAGACATTCACAATGTTTTCATCATTATATCATAACTAAATGAAACATATGAATTGGAATCCTTCCTTTATGATTATTAATCAAATCCTTTATGTAATATGCCATTTCAATCATCATATGATTAGCTCTCTAGGCATACCTGTTGGGTTTTAGAGGAGGCAGAGAAGCAGCGAAAACAAAAAATTTCTCCCCAAAACCCAGAACAAAAGGAATCGCGTCAACGTCTATACAATAGGAAAGATGGTTTGTGAATTCATACCTTGTCCCGAGGCTTGCTCGGCGACAGTACCTCGTGCCTTGTGTGGTCTTCACCTCCCATCTTGGACGGTGTCTATGCAGCTCCTGGTCGCACTGGGACTGAAGACTCCTGGTCTCACCGGGACTATCGAGATTGACAGTTGTCCTCCGAGCGACAGAGGTCTCCCGCCTCTGGAGTCGTCCACACGGACTGCCTAGAACTCCGATCTCCTTGTCCCACAAGGAATCGGAAGGAGTCGCACCCTCCTGTTGGCGTACTAGTCACCAACACACTCTCCTGCCACCATTCACTTTCTGCAGTTGTCTTTCCCTTGTTGTGCCTCCCTTTTCGGGTAGCACTTGCTCGAGCTCTCTCTCGGTTACCAAAACTAGAGAGAATGACAACTTCACATAGCAACTGGTTGCACTGGGTTGTACTTTGAGAAGCCCCCAATACCCCTATATATATAGGAGGGTCATGGGATAGGGTTCTCTATCCCGGGCAATGCGGGACTAAAGCAGGAGTAGAAGGGTTCGAGATTTTCCACAAAAACAACCAACTCGCAACCTAAACTGATCATTTCACAACTGAAATGGTCGGTTGGGGATCTGAGCCAGTCGGTTGACACCTCAACCGATCAGTTGGGACCCATGAACCAGTCGATTCACTTCTGAACTGGTCGGCTCGTGGTCCTGATCAGTTCCCGATTGACTTTCCTTCTTTTGTTTCCAATTGATATCGAATACCAATCCTTGTTCCAATCAAATTGGGTAAGTGAAATGAAAAGAAATTCCTCACCAATCTTACTTTCCCAACTTGCCTGGTTGTAATAGTTGAACCGATCATTTCAACACATGAAGCAATCGTTCACCCTGTCCATGAGCCGATCGACTCACCAGTTGAGCCAATCGGTTCACCAAGCTCAGCCGATCGGTTCATCACGTGAGCCGATCGGTTGGGAGTACAAATTATGCAGAATCAGTCAATTGCGGTTTCAATCAATCCGATACTCTAATCAATCAGTCCAACACCTTGAACACTATGATATTGAGCTATCGATTAATTGAGTGTTTAATTGAACTACTAAACTCCTTTAGTAATCAATCTAAGCATTGTTTGTGGACAAACTCCTATTCTAGGTTAAATCCTATGTGTGTGACCCTACAGGTCCATTTCACGTTGGCAGTGAAAGTCCATAACAGTTATGACTTCACAAGCATATAGCAGTTCCTAGTCACACATTAGTGCTACCCAAGTGAAATAGAAAGTTGGAGAACAACTTTCAATCCTACAATCCGTGAAAGGTGTTATAGTGAATGTATAATTCCTTTGTCACTGATATCCTGAATGAACTCGAGGCATGGAACAGTCATCCTGTCAACATTCATTCATTTCCTTGATCTCAAAGCAGATTGGGTGAGATGTGTGTGACATCAATATCACATATTGATTCACACGTGCATGCGCATGCCTTTCTCAAGCCTACTAATCAAGTGGCCAAGGACATCAAACTCCCTCAGGAGGGACAAATCCCATATCTATCACTCACCCCTCAAAAGCACCATGTGTCAAAGCCACCCAATCATCACCTTTATAACAACCCATGTTTCAGGACTGTGTTTGATGATGTCAAAGTGTACCCAATGACATGTGTTGAGTGTAGTGATTTTAGGTCTAAGAATCACACTCACCACCATCACAGTGAGAGCTGACTGTGACTACCAAGTCATGGTTCCATGTGTCACTCTCACGGTGGGTCTGTCTAGTACCTTGTTCTCTAACAAGTACCTATGTGCTTGGTTTGATATCACTATATCATGACTAATGAGATTCTGTCATCAACCAACACACAATCTAGTCTTCAATGTTATTGATGTCTATGGTTATTTCCACAATAACAACCGACTAGGGACTAAACAAGAATGTATACTCTTAACATCCGTATGATCTCATCATTTAGATCCTGAACCTAAAAGCATACGTCATTGAGTAAAACCATTCTTTAGACATCTATCGTGTTACACCATCATCTCAGAAATAGTTTAAACATATAGATCGGAAATTGCCTTTATTATAATTATTCAAATCATTTACAAAGTATCCCATTACAATCATCATATGACTTGCTCTATGGGCATACATACCAACAGACTCCCACTTGCACTTAAAGCCAGTCACCAAGGAACCTCAGTCCTTGTGACCTAGCATGTCCATCATGCTTCTACTGAGAAAGGGCCTTAGTCAGTGGATCAGCTATGTTGTCTTCAGTTGGTACTTTGCAAATCTTCACATCTCCTCGCTGTACGATCTCTCGTATGAGATGGAAGCGCCGCAGTATGTGCTTGGACCACTGATGTGATCTGGGTTCCTTAGCTTGTGCAATAGCTCCATTATTGTCACAATAGAGCTCAATTGCATCACAGCTACTGGGAACTACACCAAGTTCAGAAATGAACTTCCTGATCCACACAACCTCCTTTGCTGCATGTGAAGCAGCAATATACTCGGCCTCTATAGTAGAATCGAAAACTGTTTCTTGCTTGGAACTCTTCCAGCTCATAGCTCCATTATTAAGGCAAAACACAAATCCTAATTGTGATCTGTAATCATCTTTATCAGTTTGGAAGCTTGCATCGGTGTAACCCTTTACAACCAGCTCTTCCTCGCCGCCGTAAATAAGAAACTAATCCTTAGTCCTTCGCAAGTACTTGAGGATGTTCTTTACGGTTGTCCAGTGAGCATCCCTGGGATCTGACTGGTACCTGCTCGTCATGCTGAGAGCATACGAGACATCTAGGTGTGTGCACAACATAGCGTACATGATGGATCCGATGGCTGATGCATATTGGATCCCATTCATACGCTCCCTCTCTTCACACGATTGGGGACATTGAGCTTTAGAGACGGTGACTCCATGTAGCATGGGGATGTTGCCTCTCTTTGAGTTCTCCATGCTGAACCGCTTCAGCACTTTGTCAATGTATGTGCTCTGACTTAGTTTGAGAAACCTGCTAGATCTATCTCTATAGATCTTAATTCCTAGAATGTAGGATGCTTCTCCTAAGTCCTTCATTGAGAAAGTATTCCCAAGCCAAGTCTTTACCTTCTCTAAGGCTAAGACATCATTCCCCATCAAAAGTATGTCATCCACATACAATATGAGAAATGTGGTCGAGCTCCCACTAACCTTCTTGTACACATAAGGTTCATCTTCATTTTGAATAAATCCAAACACTTTGACTTCCTCATCAAATCAAAGATTCCAACTCCGAGATGCTTGCTTCAATCCATAGATTGACCTTTGCAACTTACAGACTTTATTGGCATTCTTTGGGTCTACAAAACCTTCAGGCTATGTCATGTACACATCCTCATTTATATTCCCGTTAAGGAATGCAGTTTTAATATCCATCTGCCAAATCTCATAGTCATAATAAGCTGCAATAGCAAGCATGATCCTGATGGACTTAATCATGGCAACTGGAGAAAAGGTTTCATCATAGTCAACACCTTGAACTTGTCAAAATCCCTTCACAACCAATCTGCCTTTATAAGTTTGCACATTGCCATCCATGTCGGTCTTTTTCTTAAAGACCCACTTGCACCCTATGGGTTTTACCCCTTCGAGTGGTTCCACCAAAGTCCATACTTTGTTGGAGTACATGGATTCCATCTCGGATCTCATGGCTTCAAGCCATTTCTCAAAATCTGGTCCCTCCATAGCCTCTCAGTAGGTAGTTGGGTCATCATCTATGATCAACTCACAACCTTCCTGAGTCACAAGGTATCCAAACCTCTCAGGTTCAAGGTGGGTCCTACTAGATCTACGAGGTCCTTGTGTTCCCTGAGGAGATTGAGATTCCACAACACCTTGTGAATCTCCATTTTCCTCTTGTACATCTACGGGTTCTATGTTTTCTCATTGGGCTTGAACCTCTTCAAGCTCTATTTTCCTCCCACTGCTTCCTTTGGAAATAAATTGCTTCTCTAGGAACACATCTGTCCTGGCAACAAACACTTTGTTGTCAGTAGGGTGGTATATATAATATCCCCTCGTTTCCTTGGGGTATCCAACAAAATAACATTTATCAGATTTGGGTCCAAGCTTATCAGGAAACATTTTCCTAACGTAAACCTCACAACCCCAAACCTTCAGAATAGACAAATCGGGACGCTTCCCATACCATATCTCATATGGTGTCTTTTGAACCGATTTAGATGGCACATGGTTAAGTGTAAACGCGGCGGTTTCAAGAGCATGACCCCAGAAGGAAATTGGAAGATCAGCAAAACTCATCATTGATCACACCATATCCAACAATGTGCAATTCCTTCTTTCAGACACACCGTTATGTTGTGGTTTTCCAGGCGGAGTCCATTGTAATACAATACCACGTGCTCGCAGAAGGTCCTCAAACTCTTGGCTTAAGTATTCTCCACCTCGATCGGATTGAAGTGCCTTAATACTTTTACCAAGTTGGTTTTGTACTTCATTCATGAAATCCTTGAACCTTTCAAGGGTTTCCGACTTATGCTTCATCAGGTACACATACCATACCTACTAAAATCATCAGTGAAGGTAATGAAGTACTGACACCCATTTCTGGCATTAGTTCTAAAAGGCCCACATACATCAGTATGTATGAGTCCTAATAGATCACTAGCTCTCTCACCTTTACCTGAAAAGGGAGTCTTGGTCATCTTGCCCAATAAACAAGATTCACATGTCTCTATTAATTTAGAATCAAAAGAGTCTAGATAACCATCTTTATGGAGTCTAGAAATGTGCTTCTCATTTATGTGCCCTAGACGACAATGCCAAAGATATGTTTTGTTTGAGTCATTGAGTTTTTGCCTTTTGGTGTTTACGTTGTATACACTTGTCTCTAAATCTATCAAGTATAGACCATAAGACATTGGGGCACTGCCATAAAAGATCCCATATTTAGAAATGGAACATTTTCCATTCTTAATAAGAAATTCAAATCCATCTTTTTCCAAACAAGAAATGGAAATGATATTCCTATTTATGGCAGGTACATAATAGCAGTTCTTCAACTCTATTATTAGCCCACTTGGTAGAGTTAAATCATAGGTTCCTACGGCACTGGAGGCAACCCTTGCCCCATTAGCAACACGTAGTTCAACCTCGCCTTTCCCTAAAGGCCTACTTCTCTTAAGATCCTTCACATTTGAACAAATGTGAGATCTGCATCCGGTATCAAGTACCCATGACGAAGAAGTAGTAAAGTTAATCTCTATCACGTATACAATAGAAGTAGAGATCTCTATCTCTGACTTCTTCTTCCATCGTTCCTTCCATCCTCTCCATGTAGAAGAAATTGGTTTGGCGAGAGAACCGTTCTCTCCCTTACCTATCGTTCCATTAATCTCTATCAATGAACTTTCTTTCTTGTTCACCAACACTTTAAGCGTACATAGAGTGGATTCAAAGGCTTCTGGTATATCTGGATTGTGCAGAACACTTCTCACAGTCCTCAACCAATTATGGAATTTATTCTCAATTAATTTGCCCATTTTAAAAGATGATTCTTTTGCCATTCTACAAGAGAAAAATGCATTTCATCAAAACTCCTTTTGATTTGATTTGAATAAATTTGACGATAGTTAATTAGGCCTTTAATTAATTACCGCTCCCACTATTTTGACTCAAATTGACAACCCTCACCATCAATTTAGAAGATTGCAACGTACAATCTTCTAGTGGGTCAAGATCCCGAAATCCTCTGAGTCATGGACCATCTAGGGATGTCACCCACAACTCAGATCTCCCAGGTAGGAAACTCTTGCCAATTGCATCAGATGCAACTCTTGAAAGATGTCATATGCAACTCCTTGCCATGATCATCTCCATGCCTCAAGGTGCTAGATCCTATCTAGGTCACCTTGTTAAGTCCGACCCAAAGCCAACATGATGAATATGCACCCTGTTAGGGAAGACCCACACATTCATCCTTCATGCTTCTATGAGATAGATGGTGCACCACGCTAGGGCGTGCCCACACTTGGTTGATCAAGCTTTTCATATGTGTCGCATTTGGAAGACATCTAAAACTTAATATTTAATGAGGGATTTGGTTTTTATATACATATGCATATCCAATCACCAAAATATATAGTATGTATGTAACGCCCGGGCCCACTGCCCAAGGCTCTAGTAGAGTTTCAGGAATGACGACTGGCCCCACAAACCACCACTAGCCTTAACTGCACACTTTGTCCACACTGACGCGCAAGCCAGGATCAACTTCCCGACTGGTCACCCATCCTAGTACTACTCCAAGCTGAGCACGCTTAACTATGGAGTTCTTTAGTGATGGGCTCCCGGAAAAGGAGGTGCACCTTGGTGATATGGGTAGTCCAATCATTGCTTTTAAGATCATATTATCCGAGGCCTCAAATCCTGGGATGTTACAATCTCCCCCAGTTAGACTCTTGACATCCTCATCAAGGCTCAACTATATGGCCTCATAATCTGACCCCATTTCAGTGCAGACCCACAATGGCCCATGGACACCCAGCTCCCGTCCACAGCTACCAGCGCATGGGCGGCTCCATCTCGTCTCTACGAATAGCCCTTTCCAACTTTCCTGAACCGCACGGCTCAAGACTGACATGCCACATGCCTATGTGGGCCCCACCTACTGGAGGGGTTATGGCTCTGATACCATTTGTAACGCCCGGGCCCACTGCCAAATGCTTTAGTAGAGTTTCAGGAATGACGACTGGCCCCACAAACCACCACTAGCCTTAACTGCGCACTTTTTCCACACTGACGCGCAAGCCAGGATCAACTTCCCGACTGGTCACCCATCCTAGTACTACTCCAAGCTGAGCACGCTTAACTATGGAGTTCTTTAGTGATGGGATCCTGAAAAAGGAGGTGCACATTGGTGATATGGGTAGTCCAATCATTCCTTTTTAGATCATATTATCCGAGGCCTCAAATCCTGGGATGTTACAATGTATCATATACATGCTATATCCCACAAAAAAACATGCAAACTGATAAAAAGCAATGATTATGGCCATCCTATTGTGATTCCTCGAGCCAAGAGGAATCACGGTCATCTAGGTCTACATCACATGCAATATGTACAAAATGAAATCTGTGCCTGCCTTTCTAGGTTTGATCAGCTCATCTCCATGACTGATCGGCTCGCCATCAAGTTGGTTGTTCGGGTGCCACCAGGCGATTGACTGGCGCCTCCAGCCGATCGGTTCACCGGTCATCGTGCATCTCCTCAGGTCACCACCCACTCATCTCACTCCTCAAACCAGTCATCTAGAACAGCAACCGATCGGTTCACGCCTTGAATCGATCGTCTCCGGTCGTCCGCAGGCCGTTCACCGTTCTTTGACATAACAGGAAATAAAATATATCCTATTTACAATTGAATTGTGAAACCCCGAGTTACATTCGGGGGGAGCAAAGGTAGGAATAGAAATCTCGAATTATTTCGAGTTACATCAGGAATAAGAGAAAAGGGAATCAGTGCGCAGACCGAGATGCAAGAAACCACATACAACCACACACAGATATAGGGTTTATAGGCCATAACCATGCTACACATATACCACAAAACTCATTTAAGGGCGACGCCATATCGAGTGCATTAATATTACATATCATATATGTATATTTGGGATTTGTGGATTGGACATGCATAAAGCAAATTTTATTCACATCGTATACAATAAATAAAGGTGACAAACCAAAATCGATCATATCGATAATCCTAAAATATAGAACATTTGACGTGGCTCTGATACCACTGTTGGGTTTTAGAGGAGGCAGAGAAGCAGCGGAAACAAAACATTTCTCCCCAAAAACCAGAATAAAAGGAATCGCGTCAACGTCTATACAATAGGAAAGATGGTTTGTGAATTCATACCTTGTTCCGAGGCTTGCTCGGTGACAGTACCTCGTGCCTTGCGCGGTTTTCACCTCCCGTCTTAGACGGTGTCTGTGCAGCTCCTGGTCGCACTGGGACTGAAGACTCCTGGTCTCACCGGGACTGTCGGGATTGACAGTTGTCCTTCGAGCGATAGAGGTCTCCCGCCTCTGCAGTCGTCCACACGGACTGACTGGAACTTTGATCTCCTTGTCCCACAAGGAATTAGAAGGAGTCACACCCTCCTATTGGCATACTAGTCGCCAACACACTCTCCTGCCACTAGTCACTTTCTGCAGTTGTCTTTCCCTTGTTGTGCCTTTCTTTTCAGGTAGCACTTGCTCGGGCTCTCTCTCGGTTACCAAAACTAGAGAGAACGAAAACTTCACATAGCAACTAGTTGCACTGGGTTGTACTTTGAGAAGCCCCCAATACCCCTATATATAAAGGAGGGTCATGGGACAAGGTTCTCTATCCCGGGCAATGTGGGACTAAAGCAGGAGTAGAAGGGTTCGAGATTTTCCACAAAAACAACCAACTCACAACCTGAACCGATCGTTTCACAACTGAAACGGTCGGTTGGGGATCTGAGCCGGTCAGTTGACACCTCAACCGATCGGTTGGGACCCATGAACTGGTCAGTTCACTTCTAAACCGGTCGTCTCGTGGTCATGATCAGTTCCCGATTGACTTTCCTTCTTTTGTTTCCAATTGGTATCGAATACCAATCCTTGTTCCAATCAAATTGGGCAAGTGAAACGAAAAGAAATTTCTCACCAATCTTACTTTCTCAACTTGCCCGGTTACAACAGTTGAACTGATCGTTTCAACACTTGAAGCAATCGTTCACCCTGTCCATGAGCCGATTGACTCACCACTTGAGCCGATCAGTTCACCAAGCTCAGCCGATCGGTTCATCACATGAGCCGATCGGTTGGGAGTACATATTATGCAGAATCAGTCAATTGCTGTTTCAATCAATCTGATACTCTAATCAATTAGTCCAACACCTTGAACACTATGATATTGATCTATTGATTAATTGGTTGTTTAATTGAACTACTAAACTCCTTTAGTAATCAATCTAAACATTGTTTGTGGACAAACTCCTATTCCAGGTTAAATCCTATGTGTGTGACCCTGCAGGTCCATTTCATATTGGCAGTGAAAGTTCATAACATTTATGACTTCACAAGCAAAGAGTGGTGCCTGGTCACACATCAGTGCTACCCAAGTGAAATAGAAAGTTGGAGAACAACTTTCAATCCTACAATCCGTGAAAGGTGTTACAGTGAATGTATAATTCCTTTGTCACTGATATCCTGAATGAACTCGAGGCATGGAACAGTCATCCTGTCAACATTCATTCATTTCCTTGATCTCAGAGCAGACTGGGTGAGATGTGTGTGACATCAATATCACATATTGATTCACACGTGCATGCACATGCCTTTCTCAATCCTACTCATAAAGTGGCCAAGGACATCAAACTCCCTCAGGAGGGACAAATCCCATATCTATCACTCACCCCTCAAAAGCACCATGTGTCAAAGCCATCCAATCATCACCTTTATAACAACCCATGTTTTAGGACTGCATTTGATGATGTCAAAGTGTACCCAACGACATGTGTTGAGTGTAGTGATTTCTGGTCTAAGAATCACACTCACCACCATCACTGTGAGAGCTGACTGTGACTACCAAGTCATGGTTCCATGTGTCACTCTCACAGTGGGTCTGTCTGGTACCTTGTTCTCTAACAAGTACCTATGTGCTTGGTTTGATATCACTATATCATGACTAATGAGATTCTATCATCAACCAACACACAATCTAGTCTTCAGTGTCATTGATGTCTATGGTTATTTCCACAATAACAACTGACTAGGGACTAAACAATAATGTATACTCTTAACATCCGTATGATCTCATCATTTAGGTCCTGAACCTAAAAGCATACGTCATTGAGTAAAACCATTCTTTAGACATCTATCATGTTACACCATCATCTCAGAAACAGTTTAAACATATAGATCGTAAATTGACTTTATTATTATTCAAATCATTTACAAAGTATCCCATTACAATCATCATATGACTTGCTCTATGGGCATACATACCAACAATACCGTACCAACAGTTGTGTGGTCGATCAAGAATATTATTCAGTTGACGATGTAAAGTGGTGAACAAATTATCGTGTTCATTTGAATTAATTTTTCAACCAACATTATTCATTTCAGTTTCTAGAACCCTTGTTCAGCTTATTTTGTGAAATTTTTATCAACCATGTCAATTTTTTTGGTTGAATTTTAGTTCATTTATTTCCTAAATTTGAGATTTTACACATAAAAACACTGATGTTTTATGAACTATAAATATATATTTATATTATATATAACAATATTATCTCAATTACATCATTAGATTATACTAGGTTTAAGGTTTCATTAACATTCAAATCCATATAATGAACCTCATTCAGGAATCCCTCAAAACCCTAATTTCAACCCTACTAGACTATTGGTTCTGACATTTTCTCACCAAATTATCTCAATATATAAACTTACACATAAAAATATATTTAAGTGATGTTAAATATAACTAAGAGAAACATAAACAATATATAATAACTTATTCAGACAAACAAATGAGGATTTATTAAAAAAAATAGATACATACATAAGGGTCCGATCTGACTTTGATATAGGAAATGTGGGGCAAAAAGTTCCCATTCAACACCAGAAAACACTTATACTATAACATGGTTAATACAATTATACTTACACATGCTCCATAACTAATTATTCTTCATAAAAAATTCATATTAAAGTGCTCCGCAATTATATCAAATTATGTTGTTCAACAATGGTACCTTCCAATTTGAACCACAACCTTGGTATCCAATCTTATCCTTACATGAACATGGTGAGTGTATGGCTTGAACTTGAACATTATATGTAAATGTTTCTATTGGTAATGCCACAATAAATATCCAAGGCAGTGATCTACATGGTTGATAAATTATGTACACGCATCCTTATCATGTGTGATGATTGATTTTAAGGAAAACCACAATTCACTTGTCGTGACCTCACAACATCAATAACTTAGCTCGACATATCCAAAGATGTACTTATAAAATTCCTTCATAAGATATGATTTGATTATGAAAAAGATAGTCTTACTAAAATTGCAATCAACTTATAAATTTTTTCCATAAGATTTGGTTCGATTCTAAAAAAGATAGTCTTACTAAATCGCAATCAATGACACTTTCTATTTCTGAGTGACACACACATATTCATAAAATCCAATTTTATTCATATGTCATCAACTCATCCTATAGATTGTTATAACCACGTTGAGGCTAATTTATATCTTCATTCAATTAGATTGGGTTCTTCCTTGCATGAATAAATTATGGGTTTAGATCCCATCCCCAACAAGGACTTATGCACTAGAAACTACAAAAAAGTCCCTTAGTTAAAAGATATAATGTATTGTATTTGGTAGCAATGTATCAACATCCACAATCGGGTCAAACATAAGCTCCCTTACCGAATTTTCTTTGTATCTGATTGAACTTGGAAATTCTTAATTTGGCCATTTTTCAAACTATCACAACTATTTGTGATTATAGGAAAAGGTTCTTATACCACATGCAATGTGGAAACAAGTCCCCTTATCAATTAAACTTCCATCCTAGTTTCATCGGATGCATACAACTCAGTGCCAAAGGCATATTGCTATAGGATAATATGTTTCTTAAATTTCCAAGTGCCTACACCACCACCAAAAAGAAACACACATAAAGATAACTCATTAATACTAGTTCTGATCCATCCATCTTGTAACACTAAATCCTTCAAGGAATGGCAGAAATTTTCCACAATTCATCCTAAGGGAAGAAGTTCCCTATATGTATCAAAGTACTCTATATGGATCCTCCTCATGGTAACCATTTGGATAACTTGCATATCTTCTTATCTTGCACACATAAAATGCAATGTATTATCGTGTATAGTTTATAAAATATATGAGACTTCAAATAATCAGAGTGTATCTTAATTGAGGCACATGAATACCAGGTTCATTCCATCTGTTTAGGGACTTTTTTCAAACCATAAGATCATTAAATAAGTCTATGTATTTTATGTTCACTCCCACATGCCACAAAACCATATTGTTGTTTCATATATCTTCTCTCTTGAATATAAACATGTATGAAAGAAGTATTCACATCTATCTATTGGATAATTAGCTCATAAATGGAAGCCAGTACAATAGGACATCAAATTTCAGTCACATGAGAAACATGACTGTAGTTATTTATAAAATTTATTCTATCCTTATATATATACACCTTGGTAAATATATAATCCAATACTTATTGATAAATCCATATGAATCATGTTTCTTTATAAAGATCCATTTACCTCCAACTGTTGTGCAACCAAGAAGCAAATACACCAAACCCCAAGTTCCATTGGTAAGAATGTATTGGCTTTTGTTGTTTATAATTTCCAACAAAAGAATAAACTTAGAATAAATCACAACGTGTTAGAATGAAAGAACCATACTCAACATTGTTATTGATAATGTTTCTTCCAAAATTGTTTGGAAGTTCTTGCACATATTCTCCTCCTTGATTTAGTTATTTCCTTAAAATCATACGATTAGGATCTACAAATGAACCACTTTGGGGTACAATAGTTTTCATATACACTTTCAAATAATGTTGCATAATATAGTTCAACTAATGACATCTACTCCATATATCTATATTTAATGAAAAATATTTATGCATTGCTTGCATCCACAACACAAGAATATGTGATCAACAATTTTGGGTTCCAACTTCTCTCTTGTGATCCTAGATGAATAAATTTACAAGACACATTCAAAACTCAAGATATTTGAGACTTTTTTTATACCATGCCAAAGTTTAGATGGAGTACTCTCTTTGTGTTCATGGGTGTCTCTATTGATAACATGGCAAGATATATTCAAAGACTCCTTACACATTAAGATAGGTGACTCTAAATTATTATCATAGCTTTGATGATATCTTTGAGTGTCCCGTTTTGCTATTTCATTTGGTTGTTGTGAGCATGGGTCAAACAATGATCTTAAGTACAACGCTATTGTATGGGGGTATTCTAGAAGAGGGTTTGACATATTTCTCCTCCGCAAGTATGTATGAGTCTATTAAGTGTCTTCTTCTAGTTTGGGTTTCTATTTCATTCTTATAAATTTCTATATTTTAAATGCTTTATACTTACTTTTAAGTATGAAACATAAAAATATGTATTAGAGTGATCAATGGATTTTATAAAGTATACTTTTTCATCACTAGTGGTTTGACCATCAAACAAACAATATGTGGAAACCTACCACACTAAACGAGATTACTCAAAAATCAAGACAGTGATCAAACACTAATTAAGAAAATTACTAAAAAGGTATATAATTAAAACCAATTTAAAATTTTCAAGATTTCTGAAGAAAACATTTACCAGAGGTCCAAAGTCACACACATTCATAGCAGGTACCCATACATGAGTTCCATGGCCTCAATCATAACCTATTTATAAAAGATGTTGTCTGCATAATTACAACATTTACATTATACATGAACCAAGGCTTACAAAAAAAACTCTAGTCGATATACATGATGTATGGAACCTACTTCTTGGACCTGAGAGTACAAGGATGACTCTAGGACTCTATACAACCATCTAAACTATGGTTTCTAAAGACCTTCAAAATGCACCCCCTCGCCGCTCTGTGTCTGAAAGTGTTGATGATCATCTAAAAAGGGTGTGTAGACCCATGAGGTGAGACCCATGTCCTAGAAATATGAAATAACTCTTAATAAAAAAAATTTCTTACATGAAGATTATACATTTTAAGCAGTCAAGGCAGATAGTATTACAAAGTTGAAAGACCATGTGATTTATACAAAAAAACATGTATAGCTTGAATCATATGCACAATTAATTCCTCCTATCACATAATAAATCACCCATAATTTAAAAGAAAAAAAATGCAAGGGTCATCATCCATTGTGAATTGCCAATTAACTCTACAAAGTATGCTACGTAGTTGGATTACATATTTTATTAAGCCCTGGGTAGTTTGAGACATACCACTCAAACTACTAGCTGATCACTGTGAAGTCAAAATCAACTTCATATAAGATCTAGGATGATTAGGACCCTAAAGATCTCTTCCCCTTGGTTAGTATGAGTAACATCCAAAGTGCCATATCACCCCAACTACCAAATAGCCTAGTCCGTCCTAGGTACATAGGTTTCAACACCGGAAACTAGGGTATAAACCCTCAAATGCGAGTTACAACCACAATCACTCTCAATCAAATACACATTTGAGACACGACCTCAACCACTCTCCAAACCTTATAATTAGGATGATGATGACATGCCTTCCCCGTACCGTCATATACCCAATGGTATAGGACTCTGAGCTCCTTTCAGATTACTCATTTCTCTATCCAACAAGTTCTGACACTAGAATAGCTCTATGGTTACATGGCACTACTAGATTAAGTTACACTTGATTACTTAAGTCAGTTAGGCATTTGACTGGATCAATAAAGTTACAAACAAGCACCATATATATTGTACAAATTGATATGGGTTTTACAATCTCAGACGATATAAACCATAAAAAACAATTTGATGCTACTCCAATAACTCATAGGTATCTGACCTTAGTCATGAAGATAATAAAGCATGAATTAGGGTTTCCTCAAACTATCATCATGTCATCATAACAACAATTTAAAACATTAAAATTCCTTATAATAACAACCATATGACAAGAATAATTCATGGGTCAGATTTTTGCTTATTACGCATCATAATATCATGCATCTGGCTACATTTTGGTGTTGTTACACCTATATCACGAATTTTAGACTTTACATTTTCAAAGAATAGTTCATTTTATAGTAGGGAAGCATTTTAAAAGTCTACGTACAACCTAAAAACTAGCATTATCATATTTATTAGACCAAAACAACACTTAATAAGTCTAACTTTTAGCATTGTAGGAGTTTCTAAAGTGATATTCACCACATGCATGTAGTTAGTAGGACACAAATGCATTTAAGGTCATATCACTTCCATGTTAGAGAATAAAACCAAAGTCTAAGAAGGGGAAAGCTTCAAAATCAGTGAACAAATGTTGATCTCAGCCCACCCGAGATCCAAAAATGCCTCCTAATTCCATGAACATGGTATATCTAGAGCAAGGAAGGAAGAAAATAGAGCTTTCTACCCCTTATGCATAGGGTTCCATTAAGAAAACATCAAGAGACCCCAATGAACTCGAAGCTAGAGGAAGAAGGGCAAAGAATAGCAAGAAAAGGAGTATAAGAGTAAGAATTGTACACAAGTAGAGCATGGAAAATGATCAACGACCCTAGATAAGCCCACAGAACTTTGATGCCAGAACATGCATCCATGATAAGCCTGTTATGGCCAACCTCAATGGACCCTCATCAACATCTGGTCTCCTAAAAATCTCATCAGGCTCCTCCAAACATGACTGAAGATCTACTAGACAAAAATGAGAGGAGAGGGGGGAGGGGTATGTATAGGGATATAACCTAAATAACTCATTGGCCTACTTGCTGCAATCCCATCGGTCAAACACATGAAGTATCTGTCTACTCAGAAACCCCATATGGAATTCAAGTTCATCAATCACTACAAAACTATTGATCACCAAAAGCTCGTAGGCCACCAAACCTCATCAGTCACTAAGACTTTGTAAGTCCTTCCCTCGAGAACACACACCAGCTTCTATGCTTGAAGAAAACCCTAGTTGGGTAGCCATCAGTTCCATCGGGCTCTGAAAACGCATTGGGCATCAGTGATTCATCAATCAGCGTAGGACAAGTGGTAACTGAGAAACCATTTGGAGATGGATGTATGACTCTACCACTTCACTATGATTATGTATAAAATACACCAAGGAGAACTCAAAAGCATCCAAAGGAGAAGTAAAATTATAAAATTCTTATGTACATCATGAAGTAACTCAAGTAAGTTTCACAATTATGTTCATACCACTAGAAAAGGATAATTTCTACAAAGGTTTAGAAGTTACATGAATTTACATAACTGGAGAAATCAAAGTCTAAATCGATTCAAATTTTAAACATAGCTATATCAACATGTATTAAACCATAAGATAGAGTTTAATTTTGAAACTAATAATATAATTAGTTCAGACAACTTATGTCTATGAATTAATCAAGGTTAGGGGCCTTACAAACATAAATCCATAACATGGATTTTCACCCCAAAATCCTAAGAAAAAAAGGATGGGTACTTCCTACGCAACTCATCCTTTAACTCCCACTTGGTTTCCTCCACACAGCAACGAAGCCACAACACCTTCACTAAAGATATGTCCTTCTTCCTAAGCTTCCCCACTCGCATGTCTAAGATCAAAACTGAAACTTAAACATAGGTAACATCCTCCAACTCTACATCTAAGGGTTGCAACGTATGCTATGTATTAGGACGGCACTTCCTCAACATAGAAACATGAAACATGGTGTATAACCAGTGCATATCTGGAAGTAACTCAAACTTGTAAGCCACCTTTCCAACTCGAGCTATGATAGGGTAAGGTCTCATATACCTAGGATCCAATTTTCCCTTCTTCCTAAACCTCGACACACCCTTCCAAGGGCTATCCCTGAGATACACATGGTCTCCAACTTGGAATTGTAACGATCTATGACAATTATCTGCATAAGAATTCTACCTATCATGTGCTTCCTTCAACTATTGCTATATCATCTTGACCTTTTCTATGGTTTGTTGAACAAGTCCTATACCCAACAACTGATATTCTCTAGCTTCATACCAACAAAAAGTTGACCTACAAAGACTCATATGGTGCCACTTCCATGATCCTCTAGTGACTATCGTTGTAGGCAAACTCAATCAGACTTAGGTGAACATCCCAACTCTCAAGAAATTGAAGTACAAATGCTCTCAGCAGAACCTCTAATGTCTATATGGTCCTCTTTGATTGGCCATCTATCTGTAGGTGAAAATCTATACTAAACCTCAATTGTGTCTCCATCACTGTGTGTAGACATTCCCAAAGATTTCTCATAAACTGAGGGCATCTATCTAACACTATGGTAATTGGTATTCCATGTAGATGAGCTATCTCATCCACATAGACTTGTGTTAACTTCTCTACTATGTAGATAGTCTCGATCAAGATAAAGTGAGCTAACTTCATTAATCGATCATCAATCACACAAATATAATCATGATCTTTGGATATTGTAGGTAGACCAACCACAAAGTCCATGGTTATGTGATCTTGTTTCTACTATGGAATTGATGCAACAACCCTACATCCTTTTGATGTTCAGCTTTGGCCTGCTGACAAACTGGGCACTTGGCCACAAACTCAGCCACATCACACTTCAAACATTGTTACCAATATGAATCCCTAAGACTATGATACATCTTTGTACTTCTAGGATGGATAGCATACATTGAAGAGTGTGCCTCCTCAAGTACGATCTTCCTCAGACCTCCAGCATCACGAACTACCATCTAGTAGTGGAAACATACTATACCATCCTTTATCTCATGAAACCATCATACCTCTTACTGCCAAATTTTGACCTGATGTTCTGTGCCACAAGATCATCATTTTGTGCATCTCTATTAGGTTCCCTCAATGCTAGTTTGACCTGCGACTATGCCAAATAGGATATTCCTAGTTTTATACTCATCTGTATAAGTGATACTAACATGTCAAACTTGACAAATGATGGAGTGCAACTGAAATTGGTATGCATATGATGATGAAGGAAACTTCTTACTCAATGCATCAGCCACTATGTTCACCTTTCTATGATGGTAATCTATCCATACATAATATTTCACCAACTCCATCCATTTCCTTTGCCTCATGCTTAGATCCTACTTTGAGAAGATGTACTACATGTTCTGATGACCTGTGAAGATTTGACATATCTTTCCATACATATAATACCTCCAAATCTTCAAGGAAGTAACTACAACTCCTAACTCAGGTAATGAGTTGGGTAGTTATCCTCATGTTTCTTAAGTTGTTGAGAAATAAGAGAAATCACGTTCTTGTCCGGCATCAGTACGCATCCCAACCCATTCTTGAAATCATCACAGAAAATGATGTAACCGTTCCTAGGTTCTAGAAACACTAGGAATACAGAAGTTTTCAACTTCTCCTTCAATATCCAAAAAGAGTGTTGACACTTGTCATCCCAAACAAAACAAACATCTTTCATAGTTAGCTTGGTCAAAGGTAAAGCTATTCCACTGAAGTTCTTGATGAACCTCCTATAGTAACTAGCCAAACCTAAGAAGCTTTATACCTCTATTGGTGTCTTGTGCTACTCCCACTCTAAAACTGAATCCACCTTCTTAATATCCATACAAACACCTTTTATAGAAATAATAATAATAAGAAAAGATACCTCAATCGACCAAAACTAAACTTACTAAAATTGGCATACAATGTATGATGACCCAAAAAATCCAACGCTTGACGTAAATGTTGTTCATGTTGTTGGCTGTCTTTCGAGTATATCAAGATATCATCTATGAACACCACAACAAACTTATCAAGGTGCAGTCTGAACACTCTGTTCATTGGGTCCATACAAGTTGTAGACACATTGGTTAGCCCAAACGGTATAACCATGACTTCTTAGTGACCATACCTAGTTCTAAAAGTAGTCTTAGGTACGTCATCCACCTTGTTCCTAAACTAATGATATCATGATCTCATATCTATCTTCAAAAACACTACAACACCTCTCAACAGATCAAAAAGGTCATATATCTCAACAACGGAAACGTGTCCTTCATTGTGACCTTGTTCAACTATCGATAATTTATGCAAAGCCTCATAGAACCATACTCTTCTTCACAAACAATACCAGATCACCCCAAGGGGAAGTGTTCGGTCATACAAAGCCTCTCTCCAACACCTCTTACAACTACTTCTTCAACTCTTTCATCTTAGCTGGAGGAATCCTATAGGGTGCCTGTACTACGGGTTGCATACCCAGAACTAGATTGATTTCAAAATCAATCTCTCTCTGAGGTGGAACACACGAAAACTCATCAAAAGAAAAATAATATCCTCAAACACCCTCACTATAGGTACATCATGGATGCTAGGACTCCTCACCTTGGTATCCACCACATGTTGCAAGGAAAGCTTCACATCCTTGTCTATCAATCTCTCTGCTATAGCAGCCAATACTAGATGGGTAGGAACAACATTCCTATCTCCTTGGAAAGAGCAAGAGGTACCTCCCTCACAAAACATATCCACCTTGGAACCACAATCCAAAACAACCCTATAGTTCTCTAAGGTATCCATTCCTAGGATCACATTGAATGTATGCATATCAAGTGGCATAAGATCCACTTGAATGTTGTGTCCCGAGAAGGAATGAACATAAAAAGAGACACTTCCTCTAACTTGAAGGAACCAACCAAAGGGGTTTCTAACAAAACATTATCAGTTCTACTAGAAATAGGCAAATTACAACTATTTATCACCTCTCTGGTGATAAATCTCTACATCACATTGGGGTCAACCAAAATAGATACATATGCAGATGTAGATAAGTCAGAATTAAAAAGTTCCATCTTCCCTATCATGACTTGTGGGTTGACCACTCCTTTTATATGAATCATGGCATAGAATCTAGTAGTTGCTTGTTGTAGCCCTAACCTCAGTTTGTTGGTCCTGAAGACTCTTCTTGTAACCACTGGCCATGACCCCTATCACCACTACTACTAAACTGCTATTGCTATAGTGAACCCTGATGACTCTACCTCAGCTATTGTATGACCTCTTGATTCTTCATAGGGAAAGACCATCTCACACGACCAACTTGTCCAGACTTGAAATAGGTCCTTGTATCACATTTCTACCTAGATGACCCTGTTAGACATAGAAATTGAGCTATTCACTGTAGCTAGTGAAAAACTACGACCTTTCCCTTTGCTAGGATACCACTATGACTACACATATGCCCTTGTCTTAGAAAATCTCGAACTTTGCTGAGGTTGTTGGTATTGCAGTGAAGAAAACCTTGGCTTTTTGAAACTACCTGATGGTGATCCCTGGAACTATGCAAACCTCTTTATAACACTAGGCTCTTTCCATTCCAAAACCATCCTCTCTATCCTTCTCACAGGCTCCACAAAGGTGGAAAACTTCTCACGAGACTCTAGAGATGAGGTTGTACGTGCCAAATCAGCATTCAAACCCTTCTCAAACCTTCAAATCCTCTCTTTATCCATGGCTACCATGTGATGATAGAACCTCAACAACTCCATGAATGTCACACCATAGTCATTGAACTATGATCCCTAGCACAACCATTCAAACTAAGTCATCTTCTGCTCCAGATACATCTCTACGAAGTAACAAGTCACAAACTTCCATCGAAACTCTTCCCAACTAACCACATCACCTAGTCTATTCTCCTCCTTAATGGCACACCAGCGGACGATAGTGCCTTTCAGAAGATAAACCACATGCTTCGCCTTGTTGTCCTCAAATATAATCAGGATCTTGAGAACCTTCTCCAACACCATCCACCACATATCTATGTCTGTTATGTCTATTGTGCTCAAATGCTCAACATCTCCCACATATTTGAACCTTTTGAAGGTCTCCCCTAGACCTTGAGGCTCAACATTTGTGGTAGGTGCCCTTGGTTAAGGTGCAAATGCCCTATCCACCAGATCCATGATTGTCAGCATTAGTTGTCCAAAAATAGACTGAAAGGTTGGATCAATTATGGTTGAATGGTCGAATGGAGGTGGGACAAGGTATTTTGGCCCCGTCATAGGTATCCTTCCATCCTTTACCTGTATCTTACCACCACCTCCATGTGCCACAAAACTACCCTCAGCATGCTCTTCCCATTCTCGAGGCATATATGCACAGCCATAATCCATCATTAGGTATGTTGAATATGTAAGCATAAACACAACAACCTAGATCCTATGATCTTGTAGACTCAACGAACCTAAGGATCTGATACTACCAAATGTTTCAACCCAACATGGTAAATGAGATTACTCAAAAACAAAGACTATAAAAATCAATTAAGCGCATTACTAAAAAGGTACATAATCAAAAATGAAGTTTAAATTCTAAACATTTTCGAAGAAAACATTTACATAAAGGTCAAAAGTCACATGTATTCATAGAAGGTACCTATACATGAATTCCATGGCCTAAGCCATAACTTGTTTAACAAATATATTATCTTCATAATTACAACATTTACATTATACATGAACCAAGGATAACAACTAAAAACTTGAGTAGATATACATGATGTACAAAAACCCCTACCCAAACATGAAAATATAGGGATGACCCTAGGACTCTAGACAACCATCCAACATGTAATCTATATAGATCTTCAAACTACACCTCCTCACCACTTTGCATTTGATAGTGTTGCTGATCACCCAAATGAGTGTGGAGACCCATGAGGTGAGACACATGTCCCAACAATATGATATAACCCATAATAACATTTATTGCTTATATGAAGATTATACATTTAAAGTATCTTAGGTAGATAGTATTATATAGTTGATAGCTCGTGTAATCTATGCAATAGATAATGTATAGCTTGAATCATAAGTACAATTGATTTCTCTTGCCACATAATAGATCACTCATAATTTAAAAGAAACAAGGTGAGGCTCATCATTCAATGTGATTTGCTAATTAACTCTAACAATTATTCTACACAACTAGATAACATATTTTATTCAACCATGAATAGTTTGAGATATAACACTAAAACTACTAGTTGAGCACTGTAAAGTCGAAATTAGACTTGTATAAGATCTAAGATGACCAAAATCCTAAATATCTCCTAGTCTTGGTCAGTACAAGTAACATCCTATAAACAACCTAGTCCCTCCTGGGTGAATAGATCAAGGAACAAAAAACTAGGGTATAAACCCTCAAATCTAAGTTATGAACACAGTTTCTCTCAATCACATCCATATATGAGAATTGACCTCATCCTTTTTATAAACCATCGAATCAATATGAAAAGGATATGCCTTCTATGCACCCGTGTATACTCAACAGTATACAACTATGAGCTCTTTTCAAATTACTCATTTCACTATCCAGTAAGTTCTAACACTAGAATAGCTCTACGGTCATAGAATACTACTAGGTAGATCATACTTGATTATTGAAGTTAGTTAGGGATTTGACTGTATTAATCAAGTTACATACAAACATCCTATATATTGTATAAACTAATTGGGTTTTTACAACCTCAAAAGATATAAAACTTATAAAACAGTTTCATTTTACTCCAACAACATATAGAATTCCGACCTTAGTCATGAAGGTAATCAAGCCACAAACTAGGGTTTCATATGACCATCATCATGGCACCATAACAACAATTTGAAACATTATAAATGCCTTATAATAACTACCATATGACAAGAATAATACATTGGTCGAATTTTTTGCTAATTACACATCATTATATCATGCATGTGATAAGATTTTGGTGTTTTTACACCTATATGAGGAATTTTAGAATTTACATATTCAAAGAACAGTTCACTTTGCAGTATGGAAGCATCTCAAAAGCCTAAGTACAACCTAAGAACTAGTATTATAATCTTTATTAGACAAAAACAACACTTAAGAAGTCTATGTTTTAACATTCTAGGAGTTTCTAAAGCAAGACTAATGATAGGCATGTAGGTAATAGGCAATAAATGTGTTTAAGATTATATCACATGCCTATTAGAGAAGAAAAATGAACTCTAAGAAGGGGAAAGATTCAAAATTAGCGAACAAATGTTGATCTAGCCCACCCAAGCTCCAAGAACACATCCTATCTCCACAAATAGGGTTTTTGGGAAGCAAGGAAGGAAGATAGAGAGTTTTCAAACCATATGTGTAGGGTTCCAATAAGAAAACACCAAGACACACCAAGGAACTAGGTGCAGGAGGTAGGAGGGAAAAAACAACAAGAAGATGAGTAGAAGAATAAGAATTACATGAATAAAGCAAGGAAAATGATCAACGATCCTAGATCAATCCAAGGAACCTCTATGCTAGCACATGTACCCATGAAAATCATTTGATTGCTGACCTCGATGGACCCTCATTGACCTCTGGTATCCAGACAATCTCGCAGGGCTCCTCCAAACATGACTCAGTTGTACCAAACAAAAATGATATGAGAGGGGGTATTTATAGGTATAGTGTTGACTTGAGAGTTATACATTGTCCATATTTTGATAATGGCTTAACCATTCCATTCCTATCTATCTAATATGTTTGTTCAAGATTGATTTTAGGCTATAGGTACATGAAAAGGATCAAATTACAGAAGCTCTATCTTGTTCAAGTTCAAGTCAAAATCAATGCAAGTATGCTTTTTGGGAAATCACTCCAAATCACCTTAGATTAATTTTGTAATCACTTGTATTGATGATATGACTTGTAACTAAGATGATAACAAATCAAATACACTTAATTCCAACGTTTGGTCACTAAAAATTCATTTGGGAAAATTTGCACTTTGTCAATCGAGTTTGAAACTCGGCCAATCCAATGATGGATTTTCTGAACTGAGCAATCGGTCAAGTTGTACACTCACATAAATTGACTGATTGATCAACTAAGCAAAACTTATTTTGACTCATTGGTGGAGTTTCCCAGAACAAACTCAACCTATAGTTTGAAAATTGTCTTTGTTCTTTAGTGAATCGGTCGAGTTATCTTTATTGAAACTCGTTCGAATGTATTGTATGGAAAATGCAAAAAAACGTGATTATAACCATTGGAGAGTTGTTGTAAACAAAAATAGATCTTTTGCAAGTTGTAGAATGATGATTTTTCATTCTTAAGTGATCCCACACTCAAAGTAACACCCCCAACTGTAAATAGGACCCCTTGGAGTTCATTCCAAGTGTGCTCGTTCATGCTATTCTAAGTCCTTGCAATAGTTGAGTTTGTTGCAACCCTTTGAGCCCCTTTATCTCTCTCATTTATAAAGCATTTTGTGATTATGAGTGAGTTAGGTATGTTGTAAGAGAGCTACTTCCATGTGCTTGTAAAGATCTCATTCCTTCCATCTTCCCAATCCCCTTTCTCAAAGAGCAAAGGTTGAAGCAAGCTACTTCGAGTGAAGGTGAAGCTGTTGTTGGTCTTCTTCAAGGTTGAAGAAGAGGTGAAGATCTTCTCCAGGTGAAGGAGAAGGACAAGACCAAGATTCAACAAGTGTGGGTAATTCGTTTTAGGCCAAAGACTTGATGCAAGTGTCGGTAAGTCCTTGTTTAAGGCTGAAGACATCTTGATCAAGTGGGTAAGTCCTTGTGTAGGTGAAAGACTCTTGTCTTGAGTAGGTAAGTCCTTGGATGTATGGTGGTCTCCTTGTATCTCTTATGATGGAATATAATTATACATAGATTGTAACGTCCTAGAGGTTGACCTCTCTAGGTAGTGGATTGACTATCTCCTAGTTTGGAGATTGGAACCACTCTAACCACCTTATCTAAGTGCATGTTTCAATTTCTCTCATCCTTTCTACACTTTGTTAGATAGGACTTCAATTGGATCTTAAGCATTTGGTTTCAATTGATATAATTTGAAGGTCTAACTTATCTTGTAAGAATTTTGAAGCTCTATTCACTCCCTCTAGAGCCCTAGATCCAACAAGTGGTATCAGAGCCAAGGATCTTCTCTTATAGTCTCCCATGAGATGAGAAGATGGGTGGCAACCTACTTGGTTCAGTTAACTTAGAGGGAGGCCTCTCCATGCGTCCTCCAGTCTTCGACAGAACCAACTTCCTCTATTGGAAGAGGCGCATGCATTTCTACATTCAAGGGATGAACTTTGATATGCAGAAGGTGATGATCACACCATACAAGGAGCCAATTGGAGATGTGTCAACATGGAATGAAGTTGCACTAAGAAGCCCAACTCAATATCAAATCTATAAGCATCCTTTATTCAGCCCTCACCCCAAAAAAGTTCAACCTTATCTCCTCATGGGATATAGCCTATGAGATATGGGATAAGTTTTACATTACCTATGAGGGAACAAAGCAAGTTAAAGAGGCCAAGATCTACATGTTGAATAGCCTTCTAGAGAACTTCAAGATGGGTAAGAAAGAAGGAGTTGATGAGAGGTACTCTAGGCTCAACATCATCAATAATGGCCTAGCTGCTTTGGGAAACACTTTGGATAGAGGAGCAATCAACTCCAAGATCTTGAGGACTCTACCAAAGATATGGGAGTCTAAGGTGACCTCCATTGAAGAAGTGAGAAGCCTTGGTGACATACCAACCAAAGAGATCATTGGCAATCTACAAGCTCATGAGCCAAGGCTTTACAAGTAAGAAGAAGAAGCCAAGTAAGAAGAGAAGGAAGCAAGAAAGATCAAAGATAGTGCCTTCGAAGCTCAAGTGAAGGTTGTCATCCTTCAATAACAACTTTCTTTTTGGATCTCTCCCTCCTGCTCTAGTGAAGATGATGGCCCAAATGAGCATGAAGCCAACTACTCCAAGGGTAAGCACTTCAATGGAAAGCAATCCTTCTCCTCCAATCAAAGATGCTACAAGTGTGGCCAAAAGGGATACTACAAGAGTAAACGTCCTAAATCAAGAAACTCACACCATAAGGTCAGCTCCAAGAAGGAGGAAGAGTACAAGCAGGAGAGCAAGTACAAGAGGAAGGAAAATAAGGAGAGAAGACATGAGAATGCATCTCATGTAGCTTGGGGGGCGTCATCTCAAGTGGCTCTAGCTCAGATGAAGATGGAGAGTGCCACCTTGCACTCATGGATTTTACAAGTGAATAAATTTCTGAGGAAAAAGGTAGATGGATTGTTGACAGTGGCTGCACTAAGCACATGATAAGTGATATAACCCATTTCAACAACTTCACCAAGAAGAAAGGAGGTTTGGTTACCTTTGAGGATAACAAGAAAGGTAAGGTAAAATGTGAGGGTAATGTAGGTGAATCCTTGTGTATCAATAATGTTCTCTTTGTGGATGTCCTACATCACAATTTGATAAGTGTAAGTCAATTATGTGATAATGGTTACCTTGTGCTATTTACTTCTTTTGAATGCTTGATTCTAGATTCCCTCACCTATCAAGTCAAATAGAAGGGAACTAGAAGTGGTAATCTTTATGTAATTATGCTTTACTCTATTAAGCCTATTGTTTGTAGATGCCTAGTAGTCAATTTGAATGATATTTCTCTTTCACATCGTCGGCTTGGTCATGTAGATATACATCAGTTGAAGAAGTTGAGCAAAAAGGACTTGGTCAAGGGACTTCCCAAATTAGATTTTGAAAAGGATGAGGAATGCCAACCTTGTATATAACAAAAGAAAACCAAGTCCTCCTTCAAATCCAAAAGAGTCCTTAGTACCAAGAGAGCTCTTGAACTACTTCATATTGATCTATTTGGACTAATGAGAACTCAATCGCTTCACGGTTCCAAGTATTGTCTTGTTATTGTCGATGATTTCTCTAGATATATTTGGACCTTCTTTCTCATTTCCAAAAGTGATAAGCTTGATGTTTTCTCTAGTTTTTATAAATGTGTTGAGAACAAATCTACTTGTCGGATTGTTTCCATTTGTAGTGATCATGGGGGAGAATTGGAAAATGATCTTTTTGAATGTTTTTGTGAAGAATTTGGATATACACATAACTTATTTTCACCTCAAACACCTCAACAAAATGGGGTTGTAGAGAGGAAGAATAGGTCACTAAAGTAGATGGCTAGGACATGATTTTAGAGTATGACACTTCAAATAAATTTTGGGTTGAAGCAGTTAGTTACTCATGTTTTGTGCAAAACTGGGTTTTTACACATCCATCTTCAAAGAAAACCCCCTATGAGCTATGGCATGGTAGAAAGCCTTCTATTGAGTATTTTCATATTTTTGGATGTCCTTGTTTTGCGTTGAATACAAAACATTCACTCGACAAGTTTGATTCAAAATCTTATAAGGCTTTCTTTCTTGGCTACAATACTACTAGCAAGGCTTATAGAGTATTTAATGTTGATCTTGCTAAAGTAGAAGAATCTATAAATGTTAATTTTATTGAGACAAATCCCTTTATTCCCAAAGATATTGTTCCAAATGATAATGTTGTAGGTGAGGTGATTCTCATCCTAAAAGAACTCAACATCACCCAAAAGGGAAAGGAGGTGGTCATTCAAGAAGAAGAGAAAGATGAAGATAAGAAGGATCCAACTCTCCACTTTGCAAAGAATCATCCAAAAGAGTTGATTTTAGGTGACCCATTTGAAAGAGTGAAGATGTGGGCTGCCTTCAACAAATAACAAGCCAACAACACCTTCATCTCACAACTCGAGCCAAAGAACATCAAAGAAGCTCATGGGGATGATAAATGGATCCTAGACATGCAAGAAGAATTGGAGCAGTTTGAGAAGAACAAAGCGTGGAACATAGTGCCAAGACCAAGTGATAGAAAGATCATTGGCACCAAGTAGGTCTCCCACAACAAGATAGATGAAAGCAGAAAAGTGGTAAGGAACAAAGCAATGTTAGTGGCTCAAGGCTACAACCAGTAGGAAGGCATAGATTTTGATGAAACATATGCACCTCTAGCTAGAATTGAGTACATTTGTATGTTGCTTGCTTTTACTAGTTATAAAAACTTTCTTCTTTATCAAATGACTGTTTAAAGTGCATTTTTGAATGGTAAAATTGCAGAGGAAGTGTATGTTACACGACCCCCAAGCTTTAAACATGATAGCTTACCTAATCATGTTTATTTGTTGCAAAAAGCTCTCTATGGACTCAAACAAGCACCTAGAGCTTGGTATGAGAAATTAAAGAACTTTTTATTAGATCACAGTTATATCATGGGAAAAGTAGATTCTACCTTTTTCTCAAACACACTTCTAACAACTTTCTTTTAATTCAAATATATGTTGATGATATCATTTTTGGCAGAACGGATCTTGATCTTTGCAAGGAGTTTAGTGATCTTCTACAGAGTTAGTTTGAGATGAGCATAATGGGTGAGATTGCATTCTTCCTCAGCTTTAAAATCAAACGAACTAAAGATGGGAACTTCATCAACCAAGGCAAGTACACAAGTAAGCTACTTAAGTGCTTTGGGATGGAGAACACCAAGCTGATGGACACGCCCATGTCAAACACTGCTAAACTTGATAAAGATGAAGAAGGTAGATGAGAAGTTGTATAGAGGTATGATTGGAAGTTTACTTTACTTAACTGTATCTAGACTTGATTTAATGTTTCGTGTTAGCTTGTGTCCTCACTTTCAATCAAATCCCAAGAAATCACATCTTATAAATGTTAAGAGGATTTTAAGGTACTTAGCCAAAACTCCAAATTTTGAACTATGGTATCTCAAGTCAAGGGACTTTACTCTTACATCTTATAGTGATGCAGATTATACAAGATGTTTGATTGATAGAAAGTTCACAAGTTGCACTTGCTTTCTCCTAGGACCATGCTTGGTGTCTTGGTTCTCTAAGAAACAGAGCACAATGGCATTATCAACTATCGAGGTTGAATACATTGCAGCCAGGAGTTGTTGTGCTCAGGACTTATGGATGAAGAAAATGCTCCAAGACTTTAAAATTCAATTTTATGCTTCTCCTATCTATTGTGATTATACTAGTAAAATTAACTTATAATACAATCCTATATTTCATAGTAGAACCAAACATATAGAGGTTAGTCATCATTTTCTTTGTCACCATATTGACAAAAAGGATATATATATATATATATATATATATATATATATATATATATATATATATATATATATATATATCACACATCTAGACACTGAAAATAAATTGGCGAACATTTTCACTAAACCTCTAGCTAGAGAGCAATTTAATTTTATTAGATCTAAACTGCTCATTACTACATTGAATAAATATGATATGCCTTTTAGATAGTTTCTATCTATCCTATATGCTTTGCTTATATCTTGACCACCCTTGCTTGCTTAGAGCTAAAATTTTCATGTTCATATGCCGCAAGCACCTGTTTCATCACAAAATAGTACCCAATGATGAGTGACCATTGGTCGAGTTGCCAACTTGACCGATCCATGGCCGAGGGATTTTGTAAAGAGTCATTCGATCGAGTTTCCCAATCACAAAACCTGACCGATGACCAGGATGGAGTAAACCTAAGTATGGTTTGGCTAACTTTTCTCGCTCTCAACTAGAGAAAAATTGACGGATCCACTCTCCAGCTCCCTCAAGATCTCAACCCTAGCCCCCCCATCCTCTCCCTAGCCCAAGTTTGACCTTGTTCGACCTTCGTTGACCTCTTGCATATCAACCCTAGGTGTTTGGTAAGTTTGTGGTGGTTTTTCCTATGTTTTGATCTCTCTATCCTCTTATCTCACCTCCATGGATTCAAATAGGAGAAAGAGAGTCAACCCATCTGGAGCACCATCCTCCTCATCCAACTCATGCCTTATAGCCTTTGACGATACCTTCTTTGTCTCTAATGATGTTCTAAATAGGTACAAGGAGCTCCTTCCTAGGAACCCCTTTCCTTTTCATCCCCTATTTGAGACACATCCATGTAGACAAAAGGTTATTGATCAAGTTGTCGAGTTACTTTACGACAACCACCTCTCTGCCTTGAGTGTTGAACGTGCATGGTACCACAATTCCATCACACGAACCAAAGTTGTTCAAAAATTCTATGCAAATTTGTAATGGAATTACGACACTCTTGTATAGGTGGGAAGGAATTCCAAGTCTCTGAGGATACCTTGAATATCTTTTTCTTAGGTACTGAGATGATTGACACTTGGAGGAAGGATTGCCCTGGGTTTTTTTACCTCCTAGACCCTGAGGCCTTCTACAAGCAATATGATCTCACTCTCCCTGACATTCATAAATTCTTGAAGAAGGCTCAGTTTCCCTGTAGGAAGAAGTCTACCCTTCCCTCTTCAGCCTTAGACCTCAAGAACCACATACTCTCCCTAGTAGTCAACTGCAATATTCACCAAAGAAAAACCAAACTAAAATTGTAGAGAATACTGCGGTGATTATGTTCTGTATCTTGAAGAACATCAGAGTTAAGTGGGCCAAATATGTTCTCCACCACATGACCTACTTTGAATCTGGTAAGAACACCTGAGGAACCCTCCCACCCTACCTAGTCTTGATTTGTGGTCTTTTTCAGACTGCCACTAGCAAATCTCGTTTTCATGACCTTCATTACAAACCTGCCCAAAAAGGAGTGTAAATTAGTGAGACCACACTTCAGAAGAGTGTGCCTACCCCTTCCTCTACCATACATGGGGCCTCCACCTCCACCCGTTCACCTCTACCATCTCAACCATTTCGACCTACCTGTGCCTCTTTCCTTGTGTCGAATGAAACCCTCATGGGTTACATGATGCATCAATAGGCGTATAACCTTCAGGTTCAGGAGCGCATGCATCTAGATCTCTGTGCCATCATGTCTACCATGAAACTCTCATGTGCACATCCTTACCTTTCCTACCAGCCCTACCCAAGAGGTGATTATGCATCCTATGCATGCAATCACTTTTACCCTACCCATCACTTGCTGCTTCTGCTGCTACACCCTCTACTATTAATGGATCTACCCTTGCTATTCTACCTCTCCAAGTTGGTCCTATATATACCTTACTTGCAGAACTTGGCACTTCTACTCCTTCTTTTCCTCAAGCCCAGGAGTTACATGATCTTGGTATGTCTTGGTATGAGTAGAATGCTAGGTTTCCCGGTCATGGTTTCGATTCCTCTATTGATGAGGAGATGCCATATCAAGATGATGAGGAAGTTGGTGCTGATGAGGAGGCATCTGAGGATGATGGTTCTTATGCCTTTGCTGGTGATGATGGTGATGGTGTAGTCTATGCTGCACCTTCAGACGAAGATGATGAATATGAGTCAGAAGCCTCTACTGATGATGATGATGATGATGATGATATGGACATAGATAGTCTAGACGTTTAGATGTTTTAGCTTTTAGTTTGTATATGTTGATCATATATATCCTTCTAGACTAGTGTGTACTCAAAAGATCTAGGCACATTATCTGAGTTGTATTATTTATCATCATGTTGTTTTCATCATTTTGGCTTGTAGTTGTTTGTGAGGACATGCCTTTTGTGTTGTAATCTTAATCATATGTACACTTACTCTTTAATTACTATATCTCAAAAGTTGGTGCCATGTTTCCCATATTTGGATTATGACTTAGATTGCTTATTTCTCTCTCGTCTCTGTTAGGTGTATGCTATGATATTGCATGTTTTATCTTGTGGATGCATGTTTTGGTTGTGCTTGGAGAAGACCTATTTTTATGCTCTTCTACCCCTTCCTTTTGGATAATGTTAAAACGAGGAGAGCAGTACAATGTTTTGAAGCTCAACCATATTGCTTTTATTGTCTATGTGATCTTTTTCTTGTTCATTATATGCTTTATCATGTTACTTGCAAAAGGACCATATAGTATACATGTTATGTTGTTTTGTGTAGAAAGACTAACTATGCAGGTAATAGTAAGCATAGATTGATGGGGAGAAATTCACGTTGTTAAAATCATGAATCCCCCTGCAACTCACAAGACAAAGGTATAACTTTACATATCCTTTTCAATATGATTTAGGAATGGTTTGTCATTGTCAAAAAGGGGGAGAATGTTGAATTAAGAGTTATACATTGTCCATATTTTGATAATGACTTAACCATTCCATTCCTATGTACCTAACATGTTTGTTCAAGATTGATTTTAGGCTTTAGATACATAAAAAGAATCAAATTACACAAGCCCTAGCTTTTTAAAGTTCAAGTCAAAAGTAATGCAAGTATGCTTTTTTTGAAATCACTCCAAATCACCTTAGATTAATTTTATAATCACTTGTGTTGATGATAGGACTTGTAACTAAGATGAGAAAAAATTAGGGACACTTAATTCCAACGTTTGGTCACTCAAAATTCATTTGGGAAAATTTGTAACAGACACTTTATCAGTCGAGTTTGAAACTCAACCGATCCAGTGATGGATTTTCTAAAATGAGCAATCAGTCAAGTTGTACACTCACAGAACTCGACCGGTCGATCAACCAAGAAAAACTAACTTTGACTCATCGACCGAGTTTCCCAGAGCAAACTCAACTGATAGTTTGAAAATTGGCTTTGTCCTTTAGTGAATCGGTCGAGTTATATTTATTGAAACTCGGCCGAATGTACTATATAAAAAATGCAAAAAAGTGATTATAACCATTGGAGAGTTGTTGTAAACAAAAATAGATCCATTGCAAGTTGTAAAAAACTATTTTTCATTCTTAGGTGATCCCACACTCAAAGGAACATCTGCATCTATAAATAGCACCCCTTGGAGTTCATTCCAAGTTTTCTCATTCATGCTATTCTAATTCCTTGCTATAGTTGAGTGTATTGAAGCCCTTTGAGCCCCTTTCTCTCTCTCATTTATAAAGAATTTTGTTATTATGAGTGAGTTAGGTATGTTGTAAGAGAGCTACCTCCATGTTCTTATAAAGCTCTCATTCCTTCCATCATCCCAATCCCCTTTCTCAAAGAGCAAAGGTTGAATCAAGCTACTCCGGGTGAAGGTGAAACTATTGGTGGTCTTCTTTAAGGTGGAAGAAGAGGTGAAGATCTTCTCTACATGAAGGAGAAGGGCAAGGCCAAAATTCAAGAAGAGTGGGTAATTCCTTCAAGGCCAAAGACTTGATGCAAGTGTGGGTAAGTCCTTGTTTATGGCTAAAGACATCTTTATCAAGTGGGTAAGTCCTTGTGTAGGTGAAAGACTCTTGTCTTGAGTAGGTAAGTATTTGGATGTATGGTGGTCTCCTTGTATCTCTTATGATGTAATATAAGTATACACGGATTGCAAAGTCCTAGAGGTTGGCCTCTCTAGGTAGTGGATTAGCTGTCTCCTAGTTTGGAGATTGGAACCACTCTAACCACCTTGTCCAAGTGCATGTTTCAATTTCTCTCATCTTTGATTTTCTTACTTAAATAGTACTTTAAATTGATCTTAAGCATTTGTTTTCAATTGATATAATTTTAAGGTCTAACTTATCTTGTGAGAATTTTGAAGCTCTATTCACCCCCCTCTAGAGCCATGGATCCAAAAAATAAAACCAAGACAACTCATTGGTCCACTTGCTGAAATCCATTCTATCATAACACAAAGTTTTTATCAACTTAGAACCCCATCAGGCACCAAAAGTCCACTGGTCATTGAGAAACCTTCAATCACCGAAAGCTCGTTGGCAACAGAACCCCATTTGTTACTTAAACTTCGTTGGTCCTTCCCTAGTGCGCACACGAACCTTTTTGATTAAAGAAAACCCTAGTTGGGTATCCAGTAGTTCCTCCGGGTGCCGAACACGCATCAACCATTAGGGATTCATCGGTCACTGAAATGAAAGTGGTCACCGAGAAACCATCATGCAATGGAGGTACTTCTCTACCACTTTACTAAGATTATGTATAAAATCCACCAAAGCAAACTCAATATCATCCAAAGGAGAACTAATATTATAAAATTCTTATGTACATCATGAAGCAACTCAAGTTTGTGTAATAAATATGTTCATACCCCCAGAAAAGGGTAATTTCCACAAAGGTCTAGAAGTTACATGAATTCGTATAACTGGAGAAAATAGAGTCTGAATCAACTCAAATTTTAAACATAGCTCTATCAAAAGATATTGAATCATAAGGTAAAGTGTAATTTTGTAACTAATCATCCAATTATGCCAAACAACTTATGTTTATGAATTAAGCAGGATTAGGGGCCTTACACAAATATCAATGTGAACTAAACCTTGTATATCACAATTTTATCAACTAAATGGTTGTTTAGATTTCACACAAACAAATCATATATGATTTATACAAATGATAATATTATGAATATTATTAAGCTTCATTAACTTTGTCATGAGTTTATAATTAACATTCCTAAATGTTCATGCCAAACATTGAATAATTTGAGATTCAAAATAATAAAACTTTTATTATTATTCATTGAACAAATATGAATAAGTTCAACTTGAATATTTAAAAAAATCTCTACATCAAATGAAAATTGTTTCCCATAAATCAAACTATCACATAATTTAGTCAAAATAAATTTATTACATTTAACTTTTGCTTTTAAATAATTCCTTATCAATTTTGGGAACACTAAAGATATTGCATCAAATGATGGGGATACATCTCACTGTATTAAAAGTTTGTATCATTATAGAAGGAAGATTAATATCTGTGTAACCTTCACCTTTTAACTACAATGCTAGTGTAATCTCCCAAAGTCATAAACCTATCTTTGGTGACCTCATAATATAAAAATAGTGACTTGTCAACAAATACATTTTCCGAAGTATCAATCGTGCTATATGATGGTTCAAATAAATTAAGAGTTTCAAGATTAACGAATATGTGCTCATAACAACAAAAAAAGAGTGTTGGTCATCATGTTGACCACAACTCCTTTAGTAGTTCCATGTTTCTTGAGCCTATTGAAGAGACACTCTTTAGTTAATTACCAACTTGATCATAAATCTAATACTAATTGATTTTTGTTTACTTTTTAATATTACCTTCTAGGTTTTAGTTCGCCTTCTATGTTCCCTTATGTTTTTGTCTTACCTTTTTTTGTAATTTAACATTGATCTTGGGAGTAATTTTTAGGCATCTTTTGCTTATACACCATGTGTTGTCCTTGCACTAGTATGTTTGTCATTAAACTATTAAGAAAAATATCTCCTTTGTAATGCTTGAGATATAGAGAAAAAGTTATCTCAATATTTTTGTACCTCCAAATGATAGATATAACAATAAATTTGTGGCATAGTTGCATATTTTCTTCCTAAAAGAAACGAGTAATAAGAAAAGATCATGTTGTAATTCCTGGACCCACTACCCAAGGTTCTAATAGAGGTTTAGGAAAGACGATTTGCCCACAGACCACCACATCCCCCACTTCCATGCTTTGTTCCCATTTATGCACAACCCACTATCAACTTTCTGATGGGTCACTCATGCTAGTATTGTTTGGAGATTAGAACCCTAAATCACAAATCTTTTAGTGACGCGCTCTCTAAAAAAAAGGTGCACCTTAGTGATATAGGTATTCCAATCATTCTTTTTATGATCATTTTATCAGAGACATCAATCCTAAGATGTTACGATCTTTCTCACTTAAACTCTTGACGTCCATGTAATGCTAAATTATATGACCTGATAATCATTTTTATATTTCATTATAAATGTAGAGTGGTAATATACTCCCCAACTCCCATTCACAACTACAAGTGTAAGGGTGACTCCATCAAGTCGGATAGCCCTTTCCAACATACCTAGATGTTACAAGTACAAGTGTGGCTCCATCAACTTGGATAGATTTTTCCAACATACTTGGATTGCACAACTCATGATTGGGGTGTTACACGCCCAAGTGGGCCCCACCTACTGGAGGGGAGTTGGATATGATACCATATGTAACACCCAGGCCCACTAACCAAGGCTCTAATAGAGTTTGATGGATGATGATTGACCCCATAAACCCTCATAGGCCTCGAATGCATGCTTTGTCCTCACTTATGCACAATCCAGAGTCAATTGTCTGATAAGTCATCCATCCTAGTAATATTCATGGATGAGCATGATTAAGCGAAGCATTCTTATTGATGGGCTCCCTAAAAAGAAAGTAAAGCTTGGTGATATGAGAAATTCAATCATTCTATTAAGATCATTATCCGATGCCTCAATCTTGGGATGTTACATATGCACTTGTTTGGAAATAGCATTTCAACGTCCATATAAATTTCTAACAATTCAACAATGTACTATATCTCAATACCAAAGTCTACACAATTCTATTCCAGTCCAAACTTTCCCAATATTCCTTAAAATTGTGGAGGGAGAGAATATATATATATATATATATATATATATATATATATATCAAATGAATGTTTATAAAAGTAGATTATAACAAACATTCAATGAAGTTCATCCATCTCCTCCTCATATGGTATCTTTTCTTATTATTCTACCAATTTGAGAAATTTTAAAGTTCAACTTGAATTAACCCTATAATAGTAGGTTATTGCTTCATGTGTTGTTTCCAACATTTTGAGTATAAATTAGAAAGTTTACTAGCCTAAAAGAAATGTAAATACTAGTTTAGAATTAAGAACATATCATTTTAATAGAGGTCATAAATAATATTTTCTCTTAATTTCTAGGAAAACAAATTGTTTAATATACAAAATTTTAAATATTAAAATGATGAAAATTTTGTGCATGTTTGAACAATTCAAAATCCAATAAAAATGCATAATCAAACAACATTAGGTTCAAAAGAACGACAAAACAAGACCATATACTTATCTGGATGAGCAGTCTAATATGATTTTTCCTAGAAAAAATAAGCCCCACTACAAGTACAAGTAGATATTCTACACTTTCTCTTTCCGGATGAAAGTTTCTTACTTTCAAACAGACTAAAATTTGGGTACGCTCATGCTCACTTACATGTAAGTCACACGCAGCCCAAAATAATCTTTGGCTTCCCTTATCTCCTTCTCTCCCATTTTCCTTTCTGCTCCAATCAACACATGGTAACTTGCCCAAAATGGTCTGCAGAAAATACAGGGAGCAATACTGGTTTGAGAAGATGATGTGGTAGATATTAATTGGGTGGTTGGGGGAGGTTATGTAATAGACAAATAAATTTGTTTTACTTATAACTTTTGAATCGTGACGAGTTTTTTGATGAAATAAAAATCATTAGATTCCTTATAAAAATGCATTCCAACAAGACTAATGTTGATATATTTTTCAGAAAAAAATACAAAAAATACATTTGTTTTGCTTATAACTTTTGAGCTCTGATAAATTTTTTGATGAAATAAAAACGATGGGATTCCTTATGAAAAATGCATTCAAACAAGACTAAGGTTGAGAAAAAATAAGTTGCTGACCAAATATTAAAAAAGGAACAATTAACAAATCTACGGATGAATTGGCGCCCAATGGTTAATTGACACCTAGAGATGATTTATGGACGTCCATAAAGGGTTCATTGACATCCAGAAGTACAATAATGGAGTCCAAGAAAATAGTGTGCACATTAAATCACGACCAAGGTAATTGACAACTAAAAACAATGTAATGGTTCCCAAATAACTTTGTTCGACACTCAAGAACAATTTAATGGCGCCTAATTATGGTTGTACACATTAAATAGAGTGTAAGAGTACTTTACACCCAACAACAACTTAATGGCGTCCAAACATGATTGTTTGATGCTCAAACAGTTAACAAATCCACAGAAGAATTGGCTCACAATGGTTAATTGACACCTAAAGATGGTTCATTGACGCCCAGAAATGGTTCATTGACACCCAAAAGTATAAAAATAGTGTTCAAGTAATTATTATAGGCATTAAATTATGGCTAAGGTTATTGACAATTAAAAATGACAATTATACCCAAGAATAATTCAATGACTCCCAAATATGGTTGTATGCATTAAATAGGGTGTAAGGGTATTTCACACTCAACAACGACTTAATGACACCCAGAAATGGCTAATGGACACCCATAGATGGTTAATTGACTCCCAAAAATAGTTCATTGACACCCAAAACAAGTTAATGACGTCCAAAACTAAATGAACTTAAACAACACACAATAACGCATGAAATGATGCCCAGTGAATGGGTAAGTACGCCCAAAACTAGATAATTGACACTGAAAACAACTTGTTGCTGACCAAATCTTAATGAACTTAATTAACGCCCAGTAGCACATGAAATGACACCCAGTAACTAAAAAAATGTGCCCAAACATGGATAATTTATATCCAAAACAAGTTAATGATGGATCAAGATATGATGAACTAATCAACACCTTAAATGACACACATTTAATGTCTAAGTGCGCCCAAAAATGGGCGACTAACGCTTAAAATAACTTAATGACACCTACAAATGGGGAATTGACACCCAAAGTAACTTAAATTGTGCTCAAACACTAGAATGGGTAAGTGCGTACAAAAAAGAATAATGGACACCCAAAAGCACCTAATGACGCCCATATATGATGAACTTAATCAACACCCCCATGAAAGGCACCCAATGGATGGGTAAGTGTGTCCAAAACTGGGTAATTGACACCTGAAATAACTTGTTGGTGCCCAAATCTTAATGAACTTAATCAACACCCAGTAGAACATGAAATGACACCCACTGAATGGAGAAGTACGCCCAAACATTGATAATTGACACCCAAAATAAGTTAATGAAGCCTCAAAACATGATGAGCTAATCAACACCCAGTAGAACATGAAATGACACCCACTGAACAGAGAAGTGCACCCAAACATGGATAATTGACACACAAAATATGTTAATGACGCCTCAAAACATGATGAAATTATCAACGCCCAATAAAAATTTAAATGACACCACCCATTGAATGGTTAAATGCGTCTAAATGGTTAATTGATGCCCAAAGTAACTTCTAATCTGCCATCATCACTTCCCTCCTCTTTCCTATCATTTTCCCCCTTACTTCTATGATCTCGCATCATCATTTCCCTTCTCTCTTTTGTTTTGTATTTATTTCTTGAGTTACTGAGAAAATGGGTATTCATATAATTTTTCTCAAAATCACAACAACATTAGTCTTGTTGGAATCCATTTTTTTCAACAAATCTATATTTCATTAAAAATGTTATCATGACTTGAAAGTTATAAATGAAACAATTTCTCTCTCATGGATCTGGAGAAAAATCCTTGACCAACATAATACTTTGCTAAAGGAGGTTGAGTTTAAGATAGGAAAGGGGGATTGTTTTTTTACTGTGGAGAGATCCTTGGTTGAGAGATAAAAAGAAACTATTCAATTTAGTCAATTCTCAGTTGGTGTTTAGATTTCGTAGAAGCCTAAATTGTAAATTCAACTGTTGTTTGATGATGATAGATGGAAGTGCCCTGATTTTAGGGGCAGTGATGTTGTTTATGCGGTTCTGGCTATTCAACCTTCTCCTACTAGCAGTGAAGATAAGATCATGTACACAGGTGGTACATCTTTTAATCAGTGATGGTTGGAATGTCTCAAGAAGGAAGTGGCAACATGTAACCTGTGAGAGGTGGATTTTGTGTTCACCTATTCCTCAAAAATGATCTATTACTCTGTGGACACTTTTTTTGAAGAAGTTGCCAACTGTTCATTTTCAGAGAATGGGTTTCCAATTTATTCCGAGATGCCCATTTTACTTGGAGAATGGGGAATCTATTGATCAAATATTCTTTAATTGTAATTATAGCTTGTATATGTGGAGCTTATTTTAAAGGAAATGTGGTTATTTTCCAAGATTTCCTGAGGACCTGTTAAATCTGCAGAAGGAAGATAAGGTTATTGCCTCGTTTATTATATATAATCTTCAGAGAGAAATAAATGGGAGGATTTTTTTGTGGTTTTGAAAGAGAAGCTAGGTCCTTTGGGATCTCTATGTTAGAGATGCAGATAGCTATATAGATTATTAGATAGCCTTTTATAGTTCCCCTTTTTTATTTTTGTTTGATTTTATCTTTGTACAGTCTGTTGTTACACTCTGTAATCACATCATTGTGATATGAGTAAAGAGGCACAACACCCTATTTTACACCACAAAAACTTCTCTCTCATCTCAATACCTCCACTTACTACATTCATATCATTTTTCTCAAGCGTATATAAAAATTAGTCTTATTGGAATGTATTTTTATAAGGATTCTAGTGGTTTTATTTCATCAAAAAATTCATCACAGTTCAAAAGCTATAAGCAAAATAATTTTCTCTCACATCACATAACATTCACCAACCACCCAATAAATGATTTTCCACATCATCGTGTCCACCTCTTTTTCTCCCTCTTATCAGTTCTCATCTCCAGCCACTCCCCACTAACTACGACCCTTGATACTCGTCGTTTTGCAATATCAATTACTAAGATGGTTAATCTTAGAGTTTAAACCTTTTTTACTTCCAGTTTTAAGGGTAGTATAGAAGGGTCGATCCCACAGGACAACTATTTAGAGATTGTTCTTAGAACCCAAAGAATGAAGAATTTTATTATTTGTTTTTGGTATTTTTCTTTTTATTAAAGCAGAAAGTAAAGTCCAGTTGGGGGTTTGAATGATTACACTAATGCAAGAAGAAAGGCACTTAACAAGAATAAACATGCACAAATAAAAAGATTGTTAACACAAGCAAAATTATATGAATGGAAGACTGAGGATTAAAGCTAACAAAGGATGAGGTGATTAAATCAAGAGAAGGAAATCGAGGCTCGTAGGGGTTTTCACCACCTTAGCCTAGGTGATAACAACTAAATATTAAACGACGATTCGATGAAGGCTTGAGAATTAAAAACTCACAAAAGAGAAACTCCACATGAGCCCATTGGTCTTGGTGCTCATGCTTCCTCGTTTATCATCCTAAGAGACAAAAATCCACGGTCATATCAAAACATCTATGTAATCGATTTTATTGTTCTAAATCCGGATTTCCATGGTCATATCCATCCGGATTAACATGTGATCCGAAGATCAATCAATCAATTAAAATCGATTACCATCTAATCATTTAAGAAGAAGTCGTTAAAACCATGGCTAAGGGGGTTATTCCCCTTGCCCCGATAAAAGTCTACTCACACATGGAGAAATGGGAGACAGAGGAAGAAAGAAATGAAGCCATAGTCTAGCCCAAAAATTAGGAAATTAATCCTTATGCTAGAGATGATGAAATGGCTTAGTTCTTTGTTCCTTGCTCCAGAAATAAAGAACGGAAAGAAGGAGATTAAAACTAAGGCGGAGAGAAAACACAAGAACAAGAATGAAAGAGCTATGCTTGAACCCAAACCTACTTTATTGCATAATATGAGAATGATTACAAGATTAATTATTGCAGAATTCCAAAATACAAGAAATCCAAGATGATCCTGGGAGGAGGAAGTACCCCTCCTTTTATAGGAGAAGGAGGGGGGAATACATTAGGTTTAGGATTCTTTGGGGGCTGACGGCTGGGAAAATTTGCTGTCTGCATGCCGCCAACCGACCGGTTCAGCAACCAGCCGATCGGTTGGAAGGTTCTGGAACACGCACCCAAGCGATTGGCTGCCAACCCTAATTAGGGTGGCGGCGTAGCTGAAAAATGCTCAGTGTTGCTCGGCAATGGACATCAGTCGAGCGTGTGGTAGCTGGAGTCGGGCGATCCCAGCCATCGTCTGGTGAGATCAACGATCGATGCTTTGAAAGCAAACCGAGCGTTTCATGACGTCAGACGATCGGTTTGATTCTGTGAAACGATCAGTTGAGTGTACCAATCGATCGGCTCAAGTCCTGAAACTGCAATAAAATGCACATGATTGTCAAATTTGTGATAGAACGGGAAAATATCAATTGGTGCAATTTTCAAGAGATGAATGGAGAATTTCTATGTGACAAGCTTAATAATTCGCAGAAAAAGGTGTGCTGAATAGCACACATCAAAATACCGCAGACTTAAAGTTTTGCTTGTCCTCAAGAAATTGAAAAATAAAAAAGATTCCAAGAATTTTTAAATAACAAGTTCATCCTCCCTAGATTAGCAATTTTTCTATCTTTTTCATGGCCAAGCGACCCATCTCCTAGAACCACAAAAATGCAAGCACCATGTTTCTCAAGAAAACATTTTTCCTAACTTAATTTTTTTTAGACTTATACTTTGTAAATACAGTCTTGATCTAATCTTGCGCTTCGACATTCATCATTTTTTTTTCATTGGGTTGATTGTTGCATGGGAATAGAGAATTTGAGGTGTGACGAAAAAAAACCCTCCTCTATTCGAATTGGGATATAATTTTTTCATGGACTTGTGATTACATTGACCACAATTTTTTTGTGTGTGCTCTTTTTGGCATCTTTTGATGGTACGCCCCTTTGTGGGGTATGGAAGACGGGCATGCCACCCCGGACTTAGAGTTTGGCGTGCGATTTATTTTTCCCGTGCAACAAAAAACTTTTTTTTGAGTTGTCGTTGCATAAGATAGAAGAGACATGTAGCTACATTATATAAGAGAAAAAAAAATAAGTTAATCTAATGCTAAAATTAAGAAAATCTGCATTTGATTCTATTTGATACTCTAAGGCTTGCCACCGTTTCCAAAAATTGCTATCATGGTCATAGGGAACTTGATATTGCAAAGTTGTTTGAAATGAAAATGATAATGCAATTGATTTTTAAAGATAAAGTACAACATTTGGCTGGCTAGATAAAGACCTTATGTTTGAAAGTAAACAGCGTAAACAAATAAAAATGTAGAAGGAAATGTTGAAAAGGGAAGATAAAGGGTGAATCACGTACCACCCACCCCCACCCCAGACTTAGAAATTTGCTCGACCCGAGCAAACTCTAAGAGCGAGATGGAGGGAAGATTCACTGCGGTGGAGGTTGTTGTTGGTAGGGAGAGTAGTAGTTTGCCCAATAAGGAGAATCAGGGCCTGGATAACTCTGGTGTGCTCCATACTCGTCATAAGCGAGTCGACTAGGGGCATAGTGACCGCAATCCACATGCCAAGACTCCTGCGAACACTGCATCAGGTACATGTGATTGAGCTAGTGGCCTTGTCGCTGCTGCTCTTGCTGAATCTCATCCAGCTGAGTCTGGACCTCGTAGAAGCCGTAAGGACCGGAGTCGTCATCTGGTCGCCGCCTGGTGTGACGTCTGGAAGGTGGCGGTGGCGGACCAGTGTCTTCTTTGTGTGCTTCTAAAGAGAGGCTCCGCCTGTGAGGATGTGGCTCGGGGAAGGTGTCTGGATCTGGATGCTCCAAGTAGAATCTCTGGATGTGGCTCGGTAAATCTATCAAATCGTAGACATAATTTGCTGCTACAAACTGTGAATGCAACGGGAGCTGGAGGACCACCTGAGTGTCTTTGAACAAAAGGTAATAAATACCTTCGGTGCCCAAACGGATAAACCTGTTGTTCTTCAAATAGTGGGTGTTGATGAGGTGATTTTTGAGCTCAAGTGGAGGGAAGGCGATGTGGGTGTAACCCAAAAAGATAGCGAGTTGGGTAACATAGTGCCCAATGTGGAAAGAAGAGGAAGTGACTCGGCTAGCTTGGGTACCAAAATGCTCAATGATAGCATTCTCCCAGTTAAAGGGTTCTTCATGTAAAAGACACCAAAGAGCATAAAGTTCTACCTGAGTAATTGCACCCTGAGTACCTTCCCGACTGAAGATGGTGCAAGCTAGAATACGGTGAAGGTAACGGAACACCGGGTTGTGAATCTGGGAGGCCTTAGGTCCAGTAGGAAGACGGGGAAGAAGCCCGGTGATCTCTGCCCAGAACTTGTCTCTGTCGCAATGGTCGGGGTAGGAGTCATGAGACTGTGCCATACATTGGTCCAGCCAATAGTCATCCCTGCCGTCGAGGATGAAAGGAGTGATTTGCCTGGCGGATGATTCAAGATTTTCCCCAAAAATCCGGTATTTACAACTCGAGTTTCCGAAAGAATTGTGTAACCTGCGGAAAGTGCTCAAGAACTCGAGGGTGAGATCACAGTAGACGGAAGTGACACGGTAGGGAAAAACAAGCATGTGGTTTCTGCGAAGGATATCGTCGACGGCGTCGCGGATGCCCAAAGCATCAAGGGTTGTGTCGTACGCCCAACGAGGCAAAGCAACACTGATTGCGAACATCTCCTCATAACACTGGTGGTGGTCAGTGCTAGTGAACTGGTCATAGCTACCCGGAATAGGTGCTATCCGGGGTGAACGGGGGCGGTTGTGTCTGGATCATTGGCCGCCTTCTGAGTTCCCTCCATCTCGTGGAGAAGCTCCTCTGCGTCGTTGATGCCCCGAAGCATCTCCTCATCTAACTCGGGAGAAGACTCGCCCGTAGGAGAGGGTGTGCAGAATTGGATTCCGAGATGAGCTCTGGAACGGCGGGGAGGATCCCTGGAAGAGGATGCAGGGGCCTTGCCTTTGCCCTTACGGAAACGGCTGAACATCACTGCTGCAGAGACAAAACGATCGTTTGGGGCAACCAACCGATCGTCTGAGGGAACGAACCGGTCATTTGGCGTTGCCAACCGATTGGCTTGTTGTCTAAAATGGGCGGCTGGTTTGACCAACCGATCGGCTGAGGCGACCTGAACACTCAGCGGATCTGGCTTCAGTCGTCTGCTGTGGAGGTGGCAACGCGGACGCCGACGGTCGTCTGGAGGACACAGGCGATCGTCGGCACAGCTGAGTCGGTCGTTTTGGGCCCTAAGACGAACGACTGGGATCGCTGCTTCTGTCGGTCGTCTGGAGAGGAAAACGGGCGGTGGACGAACCAAGCAGGCGGCTAGATCAGGTGAGGTCAAGCGGTTCGAGTATCGGACGGCCGTCTCAGGTGAGAAGCCCGACTGAGGGAGAAATAGAGAGGCGGCGGTAATGGAGGCTTCGTCACTCGTCTGCCTGTCGAGACGAGCGGCGTGCTCATCAGGCAGAAAGGCCGGCTGAGGGATAAACGGTCGGCCGAAATGGCAGACCCCGGTCGTTCGGGTGAGAAGCAAGGCAGGTGGCTGAAGAACGGGTGGAGCGATGCAGGGGCGGCTAGGGCTTGCGAAGCGATGGACGACAAACCTCACGTCCGATTTGTTATATAGAGCAAGGGATCCACGAGCTGATTGGTTTGATGACAAAACGATCGGCTGGGCTGCGTCGGGCGCCAACACCAAATCTGAAAGGATAGAGGCCACATTGAAGGGTTGTGGAATGGTCGGCAGACAAGACAAACGTCTGGCTTCCGAACCGGTCATTTGCATGCCTCCAACCGAGCCGATCGTCTTGACTGCAGAACAAGAAAAAACAAAATGAAAAATAGAAACAAGAAAACAAACAAGAAGGGAAGATAGTGTTTGGTTGCCTCCAAACTAGCGCCTTATTTACGTCGTGGCTCGACCAAGTTCAGATTAATTGGAATCTGGGGGACGTGAAGGGTCAGTGAGGTTCAGATCCTGCAAAGGTGGAAATTTGGTTGAGTCTAAAGTGACAACATCTTCGGTGGTGATATATCTTTTAAGACGGGGCCCATTGACCTTAAACTCACCCAAAACTTTATCCCAGAGAAGAAAAGTGCCATGTGGATAAGCATACTTTACAATGTATGGACCATACCATCTCGACTTGAGTTTTCCAGGGAAAAGTCGTAATCTTGAATTAAAAACTAAAACTTGATCCCCTTCTCTAATGTCCTTGCGCTTGATGTGACCATCATGCCACATTTTGGTTCGGTCTTTGTAGATTCTTGCGTTTTCATAGGCACTCATCCTAAGTTTGTCAAGCTCATTAATTTGGAGAAAATGTTTCTCTCCAGCCATGGAAAGATCAAAATTCAAACTTTAGATGGCCCAGCTTGCTTTGTGCTCTAGCTCTATTGGTAAGTGACATGACTTACCATAGATCAGTCTAAAAGGGGTGGTTCCAATGGGTGTTTTATAGGCAGTACGATATGCCCACACTGCGTCATTGATTTTTAACGCCCAATCTTTCCTAGTGCGACCAACAGTTTTTTCTAAAATTGATTTTATTTGTCTATTGGATACTTCTACTTGCCCACTGGTCTGAGGGTGGTAAGGAGTGGCAACTTTGTGATAAACCCCGTATTTTTTCAAAAGAGCCTCAAAACTTTTCTCCAAAAAATGGGATCCCCCGTCAGAAATGACGGTGTGAGGGACTCCAAATCTAGGAAAAATGACATCTTTAAAAAGTTTCTTAACGGGTTTAGAGTCACATGTTTTAGTAGGTATGGCTTCAACCCACTTTGACACATAATTGACTGCGACTAAAATGTAAGTAAACCCATAAGAAGAAGGAAATGGGCCCATATAATTGATCCCCCAAACATCAAAAATCTCTAATTCCTACCAAGAGGTGAGAGGCATTTGGTCACGTTTGGAAATATTACCCATCCTTTGACATTGGTCACATGAAAGCACATAATCATACGAGTCTTTGAAGATGGTGGGCCAAAAGAATCCACATTGTAGGACTTTCCTAGCCGTTTTTTGGGAACTCATGTGACCACCATAGGGGCCAGAGTGACATTGTTCCAAAATGGCAATGCTTTCTTCATGGGACACACAACGATGATATAAACCATCGGCACAAAGTCGAAACAAATAAGGTTCATCCCAATAATAATTTTTGACATCATGTAAAAATTTAGCTTTAGAATGTCTCGTATACTCGGGATGCAATACACCTGCAGCTAAATAGTTCACAAAATCAGCAAACCAAGGAAATTGGGAGTCAACCTTGAGCAATTGGTCGTCGGGTAAGGATTCATTTATGGGATGTTCATCAATGGGGCTATAGCTAAGTCTACTGAGGTGGTCAGCTATGACATTTTCAGAGCCCTTTTTGTCTAGGATTTCTAGATATAACAAAATCCATCTTATGAGTCGAGGCTTGGCATCTTTTTTGGTCATCAGGTAGTGAATAGCTGCATGATCAGTGTAAACAACAACTTTTGAACCAACAAGATATGAGCAAAATTTATCGAATGCATAGACAATGGCTAGCATTTCTTTTTCGGTGACTGTGTAATTTCGCTGAGCCTCATCTAAGGTCTTGTATGCATAATAAATGACATGATGTTTTTGTCAATTCTTTGTCCTAAAATGGCACCTACAGCAAAATCACTAGCATCGCATATGATTTCAAAGGGTAAGGCCCAGTCAGGAGCACAGATGATAGGGATGGTGGTGAGAGCCTTTTTCAAACATAGAAAGCTCTCCATGCATGACATATCGAAATGGAAAGGCACTTCCTTTTGAAGAAGATTGGTGAGAGGTTTTGTAATTTTGGAAAAGTCACGGATGAATCGTCGATAGAAACCGGCATGTCCTAATAAGGCTCGGATGTCTTTGACTGAGGTGGGAGGGGGAGCTTGGTGATGACCTCAATCTTGGCTTGGTCAACTTCAATGCCCTGGTTGCTCACCTTATGGCCTAGAACAATACCCTCCTTGACCAGAAAGTGACACTTTTCCCAATTAAGGACTAAATGTGACTCGATGCATCTATCAAGAACAAGGGAGAGGTTTCCAAGGCAAGAAGTGAAACTATCTCCATAGACAGAGAAATCGTCCATGAACACCTCCATGACAGTCTCGGTTAACCCTGAAAAAATGGCAGACATACATCTTTGAAAAGTGGCCGGTGCATTGCACAGGCCAAAGGGCATTCGTCTAAAAGTGTATGTACCAAAAGGGCATATGAAGGTGGTCTTCTCTTGGTCTTCAGGATGAATGGGGATCTGATAAAAACCTGAGTAGCCATCTAAATAGAAAAAGTATTGTTGATGAGCTAAACGTTCAAGAACTTGATCGAGGAAGGGAAGAGGGAAGTGGTCTTTCCTAGTTTCTTTGTTGAGTTTCTCGTAGTCAATGCACATCCTCCACCCTGTGACTGTACGGGTGGGAATGAGCTCATTCTTATCATTCCTAATGACTGTGGTCCCACCCTTTTTGGGGACGACCTGGACAGGGCTGACCCAAGGAGAGTCAGAGATGGGGTAGATGATTCCTGTAGTCAAAAGGTTAATCACTTCAAGACGGACAACTTCCTTCATGTTTGGGTTGAGTTTCCTTTGTGGGTCTTGGGAAGGTTTACTATTTTCAATCATTGGGATTTTGTGGATGCAAATGGATGGATCTATCCCAACCAATTCCATCATTTTGTACCCGAAGGTTGTTCTCCTTTTCCTAAGTTCTCCCATAAGCATGCTTTCCTGTTCAGTGGTAAGGTCAGAATTGATAATAACAGGGCATAATTGTTGTTCATCTAGAAACACATATTTCAGGCCTATGGGGAGAGCCTTCATTTCCGAGGCCTTTGGTGGTTCAGGTTGTTCTTCTATGGTGGAGATCATCTTAAGGTCTTCAATCTCGGCACATGGGATTTCCTCAAAATTGTCCAAGTGAATCTTAAGTTGGTTTGATGCTTCATTATCAAAATCACACTCAGCGGGGATGGTGAGAGCAGTGCATAGGGGGTCATCAACTAATTCCCATTCTTGCCTTAGTTAGTTTAATTCATCAATGCAATCAAGGAGGTAGACTTCTTCCTCAAGACTAGGTTCCTTCATACTTTCAAACACCTTAAACTCTAGGTTTTGCTTCCCTAGTCTTAACACAATGGTACCAGCCTCAACATCAATTAAGGAGCGAGCAATGGCTAAAAAGGGACGTCCGAAAATGAGGGGGTAGCGTAAATCTTCCTTGATATCCATGATCACAAAATCACAAGGGACGTATGCATCATTTACAACTTCAATCGGAATGTCTTCTATGATTCCCATGGGCTTAGTTGTGGATGAGTCCTCCAGTTGGATGGTCATGGATGTGGGTAACATGTCATTGAATCCTAGTCTTTTGCAAAGACTGTATGGCATGATGCATATACTAGCCCCTAAATCTGCTAGGCCTTTCCTACAAGCATTGTCACCTAAGTAGCATCCTATTCCAAAAGAACCTGGATCCTTCTGTTTTTTAGGCATCTTACTTAGGATAATGTCAAAGGTAGTCCTAGCAATTTTAACAGTCTCGTATTCTTTAGTAACATACTTCCTAGTCAAGAGAGATTTCATGTACTTGGACCAGGCGGGCATGTTTGCCAAAGCATCAAGGAAGGGAATGTCGACATGTATTTTTTTCATAGCATCCCTAAATTTCATGAAGCGGGCATCAAGTCTTTTGTTTGTTTGAGGCGGTCTTGATAGGGAGGTCGGGGTTTGTAAATTGTTTCTTCATCTTCCACTTGAGGGACTTTGGGAACAGATGGTTTGGGTGTAACTTCGGGTTCGACAACTACCATGTCCTCATCCTCGAATTCTAGAGGTGGGTACGAAGATTATTTTGAAGGGGGAGGGGTGTGCACTTTACCCGAGTGAGTAGAGACTACCTTGAGTTGTTCAGGATGTTTGGGATTTTTTTTCAAGCTGTCCTATAAAAGTCCCAGTAGGAGGTTTTTGTTGGGCAAACAGACGGGCCAACTGTGCGTCAGTTGCCTTTTGATGGGCCTGTATGGCTACGAGGGTTTGTTCTATGCTTTCCCAGTTAAGATTACTTGGGGGAGGAGGAGGGATGACATTTTGAGGTGGTTGGGGAGGTTGAGGTTGGTTTAGATTTTGGGATGGAAGGTTTAGGTTTTGGAATTATTGGTAGTGTTGTCGATTTTGGTGATTTCCAAAATTTCTTTGATTGTTTTATGGGAATCCAGGTGGTGGTTGATTGGTACTTTGAGGGTAGGGAGGTCTTTTTTGAATTTGGTTAGAGTTCTCGGCACCTGAAGGGTTCCCGTACTGAAAACCAAGGTGATTCCTAGGTTGGTTGGGATTGTAGTAACCTTGGCCTGGTATTGTATGAATTGAGTTGAGGTCTTCAGTTTGTTGTCCTACTTCAGGTTGCATGGGTGTGTTGTAGAGATATTGACAATGGAGGGTGGTATGGTCGTATCCTTGGCAAATACCACAAAGGGAATCCATGGCTTTTAGTTGATGGGGTGACTCCCTAAGGGTGACCAATGATGACTCTAACCGATCTTGTTTTAAGGCAATTAATTTTAGGCTTTCCGCTATGCTTTGGATATCATTATTGACTTCTGCCTTGGCTACCTTAAGGATTCCTCCAATCCCTCTTCTAGCCCTTGTTTCGGAAGCCCGTTTAACTACCTCCCATGCGCTAGTTAAACTTTGATGCATGAAATTTCCTCCAGATGAGGAATCGAGAAAGAATTTTGTATCATCATCAACACCACGATAGAAAATCTCTATGAGTTGGGCTTGGGAGATATCATGGTGGGGGCATTTCCTATGTAAGTCTTTGAATCTTTTCCAAGCTTCACCTAAAGATTCTCCTGGGGACATAGAAAAATGAGTTATTTGACCCCTAAGTTCATAGGTGAGAGACGGGGGGTAAAAATTTTCAAAGAACTTCCCAAGTTGTGACATGTTCTTCACTCTCCATTGTGTTGTACCAGCTACTAGCTTGGTCGGAGAGGGAATACTTAAAAAACCTAAGGTGGATGGCATCTTCAGAGACACCTGGGAGTTTGTTCAAAGAGCAAAGGTCAATGAACCTTTGAAGATAATCTTGACAACTTTCCCCATTGTTGCCTGAGAAGGGGTTGGCTTGCATCATAGTGATCCATTGTGTTTGAATTTCGAATTGTGGAGCAATGATATGGGGGGGTATAACTGGATGTTGTGCATAGGCCGTTTTGGGAACAGAAAAGTCTTTTAATTGTTTTTGCCTTTCGACTTCCCTCTTATCAGCTTCTATGGTTTCTTGTTCGGCCCTAAAGGATGCTCGCAAAGCGGCTTCTCTTTCCGCTTGTTCGGCTTGGATGAGCTCTCTTTGAGTTGTGAGAGCTTGGTCGATTCTACGAGCAACCTCGTCTTCATTCATTATTACTATATTTTTATGATTTCGACGATGAAAATTTCTTTCTATTTCCAGATTGAAAGGTTGAAAATCGTCGTTCGAGCATCGCATGCACAAATAAAGCAGTTAATTCGTGTGCAGAAAAAACGTACTGCCGGAATGGAAACTCGGCAGAAAGAGGAGTACACGTCCGGAATGTTACTCAGAAGGTATGAAAAAAAAGAAAAAAAAAGTTTTTCAAAATTGTTTTGGGGTTTGAAAAAAAACAATCCGTTGTCCCCGGCAGCGACGCCAAATTGATACTCGTCGTTTTGTAATATCAATCACTAAGATGGTTAATCCTAGAGTTTAAACCTTTTTTACTTCCGGTTTTAAGGGTAGTATAGAAGGGTCGATCCCACAGGACAACTATTTAGAGATTGTTCTTAGAACCCAAAGATTGAAGAATTTTATTATTTGTTTTTGGTATTTTTCTTTTTATTAAAGCAAAAAGTAAAGTCCAGTTGGGGGTTTGAATGATTACACTAATGTAAGAAGAAAGGCACTTAACAAGAATAAACATGCACAAATAAAAAGATTGTTAACACAAGCAAAACTATATGAATGGAAGACTGAGGATTAAAGCTAACAAAGGATCATCATCATCATCATCATCTAAGCCTCAATCCCAACTATGTTGGGGTCATCTACATGGATCCTTTGTTTCCATTCAGCTCTATCATGGGTCATATTCTGATTGAGATGTAGAGATTCAAAATCTCTCTTTATAAGCTCGTCCCATGTTAATTTAGGCCTTCCTCTTCTTCTATTTATAGTGTTTGGCTCAATAGCATTGCTTCATATAGGCACACTAGTAGGTATGCGTTGCACATGTCCGTACCATCTGAGTCGGCCCTCACGCAACTTGTCCTCAATGCTCGCCACCCCCACTTTATTCCTGATATAGTCATTTCTCAAACGATCTTTTCTTGTCTTCCCACACATCCATCTCAGCATACGCATTTCGGCCACGTTCATCTTGTTGAGACCTTGTTTCTTCACCGCCCAACATTCACTCCCATAGAGCATGGCTGGTCGTATAGCTGTTCTATTAGTCTAAAGCTAACAAAGGATGCGGTGATTAAATCAAGAGAAGGAAATCAAGGCTCGTAGGGGTTTTCACCACCTTATCCTAGGTGATAACAACTAAATCTTAAATGACGATTCGATGAAGGCTTGTGAATTAAAAACTCACAAAAGAGAAACTCCACATGAGCCCATTGGTCTTGGTGCTCATGCTTCCTCATTTATCATCCTAAGAGATGAAAATCCACGGTCATATCAAAACGTCTATGTAATCGATTTTATTGTTCTAAATCCGTATTTCCATGGTCATATCCATCCGGATTAACATGCGATCCGAAGATCAATCAATCAATTAAAATCAATTACCATCTAATCGTTTAAGAAGAAGTCGTTAAAACCATGGCTAAGGGGGTTATTCCCCTTGCCCCGATAAAAGTCTACTCACACATGGAGAAATGGGAGACGGAGGAAGAAAGAAATGAAGCCATATTCTAGCCCAGAAATCAGGAGATTAAACCTTATGCTAGAGACGATGAAATGGCTTAGTTCTTTGTTCCTTGCTCCAGAAATAAAGAACGAAAAGAAGGAGATTAAAACTAAGGCGGAGAGAAAAGACAAGAACAAGAATGAAAGAGCTATGTGATGCGATGATTTTGAGTCACATTTATAGACCTGTTTGATTTGTGTTTTATGCTTTTATTAGTCATTTTTATGGTTAATATTGCATAATTCATCCATTTTGGTCTTTGCCATCATTTTATGTCAAATCCCCTTAGTTTTATCATTTTGAGCATTGATTGTCACATTATTATTATTTGTGTGGACTTATGTGATCTTGTCTTTGAATTTCAGGAAAAACGAGTATTTGCTTCCGTCGATACCATCGACGGAAGTCGATACCATCGACAAGGCCACAGGTTGCCAGCCGAAAGGAGCAGCAAAGAGTCGATACCATCGACGCTGAAGTCGATGGTATCGAGACACCTTCAGGTTGCTGGCGAAGAAGAAGTCGATAGTATTGACACCAAGTCGATACCATCGACACATTGAGGCTATAGCGACACAAAACGACAAAACCGTCGCTACAGAGTAGTCGATACCATCGACCCAAGTCGATGGTATCGAGATTGCTTCAGGCACTCGGACGAAAAGACAAGAAGGGTTGCCGCTACTACACTGGGTCGATACCATCGACCCGCGTCGATGTTATCGACACCGTCAGATATGCGTTGGATTCAGATTGATCTCAATCGGACGGCTGGAGTTAATTAACGACCTAATTAGGGACTTATACCTAATGACGGCCGCCCAGGAGAAAAAGGAGGGATCTCATTTTGCCATTGCACAAGTGCCGAGGAGGAGGAGAAAGGAGAACGGAGGCCAGAAGTTCATACCAGTCGATCCGGACGCTGCCGAAGACGGATTTCACCACCGAGAGGCGGGAAAGCACGTGTTCTACGCAAAGGATCAATCGGTTCTTCTCCGTTCAGGGGTTTTCCCATTCAATTCACATTTTTCATATGATTTCCCCTATTTCTACCATGTACTTGTGTGAGATAAACATGCGGGGCTAATCCCCTCCATCTTTAGGACCGGGAGTAGCCCGGGAATTCATTATATGACATTTTTATGATAGTAATTCATATTTTCTCTCTTAAATCTGTGGTATAGTTTCATTTTTCTCCATATATTGTTATGCTTGATCACCATAATAATAACCTAATGCCCTTAATCACTTCGACAGAAGGATTAACGGCTGAAAAGAGACGAAACCTACATTAATCGATAAATCCCTTGAACAAGGTGGTGTAAAATTAATGGTGGATACTGAGAGATCGTTCGTAATGCACTTAGTTTAGGGGATAGGTTACTACGACGGTGGAACCGACCTAAACCTAAGTAGTGAATTGCACCACGACAGTGGGCAATTCTGTTTTCAGGCCACTACCCGGATAGAGAGAGAAGATTGAGGCATTATATAAAATCTAATACAATGAAAACCCGCGGTGAAACCGCAATCCTAAAGATACCTTTTTGAATTGATTAAATTAACCTTTAATCGATTGTTTGCTTTATTTTATTTTTATTTTCTTTTAATTTTATTCAACAACCCCAATTTGTTATTCGGCTTAGCTGATCGCAAATAGTCAGTAGGAGTCTCCAACAATTCTGAGTATCCATGTGTTCGACTCGGGCCTCACAAAGGCCTATATTACTCGACGCGTACACTTGCGTTTTTAGCACGTAGTAAAATACACGTCAAGTTTTTTGGCGCCGTTGCCGGGGATACGGCGAATTGTTGGCACTTTGAGTGCTACGAGCGGCCACTCTAGGCCATAATTTTTTTATTTTGAGACAACTTCAAATATTTTTAAATTTATCTATAAATTTTTAATAATTGTTTAAGCACTGTACTAAATTTGATTTTTCTATTTTCAGGTACTGTGCATGGTGCAGACGCGTACCACTGACTACGCGCAACACGCACCAAAGGTTCCACTGGCGGGCTCGGAAGACGAAGGTGACCATAATCAAGATCATAAAGAGGAACTGTTATCTGAATCCAAACACGAAGAGATGGCCGACGAATCAATGATTTGGGCGAAGATCAAAGCTTCTTCTGCATCTGCTTCTAAAGGTCCGATAAAGAAGAAAGCAATCAATATACCGACGTATAAGATTGATCCAGCTCTAATCAATTTGGTGAAGTCTAACGCTTTCCATGGTTTAAAGAATGAGGATCTCGTTGCGCACCTGAGTCAATTCGTGGAGAACTGCGATATGGTGAAAATTGATAGATTTCCGTAGACTGCGCTCTACTTGAAGCTCTTCCCGAGTTCACTAGCGGGAGTTGCACGAGAATGGCTACACAACCTAGATGATGAATTTGTGGAGTCTTGGGACCATATGGTGGAGGTCTTCTTTGAGAGGTTCTTCCCCCCCTGAGAAGACCAATGACATGATCAAAAAGATTCACAACTTTACTCAACAGGCCGGTGAAACATATTCGGAGACCTGGGAGAGATTTCAGGTCATGCTGAGGAGGTGCCCACATCACGGGCTGGATAAAGAAACACAGGTGAAGATCTTCTATTTTGCTCTCTCCGAGCACGATAGGAGTAATTTGGATTCAGCTAGGTCGGGATCTTTCTGAATAATACGGATACCAGATGTTGGGAGATATTAAAGAACATGGCTAGGAAATAGTCATGGGGTGACAGAGGCATTGTGGAACAAGTCAGAGTTGCAGGTGAATCCAAAGTAATTAAGGAGCTGAACGACCAGTCAGATATTCTAGCCAAGAAGTTGCTAGCTAAGGAAGATACATCTGAGGATGAGGAAGCCCAAGTAAAATTCATGCAACAACAGGGCTATAGAAACAATGACTATGCATGGAGAAAGGATAAAAAGTTCTCATGGAAGGATTCGAATAATTTTCTGCAAGATCCGGATGCCAAGCCACAACCTAGAGCGGAGGACAAGAACACTGAATTAGTCAAATGGTGCAGCAAAATCAGGAGATGATGGCTATGTTCGGTAAACAACTACAATCTCAAGGTGATATTCTAACCAAATTTGGGCATACGCTACAAAGCCATGGAGCACAAATGCGGGCATTAGAAACCACTGTGGCACATATTTCCAATGAAGTGGCGGCCATCAAGCACGCCAATCAACAGAAACTGGCCGAGAATGCAAACGTGGCCCAAGCACACCATCAGGTCAAGTATATGTCTGTGGTAAGCAATGAGGAGGAATCTCAGGTGCAAGAAGCTAAAGAAGAAAGAAAAATGACTTTTAATACGTATGCGTCACCGGCGATATCGTATCCACGCACTTACTATGGACTGCCGGGCGGAAACCCTTTCTTCAGAAAATCACAGCGAGTTATGAATATTGCATCTCCATCTAGGCAAGAAGAACAATTAAAGGTTGTTTGTGCACATGTGGAAACATCGAATGCGAGAGAGGAACCACAAAAAGCTATTACTGTTGATGATGTCTCGCCAAAGCCCACGTCAGAGGGAGTGATTGAAGCAAGCTTAGGGGAGTTGACCCCGAAAAGCTCATATGTGCCACCTCACTAGCACGTTGATGCATTAGATGTTTCAAAACTGGTCAATCCAAAGTCAAAGAAAGAGCATCGTCATTTTAGGAAATTCTTGGAAATATTCCGAAAACTCCACATCAATATTCCATTAGTGGAGATGATCGAGAAGGTGCCCGCCTAAGGGAGGTTCATCAAAGAAATCATCAATAAGAAGAGGCAGATAAAAGACGATGATATTTGTCGGATGAATGAGACGGTGAGTTCTATGATTCACGGGAGTTTTCCAAAGAAGAGAAAAGACCTAGGGGTCTTCTACATTCCTTGCTCAATAGGTGGTCGACATTTTCCTAAAGCGCAATGTGATTCAGGCGCCAGCATAAATCTCATGCCTCTGGCGACATTTCAGAAACTTGGGTTAAAAGAAATCAAGAAGTCGGCCGTGACAATTGAATTGGCGGATGGGTCTTTAGTGAGACCATATGGAGTATGTGAAGATGTTCTCATCAAAGTGGATCGATTTATATTCCCGGTGGATTTTGTTGTCATGGATATGCCGCCGCTCCAAAGCTGTGAAATTCTTCTAGGAAGACCTTTTCAAGCAATGGCGGATGTCGTGACTGCCTTAGGGAGAGGTACATTGTCCTTGGTAATTGGAGGAGATCGAGTTGAATTCAAATTACCGCACGATCCTCTAAGCACATGCCCCAAAGTGCCAAGATGATGAGCTTCAATTCGTCTAGCCTAAGACATTAAATAAGGGCGCTTGTTGGGAGGCAACCCAACCATCGGTACAGTAGGATAGTTTGTTTACATTCGTAGTTTAATTTGTTTTCACTTAGTTTTTAGTATAAAAAAGATACCGTGATCGCTTTGTTTGATGTGCAGGCTGAGGCAACGTCGATACCATCGACACACTGGTCGATGGTATCGACCGGGTTACAGGTTGACGAATGCAGATTTTGCTCTGCGTCGATACCATCGACGGCCTCGTCGATGGTATCGACCTACCTACAGGCAGGCCGCGAAGAAAAAGTCGATGATATCGACACGGGCATCGATACCATCGAGATCTCTGGAGATTTACAGAAAAAATCGACTCAGGAAAGTCGATACCATCGACGTCCATGTCGATGGTATCGACACAGCTACAGGTTGAGACGCAAAGCGGCAGTGTTGCAACAAAGACAAGTCGATACCATCGACCCATGTCGATGGTATCGACACTCCACGTCACCGATCCACGCAAACGAATCAACAGTGATCGCGGCTTCCACGTCATCGATCCGGGTGCAGCGTCGATACCATCGACCCATGTCGATGGTATCAACACGTCAGCAATCTGGGTTTCAAGATCCAGCAATCGACGACCGTCGATACTCGCGAGGGAGGCGGATAGCATCGACAGGTGTCGATACCATCGACTCCCATCGATGGTATCGACGGACCAACAGTGGCGCCGGCCAAGTCTATATAAGGAGATTCATGACGTCATTTAACATCACACCTTCAGAGCTCTCTTCTTCCTTTGCGCCGAGCACTCCCCCGAGCCATCCAAGCCCGACGAACAGCAGCACCGAGCGACGATCTTCACCGAGCGGAGATTCAATTCTCCATCTTCACCGAGCTCTTCTTCTAATCCTTTTCTCGTCGCAACAATGGTGCATACAACCGGAGCTTCTTCGTCGCGCGCTCATATGATTGACATCCTCGAGTTCGTGCCACCACCGCCATCATCGGTTGCACGTCCTCGACTTGTCCACCCATCCGCGGATGTGAGGAAGGTTTACGAAGAAATCCTGAAGCACAAGATCGAGCCCACCCGTTACGTGGATCCGGAGATGATCAATGATCTTGGCTTCAAGGCAAATCTGGATTACGTACCAAACGGGCCGTGGACACGATGAGCTTGAGTACCATGAAGACGGTCAGCCATTTTTCGGCGAGTGGCCAACGTACAAAGAGCTGGTGGCGGAATTCATGGCGTCACTAGACGTCTGTGTTGTGCCCAATGAGATATCAGCAAGCGACCGCGAGTGGTAAAAGGGCAGGGTGTCTTTTCGGCTGTACAACCGCGACTACACCATTACCCTCGAGTAGTTCAATGACATCTTCAACTGGAATCACTCGCGGTACGACTATATGCGGATGGATAACCGCACCAACTACGACGCTCTCTTCTCCGAGTTGGTGACGGTGCCACAAGGGAAGTCGGTTAGCTACCACAATGCCGCGGTAGCCGACTTCGAGCACCCATTTGTCCGGGTCTTGCACCGGATGTTGAGCTCCACCTTGTTTGCTCGGGGTGACCTAGCCCTTAGCAAGTTTCAGGAGCCTGACCTTTTCTTTCTCTACAAGCTCCTGACGCAACAAGAGTGCAACTGGGGCGCCTTCTTTCTACAACGAGTTTTCAGACCCTCACTTCGGCAGAGTACGAGGAAAGCGTTGATTCACTTCGGCGGGCTAATCATCAAGCTGGCTTCATACCTTGGCTTGAATTTCCAGACCCTCACTCCTCTATCTACTAGGAGCAAGGTGAACTTGCAACATTTACAACGGTCCAATCTCATTCTTCTCTGAGATGGCGTGGCGTTCGCACACAGCCACGTAAATCAAGCATATCAGGAGTGTTCTCTACCCGACCCCGTCTTCAACATCGACGGCGCACAACATTTCCGATGGCCAATCATAGCCATCGATTCCGATGAAGAAGACAGCGGCAACAACGGTGGCGACGACGATGAGGTGGCGGAAGAGGAGGAAGAGGCGTTCACACCTCTTCGATCATGAGTGGCACCCCGGAAGCGCCCTAGGATGCATCCGGGTGCATCTTCATCTTCTCCGCATCGACCTCCACCACCACAGCCCTCGCAACCTAGAGAGGATGCCTATTCCATGCAAGACATGTACAATATGCTTCAAGACATCCAGCAGACGCAGTGTAGCCACACAACTGCCTATGTCGGTATTCAAGACACCACCAACCGGCTCTTCGTCAACCAACAGGCGATCTTCGAGAATGGGCGCCTTCTTTTTGCAAATCAGGAGAACATCCATGATCGGCTGCACAAGATGGAGCAGCAGCAGTAGCCGTTTTACGATCATTACTGGAGCCAGAATTATTTTGGGGGGTATCCACAGCCTCCTCCGATGCCCCAGTATGATCCGACCTTTCAGGGGCAATACCCGTCTTGGGACCCCACGGCGCCGCAATACCCGCCTCCACCACCACAAGAGTGATCTGGTATCCCTGTTCCAATCTTTAAGTTTGTTTTTGACTATGAGGCCATAGTCGAATTCAAGCTTAGGGGGGTAGTTGGAACAGCTCTATCTTTTATTATTTTCAGTTTTTAGCGTTATTGCTTTTGTTCTCTTGTTATTTGTTTCTTGCAATTTTAGTTTTTGTAGGATCCACGTGCTATCTAGTGTAATTGTGGATGTCATAAAAGTGTGTCATCTTGTTGATTAGTGCATGGGAAATTCAAGGGAAATTTGAAAATGTTTGTGTGTTTGGATAGCTTGTTTTGTTTGACCTTGGGCACACATCCTACGAAAATGATTGATTATGTCAACTTTAAAACAACATTTCATACATGTACTCCTAAGGATTCATGAAAGTGGACGGAAATGGTTGTTTGAGCCTAACCTAACCAAATGGTAATGAGACCTTAATTGGATGTAAGAGAGAGAATCCTCTAAACTACTACACAGGTCAGCAGGGAGGGACGCATAATATCTTTCTAAGGTTCAGTCATCTAGTCTTGTGATCGTTCCACTTCATTTTTTTCTCATAACCCACCTAAGAACTGGAAGTAAAGTGCAGTTTTAATTCCTTTTGTGTGCATAGCATTTAGATAGGACGTGCATTGGTATTTTCCATATGTTTGCATAAAAAGAAAAACAAAAATATAGTGATTCATGCACATTACCTTTAGGTGCATGCCATGTAGTTGCATTCATGATTTTCATGCATAAAGTATATCATGTATCTCAAATTTTCCCCAATGGTGAATTAAATGGTTCCATACCTTCTAAATAGTGCAAAAAAAATTTAAGTATGAAGAAAATAGCCCAATAAAATTATCTTTAAGCAATTATGGATATGTGGGCTGAGAAAAAAAATATGAAAATCTGTAATAGAAAAAAAAAAGAATTTAGAAGAAAGTGAAATAAGAAGGAGAAAGGAACGTAATATCACCTGCATTTCAGGATAATTGAGTACATGATGTAGCTTGACTAGATATCCATCTTATTTTGAGGCGGATGGTTAGTGCATGCATCGTTCCACCCAATTTTAGTCATTAGGGCATTTCTAATGTGCACTTGCATCATATAGGACATTTTTGGATTATGCATGTTGAAACTGTACAATACATCCACTTTCTTCCATGAGCCACCCATTTTCATCCACCCGTTGCTCAGATTGGTAGGCCACCATGAAATTTTCCTCACTAATGAATATCAGGAAAACTGCTTCCTTGTAGATGGTAGTTAGGGCGAGCAACGTAGTATAGGCGATCACAGGATGCACCGAGTCTGAACCGACGAATTTTATTATGTTAACTGCCTTATTTGATAGTGTTCATCGGTTTGGAGGTCTATTTCTTTTATTGATGATTACTGTCGCCTTTAGGGTAATTACCGTTCTATGGTTAGAGAAGCCGGTTTGTGAATGTTCAGTGGGAGTCATATGGGATGTTGGGTTGGTGTGTTGTTTTTCAGTTGACATTAGCAATTCTATTCTAAGGATTAGTTGCTCGAGGGCGAGCAATGTTCAAGCTTAGGGGAGTTTGATGCGATGATTTTGAGTCGCATTTATAGACCTGTTTGATTTGTGTTTTATTCTTTTATTAGTCATTTTTTATGCTTTTATTAGTCATTTTTATGGTTAATATTGCATAATTCATCCATTTTGGTCTTTGCCATCATTTTATGTCAAATCCCCTTAGTTTTATCATTTTGAGCATTAATTGTCACATTATTATTATTTGTGTGGACTTATGTGATCTTGTCTTTGAATTTCAGGAAAAACGAGTATTTGCTTCCGTCGATACCATCGACAAGGCCACAGGTTGCCAGCCGAAAGGAGCAGCAAAGAGTCGATACCATTGATGCTGAAGTCGATGGTATCGAGACACCTTCTGGTTGCTGGCGAAGAAGCAGTCGATAGTATCGACACCAAGTCGATACCATCGACACATTGAGGCTATAGCGACACAAAACGACAAAACTATCGCTACAGAGTAGTCGATACCATCGACCCAAGTCGATGGTATCGAGATTACTTCAGGCACTCGGACGAAAAGACAAGAAGGGTTGCCGCTACTACACTGGGTCGATACCATCGACCCGTGTCGATGGTATCGACACCGTCAGATATGCGTTGGATTCAGATTGATCTCAATCGGACGGCTGGAGTTAATTAACGACCTAATTAGGGACTTATACCTAATGACAGCTGCCCAGGAGAAAAAGGAGGGATCTCATTTTGCCATTGCACAAGTGCCGAGGAGGAGGAGAAAGGAGAACGGAGGCCAGAAGTTCATACCAGTCGATCCGGACGCTGCCGAAGACGGATTTCACCACCGAGAGGCGGGAAAGCACGTGTTCTACGCAAAGGATCAATCGGTTCTTCTCCGTTCAGGGGTTTTCCCATTCAATTCACGTTTTTCATATGATTTCCCCTATTTCTACCATGTACTTGTGTGAGATGAACATGCGGGGCTAATCCCCTCCATCTTTAGGACCGGGAGTAGCCCGGGAATTCATTGTATGACAGTTTTATAATAGTAATTCATATTTTCTCTCTTAAATCCGTGGTATAGTTTCGTTTTTCTCCATATATTGTTATGCTTGATCACCATAATAATAACCTAATGCCCTTAATCACTTCAACAGAAGGATTAACGGCTGAAAAGAGACGGAACCTACATTAATCGATAAATCCCTTGAACAAGGTGGTGTAAAATTAATGGTGGATATTGAGAGATCGTTCGTAATGCACTTAGTTTAGGGGATAGGTTACTACGACGGTGGAACCGACCTAAACCTAAGTAGTGAATTGCACCACGACAGTGGGAAATTCTGTTTTCAGGCCACTACCCGGATAGAGAGAGAAGATTGAGGCATTATATAAAATCTAATACAATGAAAACCCGCGGTGAAACCGCAATCCTAAAGATACCTTTTTGAATTGATTAAATTAACCTTTAATCGATTGTTTGCTTTATTTTATTTTTATTTTCTTTTAATTTTATTCAACAACCCCAATTTGTTATTCGGCTTAGCTGATCGCAAATAGTTAGTAGGAGTCTCCAACAATTCCGAGTATCCCTATGTTTGACTCGGGCCTCACAAAGGCCTATATTACTCGACGCGTACACTTGCATTTTTAGGGCGTAGTAAAATACACGTCAAGTTTTTTGGCGCCGTTGTCGGGGATACGGCGAATTGTTGGCACTTTGAGTGCTACGAGCGGCCACTCTAGGCCATAATTTTTTTATTTTGAGACAACTTCAAATATTTTTAAATTGATCTATAAATTTTTAATAATTGTTTAAGCACTGTACTAAATTTGATTTTTCTATTTTCAGGTACTGTGCATGGTGCAGACGCGTACCACTGACTACGCGCAACACGCACCAAAGGTTCCACTGGCGGGCTCGGAAGACGAAGGTGACCATAATCAAGATCATAAAGAGGAACTGTTATCTGAATCCGAACACAAAGAGATGGCCGACGAATCAACGATTTGGGCGAAGATCAAAGCTTCTTCCGCATCTACTTCTAAAGGGCCGATAAAGAAGCAAGCAATCAATATACCGACGTATAAGATTGATCCGGCTCTAATCAATTTGGTGAAGTCTAACGATTTCCATGGTTTAAAGAATGAGGATCCCGTTGCGCACCTGAGTCAATTCGTGGAGAACTGCGATATGGTGAAAATTGACAGATTTCCGCAGACTGCGCTCTACTTGAAGCTCTTCCCGAGTTCACTAGCGGGAGTTGCACGAGAATGGCTACACAACCTAGATGAAGAATTTGTGTTGTCTTGGGACCATATGGTGGAGGTCTTCTTTGTGAGGTTCTTCCCTCCTGAGAAAACCAACGACATGATCAGAAAGATTCACAACTTTACTCAACAGGCCGGTGAAACATATTCGGAGACCTGGGAGAGATTTCAGGTCATGCTGAGGAGGTGCCCACATCACGGGATGGATAAAGAAACACAGGTGAAGATCTTCTATTTTTCTCTCTTCGAGCACGATAGGAGTAATCTGGATTCAGCTGGGTCGGGATTCTTTCTGAATAATACGGATACCAGATGTTGGGAGATATTAAAGAACATGGCTAGGAAACAGTCATGGGGTGACAGAGGCATTGTGGAGCAAGTCAGAGTTGCAATTGAATCCAAAGTAATTAAGGAGATGAACGACAAATTAGATATTCTAGCCAAGAAGTTGCTAGCTAAGGAAGATGCATCTGAGGATGAGGAAGCCCAAGTTAAATTCATGCAACAACAGGGCTATAGAAACAATGACTATGCATGGAGAAAGGACAAAAAGTTCTCATGGAAGGATCCGAATAATTTTCTGCAAGATCCGGATGCCAAGCCACAACCTAGAGCGAAGGACAAGAACACTGAATTACTTAGTCAAATGGTGCAGCAAAATCAGGAGATGATGGCTATGTTCGATAAACAACTACAATCTCAAGGTGATATTCTAACCAAATTTGGGCAGACACTACAAAGCCATGGAGCACAAATGCGGGCATTAGAAACCAATGTGGCTCATATTTCCAGTGAAGTGGCGGCCATCAAGCACGCCAATCAACAGAAACCGGCCGAGAATGAAAACGTGGTCCAAGCACACCATCAGGTCAAGTATATGTCTGTGGTAAGCAATGAGGAGGAATCTCAGGTGCAAGAAGCTAAAGAAGAAAGAAAAATGACTTTTAATACGCATGCGTCACCGGCGATATCGTATCCACGCACTTACTATGGACTGCCGGGCGGAAACCCTTTCTTCATAAAATCACAGCGAGTTATGAATATTGCATCTCCATCTAGGCAAGAAGAACAATTAAAGGTTGTTTGTGCACGTGTGGAAACATCGAATGCGAGAGAGGAACCACAACAAGCTATTACTGTTGATGATGTCTCGCCAAAGCCCACGTCAGAGGGAGTGATTGAAGCAAGCTTAGGGGAGTTGACCCCGAAAAGCTCATATGTGCCACCTCACAGGCACGTTGATGCATTAGATGTTTCAAAATTGGTCAATCCAAAGTCAAAGAAAGAGCATCATCATTTTAGGAAATTCTTGGAAATATTCCGAAAAATCCACATCAATATTCCATTAGTGGAGATGATCGAGAAGGTGCCCGCCTATGGGAGGTTCATCAAAGAAATCATCAATAAGAAGAGGCGGATAAAAGACGATGATATTTGTCGGATGAATGAGACGGTGAGTTCTATGATTCACGGGAGTTTGCCAAAGAAGAGAAAAGACCCAGGGGGCTTCTACATTCCTTGCTCAATAGGTGGTCGACATTTTCCTAAAGCGCAATGTGATTCAGGCGCCATCATAAATCTCATGCCTCTGGTGACATTTCAGAAACTTGGGTTAAAAGAAATCAAGAAGTCGGCCGTGACAATTGAATTGGCGGATGGGTCTTTAGTGAGACCATATGGAGTATGTGAAGATGTTCTCGTCAAAGTGGATCGATTTATATTCCCGGTGGATTTTGTTGTCATGGATATGCCGCCGCTCCAAAGCTGTGAAATTCTTCTAGGAAGACCTTTTCAAGCAACGGTGGATGTCGTGACTGCCTTAGGGAGAGGTACATTGTCCTTGGGAATTGGAGGAGATCGAGTTGAATTCAAATTACCGCACGATCCTCTAATCACATGCCCCAAAGTGCCAAGATGATGAGCTTCAAGTCGTCTAGCCTAAGACGTTAAATAAGGGCGCTTGTTGGGAGGCAACCCAACCATCGGTACAGTAGGATAGTTTGTTTACATTCATAGTTTAATTTGTTTTCACTTAGTTTTTAGTATAAAAAAGATACCGTGATTGCTTTGTTTGATGTGCAGGCTGAGGCAGCGTCGATACCATTGACACACTGGTCGATGGTATCGACTGGGTTACAGGTTGACGACTGCAGATTTTGCTCTGCGTCGATACCATCGATGGCCTCGTCGATGGTATCGACCTACCTACAGGCAGGTCGCGAAGAAAAAGTCGATGATATCGACACGGGCGTCGATACCATCGAGATCTCTGGAGATTTACAGACAAAATCGACTCAGGAAAGTCGATACCATCGACGTCCGTGTCGATTCTATCGACACAGCTACAGGTTGAGATGCAAAGCGGCGGTGTTGCAACAAAGACAAGTCGATACCATCGACCCATGTCGATGGTATCGACACTCCACGTCACCGATCCACGCAAATGAATCAACAGTGATCGCGGCTTCCACGTCATCGATCCGGGTGCAACGTCGATACCATCGACCCATGTCGATGGTATCGACACGTCAGCGATTCGGGTTTCAAGATCCAGCCATCGATGACTGTCGATACTCGCGAGGGAGGCGGATAGCATTGACAGGTGTCGATACCATCGACTCGCGTCGATGGTATCGACGGACCAACAGTGGCGCCAACCAAGTCTATATAAGGAGATTCATGACGTCATTTAACATCACACCTTCAAAGCTCTCTTCTTCCTTTGCGCCGAGCACTCCCCCGAGCCATCCAAGCCCGAAGAACAGCAGCACCGAGCGACGATCTTCACCGAGCAGAGATTCAATTCTCCATCTTCACCGAGCTCTTCTTCTAATCCTTTTCTCGTCGCAACAATGGTGCATACAACCGGAGCTTCTTCGTCGCTCGCTCATATGATTGACATCCCCGAGTTCGTGCCACCACCGCCATCATCGGTTGCACGTCCTCGACTTGTCCACCCATCCGCGGATGTGAGGAAGGTTTACGAAGAAATCCTGAAGCGCAAGATCGAGCCCACCCGTTACGTGGATCCGGAGATGATCAATGATCTTGGCTTTAAGGCAAATCTGGATTACGTACCAAACGGGCCATGGACACGATGAGCTTGAGTACCATGAAGACGGCCAGCCATTTTTCGGCAAGTGGCCAATGTACAAAGAGCTGGTGGCAGAATTCATGGCGTCACTGGACGTCTGTGTTGTGCCCAATGAGATATCAGCAAGCGACCGCGAGTGGGAAAAGGGCAGGGTGTCTTTTCGGCTGTACAACCGCGACTACACCATTACCCTCGAGCAGTTCAATGACATCTTCAACTGGAATCACTCGCGGTACGACTACAGGCGGCTGGATAACCGCACCAACTACGACGCTCTCTTCTCCGAGTTGGTGACGGTGCCACAAGGGAAGTCGGTTAGCTACCACAACGCCGCGATAGCCGACTTCGAGCACCCATTTCTCCGGGTCTTGCACCGGATGTTGAGCTCCACCTTGTTTGCTCGGGGCAACCTAGCCCTTAGCAAGTTTCAGGAGCCTGACCTTTTATTTATCTACAAGCTCCTGACGCAACAAGAGTGCAACTGGGGCGCCTTCTTTCTACAACGAGTTTTCAGACCCTCACTTCGGCGGAGTACGAGGAAAGCGTCGATTCACTTCGGCGGGCTAATCACCAAGTTGGCTTCATACCTTGGCTTGAATTTCCAGACCCTCACTCCTCTATCTACTAGGAGCAAGGTGAACTTGCAACATTTACACCGGTCCAATCTCATTCTTCTCCGAGATGGCGTGGCGTTCGCACACCGCCACGTAAATCAAGCATACCAGGAGTGTTCTCTACCCGACCCCGTCTTCAACATCGACGGCGCACAACATTTCCGGTGGCCAATCATAGCCATCGATTCCGATGAAGAATACGGCGGCAACAACGGTGGCGACGACGACGAGGCGGCGGAAGAGGAGGAAGAGGCGTTCACACCTCTTCGATCACGAGTGGCACCCCGGAAGCGCCCTAGGATGCATCTGGGTGCATCTTCATCTTCTCCGCATCGGCCTCCACCACCACAGCCCTCGCAACCCAGCGAGGATGCCTATTCCATGCAAGGCATGTACAATATGCTTCAAGACATCCAGCAGACGCAGCGTAGCCACACAACTGCCTATGCCGGTATTCAAGACACCACCAACCGGCTCTTCGTCAACCAGCAGGCGATCTTCGAGAATGGGCGCCTTCTTTTTGCAAATCAGGAGAACATCCATGATCGCCTGCACAGGATGGAGCAGCAGCAATAGCCATTTTACGATCATTACTGGAGCCAGAATTATTTTGGGGGGTATCCACAGCCTCCTCTGATGCCCCAGTATGATCCGACCTTTCAGGGGAAATACCCGTCTTGGGACCCCACGGCGCCGCAATACCCGCCTCCACCACCACAAGAGTGATCTGGTATCCCTGTTCCAATCTTTAAGTTTGTTTTTGACTATGAGGCCATAGTCGAATTCAAGCTTAGGGGGGTAGTTGGAACAGCTCTATCTTTTTTTGTTTTCAGTTTTTAGCGTTATTGCTTTTGTTCTCTTGTTATTTGTTTCTTGCAATTTTAGTTTTTGTAGGACCCACGTGCTATCTAGTGTAATTGTGGATGTCATAAAAGTGTGTCATCTTGTTGATTAGTGCATGGGAAATTCAAGGGAAATTTGAAAATGTTTGTGTGTTTGGATAGCTTGTTTTGTTTGACCTTGGGCACACATCCTACGAAAATGATTGATTATGTCAACTTTAAAACAACATTTCATACATGTACTCCTAAGGATTCATGAAAGTGGACGGAAATGGTTGTTTGAGCCTAACCTAACCAAATGGTAATGAGACCTTAATTGGATGTAAGAGAGAGAATCCTCTAAACTACTACACAGGTCAGCAGGGAGGGACGCATAATATCTTTCTAAGGTTCAGTCATCTAGTCTTGTGATCGTTCCACTTCATTTTTTTCTCATAACCCACCTAAGAACTGGAAGTAAAGTGCAGTTTTAATTCCTTTTGTGTGCATAGCATTTAGATAGGACGTGCATTGGTATTTTCCATATGTTTGCATAAAAAGAAAAACAAAAATATAGTGATTCATGCACATTACCTTTAGGTGCATGCCATGTAGTTGCATTCATGATTTTCATGCATAAAGTATATCATGTATCTCAAATTTTCCCCAATGGTGAATTAAATGGTTCCATACCTTCTAAATAGTGCAAAAAAATTTTAAGTATGAAGAAAATAGCCCAATAAAATTATCTTTAAGCAATTATGGATATGTGGGCTAAGAAAAAAAATATGAAAATCTGCAATAGAAAAAAAAAGAATTTAGAAGAAAGTGAAATAAGAAGGAGAAAGGAACGTAATATCACTTGCATTTCAGGATAATTGAGTACATGATGTAGCTTGACTAGATATCCATCTTATTTTGAGGCGGATGGTTAGTGAATGCATCATTCCACCCAATTTTAGGCATTAGGGCATTTCTAATGTGCACTTGCATCATATAGGACATTTTTGGATTATGCATGTTGAAACTGTACAATACTTCCACTTTCTTCCATGAGCCACCCATTTTCATCCACCCGTTGCTCGGATTGGTAGGCCACCGTGAAATTTTCCTCACTAATGAATATCAGGAAAACTACTTCCTTGTATATGGTAGTTAGGGCGAGCAATTTAGTATAGGCGATCACAGGATGCACCGAGTCTGAATTGGCGAATTTTATTATGTTAACTGCCTTATTTGATAGTGTTCATCGGTTTGGAGGTCTATTTCTTTTATTGATGATTACTGTCGCCTTTAGGGTAATTACCATTCTGTGGTTAGAGAAGCCGGTTTGTGAATGTTCAGTGGGAGTCATATGGGATGTTGGATTGGTGTGTTGTTTTTCAGTTGACATTAGCAATTCTATTCTAAGGATTAGTTGCTCGAGGGCGAGCAATGTTCAAGCTTAGGGGAGTTTGATGCGATGATTTTGAGTCGCATTTATAGACCTGTTTGATTTGTGTTTTATTCTTTTATTAGTCATTTTTATGCTTTTATTAGTCATTTTTATGGTTAATATTGCATAATTCATCCATTTTGGTCTTTGCCATCATTTTATGTCAAATCCCCTTAGTTTTATCATTTTGAGCATTAATTGTCACATTATTATTTATGTGGACTTATGTGATCTTGTCTTTGAAATTCAGGAAAAACGAGTATTTGCTTCCATCGATACCATCGACGGAAGTCGATACCATCGACAAGGCCACAGGTTTCCAGCCGAAAGGAGCAACAAAGAGTCGATACCATCGACGCTGAAGTCGATGGTATCGAGACACCTTCAGGTTGCTGGCGAAGAAAGTCGATAGTATCGACACCAAGTCGATACCATCGACACATTGAGGCTATAGCGACACAAAACAATAAAATTGTTGCTACAGAGTAGTCGATACCATCGACCCAAGTCGATGGTATCGAGATTGCTTCAGGCACTCAGACGAAAAGACAAGAAGGGTTGACGCTACTACACTGGGTCGATACCATCAAACCGCGTCGATGGTATCGACACCGTCAGATATGCGTTGGATTCAGATTGATCTCAATCGGACGGCTGGAGTTAATTAACGACCTAATTAGGGACTTATACCTAATGACGACCGCCCAGGAGAAAAAGGAGGGATCTCATTTTGCCATTGCACAAGTGCCGAGGAGGAGGAGAAAGGAGAACGGAGGCCAGAAGTTCATACCAGTCGATCCGGACGCGGCCGAAGACGGATTTCAGCATCGAGAGGCAGGAAAGCACGTGTTCTACGCAAAGGATCAATCGGTTCTTCTCCGTTCAGGGGTTTTCCCATTCAATTCACGTTTTTCATATGATTTCCCCTATTTCTACCATGTACTTCTGTGAGATGAACATGCGGGGCTAATCCCCTCCATCTTTAGGACCGGGAGTAGCCCGAGAATTCATTGTATGACAGTTTTATAATAGTAATTCATATTTTCTCTCTTAAATCCGTGGTATAGTTTCGTTTTTCTCCATATATTGTTATGCTTGATCACCATAATAATAACCTAATGCCCTTAATCACTTCGACAGAAGGATTAACGGCTAAAAAGAGACGGAACCTACATTAATCGATAAATCCCTTAAACAAGGTGGTGTAAAATTAATGGTGGATATTGAGAGATCATTCGTAATGCACTTAGTTTAGGGGATAGGTTACTACGACAGTGGAACCGACCTAAACCTAAGTAGTGAAATACACCACGACAGTGGGCAATTCTGTTTTCAGGCCACTACCCAGATAGAGAGAGAAGATTGAGGCATTATATAAAATCTAATACAATGAAAACCCGCGGTGAAACCGCAATCCTAAAGATACCTTTTTGAATTGATTAAATTAACCTTTAATCGATTGTTTGCTTTATTTTATTTTTATTTTCTTTTAATTTTATTCAACAACCCCAATTTGTTATTCGGCTTAGCTGATCGCAAATAGTTAGTAGGAGACTCCAACAATTCCGAGTATCCCTGTGTTTGACTCGGGCCTCACAAAGGCCTATATTACTCGACGCGTACACTTGCGTTTTTAGCGCGTAGTAAAATACATGTCACTATGCTTGAACCCAAACCTACTTTATTGCATAATATGAGAATGATTATAAGATTAATTGCTGCAGAATTCCAAAATACAAGAAATCCAAGATGATCCTGGGAGGAGGAAGTACCCCTCCTTTTATAGGAGAAGGAGGGGGGGAATACATTAGGTTTAGGGTTCTTTGGGGGCTGACGGCTGGGAAAATTTGTTGTCTGCGTGCTGCCAACCGACCGGTTCGACAACCAACCGATCGATTGGAAGGTTCTAGAACGCGCACCCAAGCGATCGGCTGCCAACCCTAATTAGGGTGGCGGCGTAGCTGAAAAACGCTCCGTGTTGCTCGGCAACAGACATCAGCCGAACATCTGGTAGCTGGAGTCGGGCGATCCTAGACGTCGTCTGGTGAGATCAACGATCGATGCTTTGAAAGCGAACCGAGCATTTCATGACGTCAGACGATCGGTTTGATTTTGTGAAATGATCGGTTGAGTGTACCAATCGATCGGCTCAAGTCCTGAAACTGCAATAAAATGCACATGATTGTCAAATTTGTGATAGAACGGGAAAATATCAATTTGTGCAATTTTCAAGAGATGAATGGAGAATTTCTATGTGACAAGCTTAATAATTCGCAGAAAAAGGTGTGCTGAATAGCACGCATCAACCCTCTACTATTTTAAAATTACCATGTCATGCCACCGCCACGTCATCTTTCAAAACTACAATTCCCCTAGCAAATTTCTCCAGCCCTACGCATAAGTCGAACATGAGGCAGGCTGTGAATGAAGGGATAATTTTTGTTTTCAAAATAAGAAACAACACCTCAGTTTCCTAGAGTGAATTAATAGAATGGAATAACAACAGTCAAACATATCATAAAGAATAAGAAGAGAATAGTTTTGCCCAAATGATGGTTGTCACCACATAGTGAATAAGGTTAACAAAAGAGCTACGCCACCCAAACCCTCCCACCCACCCTATGGTTGGGACGAGTGCTCAATGCTGATGTGGCAATTCTACATAACAATCATAATAGGACAAGTGATATATTAGTTGCTCAATATGCCGTATCAATTCATCCCATCGACATAAATACAAATCTTATATTCCAGATTTGTCACCAAATTTAGGGTACAATAAATCAATATTCTTCCATTGTGGGGAATCATACTCATGTCGTAGGATCCCATCATTATTTTTCTTTGCCTCTGTATGTCATGTTAAGAGAGAAAATTGTTTTACTCATAACTTTTAAACCGTAAGGAATTTTTTATCAAAATAAACAGTAATATATTTATCACAAAAAATACTTTCTAAGAAAACTAATATTGAAACACTATGGAGAAAAAATTATATGATAAGTATAACAAAAGAGGAGAGAAGTATAAAAAGTAAAGTATCCACCAAATTCCAAGTGTTGTATACCTCAAACACGAGAATAATGTGCCTCAAAATATAAATACCGTATCCCAAACATTGTATTATACTCGGATTGATAATCAAGAAAAATATACCTCAAAGTATATGCTTGTGATTCGAGGTACAATACGTCAACGAGTACATTAGTATTGTACCTACCAAAATGAGAGTAATGTACCTCAAAATATGTCCATATACCCCAAAATATTGGTGATATACTTAGGTAGATAAATAAAAGGGATACAACATGCGTGATTCAGGGTATATTACTCAAGTTTTGAGGTACAAGATGAATGTGTACTTGCTGATGTATTGTACCTCAAAACACGGTGAATGTACTCGGAACATGTAAACGAGGGTATTGTACCCAAAACCTGTATATGGTACCCCAAAACACAGATAATATATCTTTCTTGCATTATCATTTTTCCAAACTATGTTAGCAGTTGGAAAATATTTTTTACAAAGAATTGAGTACTTTTTATTTCATCAAAAAATACGCTCCGGGTTAAAAATTATGACAAAATCATTTTCTCTCTCTTCTATTTTTTTTTCCTTTATTGTTGTTGGCTGGGACAAAATGCCCACTCCTATTTCCAAAAATTGGGTGGGTAGACGGGTATATAGGTGGTTGTGACTAGAATTTTTCTAACAAAGAGTGTGTCCCGCCCCTATTAAAATAGTCAATGGAACCATTTCTCTCTTAGTCACACGTTCACATGTTGCTGAATAGGAAACAGTAAGATTTTTAGATTGTGCGTTTGCTACGTACGTATACGATAGGTAACACATCCCACATACATTTAGGTATACTGGTATAGGACATATCTTACCGATTTAGCAGTGTATTCGATTATATAATATAACACACTCGACAGACGAAGCTGACCACTCTTTTCCTCGGTTGCAAATTATGAGACAAAATGTATGTCAAAATGTATTCGACTGAGGACTTATTTGGTTTTACGTTGTTTGGATTCCAGCTATGGCTTTAAAAACAGGAATTACGAAACAAGAAAATAAACCACACAGCTATGGTTTGGTTGTGTGTGCTTTGAAGTATGCTCGTCCGCTTGTTTTCATTTGGTCTCATGTAGTTCTCAGTTCCCATTTGTTGCTCTACGTCCGAATCATATTCTTAAACACATAGTAAGTACATATTTTGTCCAGCTGACAAGTGTGGGGCGGAACTGCGCCCAAATAGAGCGCAGTTGGTTTCCACCGATTGCTATACAATCAAAACATCACCATGTAGTTTATTTTCACAGCAGGAACTGCAACTATCCTCAACCAAACTCGGTTAGTTCAAAAACATGAGTACTTGCAACTGAACCAGTTCACTTTCAGCCCTACCAGACAGGTCCTGAATGCAGTTTCAATTGCAGTATAATTTCATTTAAATATTTTTTGGTATAGGAAAAATAGAAAAAACCATTCCCCAAGACCCAGCCCAGCGTGCTACACTTGCATTGTCTCTTGTTCCCTCTTCTGATCCTCAGAAACAAGCCTTCACACATAAAGACGAGCGCCAACACTTATGTAGGTAACGTGGGACTAAAAGTCCTCGCACCACAATACACACTACTTATGTATAACATGGCTGTTGCTGCTAGATTTATCACACAATCTAAATAAACTCTGATCAAGAGAATCCAATATTATTTAGTATATGTGGTGCATATACTTTCCCTAAGAAATTTAATATGCTATCCCTCGTTACCAATGATGGTCTCACCCTTGATTTATATTGTTCTGCTTATGTGAGTGTGGATATTCAACTCAAAAAACTAAAAGTGAAGGAACCACACAACTTATAAGACTAAGAATAAACCTCAAGTTCAACGGTGTGAGACTATTTTCACACCTCCCTTACGTGCGTCCATTGTTTTCTGTGTTGCTTTTTTTTTTTTTGAATGGGGTGTGGTCCCCAAATTTATTTTGGAAGGGACTATTCTCACAGTGCTTACATCATTATGCCGCTGTGCCTTCTCTAAGCCCACGAATTCATGTCCTGCCCTCAAACATGCATATGTGGGGAATCATGTACTATCTTGCGCACCTTTCTGGCCGTTGCCTCTTATTGACATTTAACCACATGGCACATGAAAGGATTTGTTCTCTACTTCAAGTTGGGTTGACGCCATCCATTCGTCGGAAAGCCCTCATCTCTTCCCCTGCATTATTACATAGATCCCTGCTATCTGGTCGACGGTGATGGTTCCGAACTGTAGTTAACTATTGGAATCTCTCTTTAAATTAGACTTTTTACTTAAGTACGTCAGGAGAAGTATATGATAACATACTTAATGCATAATATACCACGTTTCCATTTTGGGCGAAGGCATGGTCTGATATGGTGACTCAAAAGTAAACATAATCAACACCGTGATGTTTAGGTGAAATAATACTTTCGGCCCCTGTTATGATTGTAGCAGTATGCATCCAAGAAGATTGTAGCTGGAATAGTCTTTTGCTGAGTGAGCTGCTCCACCTAGCCATGTGTGTAGCAAACGTGTTTGTTGCCTCTTTTCAGAATTCGCCAGCTGAGCTGTGACATGGTTGTACTCATCTGTAAACGGGAATCAGAGAAGCTGATATAGTGCAAGAGGCAATCATGGAGACGATGACTAACATACATCAAAGAAAAACCCGGCAACTAAGTGATAAAGGTTCGAGAAAGACGAACACTGCTTTGGTAGGGATGAAACCGTACAATACATACAACGAATGGGACACACATACAACCAAGGTTTTGACTGTTGTCTGCAAAAGATTCTGCCGGACAGGGAGCAAAAGGAAACAAGAAAGGTTCCGCCAGACCGGGGCAAAGTGGGAAGGAAAAAGCGCCCCATGTGACCGTACAAGAGCCAATAAAGGATGGCATAGCAGTACTGTAGTAGTACTTCAATAACACGATTTTCTTAATTAGGAATCTAAAAAGAACGGATGCAGGACCCGGGAACAAGTTTAGAAGTGACATAATCGAATCTCACATAGATGTATTTTAAACACTAGTTAGCGCACGTGCTTTGCACGTGCCTAAATTTGTAATGGATATATTTTTAGATTATTACAGGTACAATTGTGGATTTTAAATTTTCCTCACTTCGTTCATGTCTTAGTGCTCTCCTTTCCTTTCTAGTGTCTCACGGCGATGCTTCATTGAATATTTGACATTTGAAATAAGTATATCTCTTTTTTGGTGAGAGAGGTTTACTACTTTAACAATGTAGAGAATCTATTTGTAAAACATTTAGTCTTGTTATAATTATTTTACTTAGTTGTGAAAATTTATAAAATGTAGACATCTTCTCATATAAGACTCCCTAATAATTCAATAGTCAAGTGTACAAGACATATATAAAATTTATAAAATGTAGACATCTTCCCATGTGTTCATGTCTACAATCACGATTATGTTTATAAGTATCATTGTTATGATCCCTCTAGCACACTTGAAGAATAACTACAACTTTAACGACCTGTCATAGTCTCTAGACATGTTAACAACGGAAAGGTCAAAATAAGATATTACGGTTCATAACTCCACTAACGAGAATTAATGATTCTCAACAGGTAGAACAATGTGCCATTTCATAGTGAATATGTTATAGTAAGCAAATATAGTCAAATAGGTGATTTAAATGTGTTGTCAAACTCTATCGGAAGCTATGATGTAACTACATAACATGTTCTTTCGATGCAAATAATGGTTAAGAATAACCATCGTACATCCAAGCATAGTTAATATCGCGTATTTTGCTTTACCATTTAGAGCCTCCTCTCTTTTCATTCCAAGATGCACCACGTACATGTCACTAAGATATTCATAATAACCATCATCTCCATTGTAAGTTAGTTTTGAATAACTTTCATTTTTAATTCATTAACATAGACCTTATCTTGTTATTTTTGGTCACATTTTTAGCCAAGTAACCTTTCATCCTCAAATGACATGTGAGTTTGGAAGCATCTTGATATGATACCAAACGAACCATCTCATAATTTTTTTTTTCAATTTAGAAGTCTTGATATGATATAATGAAAATAATATGCAAGTGCATTATAAAAATGGATGGTACCACAAAATTGATTGATAAATCAAGCTTATTAGGGAAACTGAATGCAAAAAAACAAAATATAGTCAATTAGATGGGAATTTGACGAGACTGGATTGAAGAAATATTCATGTATGATACAATCATTATTCATCTTTTGACCACAAAAAAAAATCATAACACCTTATGTATTAACACTCAATCATGTTCATAAGGCTAATTCCAAATACAAAATGTCACCCACCCTTCTCAATGTTCTTGTTAGAAACTTTTCATACCATCATTGATAGTTTTTGTTCACTCTTAAATCGAGTTTCCTTCATTTAACTCGATGGTTATGGATATAAAAAAATTCATTTTGTCAGGACATCTTATTTCAAATGCTTACTTTTGATTATTTGCATAATGAAATTTTTACTTAAGGGTATATATCTTATGCTAGAAAGTACATGCAAATGTAAAAATTTAAACATTTATTTACTATAATATAATGATATTTTAAGTATAAATAAATTATACTTTTTTATTAATTAACTATGTTGACTAATTACTATTAAAATTGATATATTATCATAAAAATGGAACCTGTTATATTCAATTTGGATGTCTAATCTTGTATCAAAGTACTTACATCTTATGTAATTAAAATTTCCTTTTTAAATATTTTTATGATTATAATGGTGTACCTTTGTGAATCAAATAAAGATAAAATAGCATATGATTTTTCTCAAATTGAAATTAGATATGAAACCATAGATATATAGCACATTAAGGTAATGCATGTAATTTATTAGAATAAAAATGCCACAAAATATTTAGGTTCCATGAGAATATTTTCTCCCTCTCCACCAAACCATAGTTGTGGTCGGACGCTTGAAGGGTGATAGATATTATAAAATATTAGTTCAATATCATTGAGTCATATTTATGAAATATAAAGTGCAGTGTACAAGCATATCTATGAAACTCTATCTTACCTAGTTACTTATATTTTTTTTACACTGACCAGAAGCATGTCCGATTATACTTTTATAGAGGTGAGAACTACTATTCGGAGAAAGTTATCGATATGATGAGGAACTCAAATCTTTTTTTTGGATTTTATTAATTTACTACTATCCATAATTTTTAGTTACACCAAGTAAACACTTCATTATGAACCATTATGTGAATTTGAATATCAATCATTTGCAAATTTCAAATAAAAAAGAATATCAATTTTATGATTTCATAAATAACCTACTTCGATGTAAATAAGCAATTTATGTTTTTTAGAATTTTTAAAAGAAAAAACTTTAATGTATTATATGTAATAATTATTATAGTATATTACGTTCTCATGTTTATTTTAACAATGACGGTGGAAGTTATGTTGTTATTTTTAGAAGTAGATGATAAACTCAAAATTAATGTCGTTACACAAAATCTCCATGAATGTATTACTAGGATATTTGAATATTAACACAATCAAACATGTAATTAGTTTATAAGATTCTAAAAATGTTATACTTATGTTACTATCAATTGGCCTAATCTATTCTACAAACTCTACTTCAAATAATTTAAAAAATGTTTATTTATATAGATATATATAAATATTTTTGCAATAATACAAACATTACCAAATCGCTAGTGTTCCACGAACATTTTTTTAGTAGATATCATTTCATGTAACATGATACATAACAAATTTGGTAGATGTCTACTTCTCATGGCATTTAACTTGCACAATTAGATAATATAATAATTACATTTCATTACTCCAAAAGAAAGACCTTATTATATATATTGACATTCCAACGTAGCGGTGGTTCTTCATTGGCATATGTTTCACTTAAACTATTTGATAATATAATAATTATTTTGGGAAAAATAAGAAATTCTTCGATTTAATAATACCCCAATTAAATAAAAAAAAATTACTTATTTTTCAATATACATAATTTTCAAATAGGGAGATGGTTTGGAGGACATTATCTCTATGTGCATAATTATACTTGTAATGCTAAACTATATGATAATGGTGAAACATATACTTGCCTTACACAAAAGAAAATATTTGTTATATACATTATATGTTTAATATTTATAAACAAACACTTATGATGTATAATAAAACATAGTATGCAATTTAATTTTTGAATAAAATGAAACAAGTTTCAACCATTTTCATTTATTTCACTACTAACACTGCATATATATGATTAATCCACTTCAAGACTAACACCAAGTTATAGATTCATATAAATATGATTTATTAAATACCTAATGTTCCTAACAAAATTTAGAAATACATTGTTCAATATATACATGTCATAATAGTTGCATCAAAAATATTGTAAAATAGATTTTAAATCAAACTATATTTAAGAAATATCTCAATTTACAGATATCCAAATTAATGGATAATAGTGCATTTGATAACCTAAAGTATGATACCACATATAGAAGTAAAATAAATCTAGTGACCCCACCTTTTGAATTTCTTTTTCTGGGGGTAGTTGCTTTAAATTCACAATCTGGTTGGGTACATAAATATTATTTTTTGACAATAAATAATAAAACAAAGAAAAAACATCCACAATGATATAATTGTATAGGTTATAAGAAGGCTTTCCAATCAGTATAGAAATGATATCTTGTAATTTATCACTCCAAGTCCAAGATCAGTGTATAGTAATGAATCAAATGGATTAGAAGTGCAATATTATACTAAATAGATAAAAAACCCATGAGTGAAAAAACAAAAAATAAGCGTCCAACACATGCGTTTAATATGTCTAAGAAGAGGGCATAACAATTGTCATAAACATCTAGATTTTGAACACACAATGATATGCTTATGCTTGTAACATTTTTTAGTTGCATATCCAACGGGACACAATAATCTAAATGAATTATCAAAACTATATTATGTGTAAATAAGCCTTACTTCATAGGTATCACCATCATCTTAGCAATAAAAAATTGCATGTGTTTAAGTTCCATGAATTTCCTTTTTCAAAAATAGAGGGTAACATCATGTTTAAATTTTTAGGAATGAATAAAGATTCTCATTGTAACACAAGTGAAACATGATTACTCATCGAATAAAATAGACGGTGGCAAAATTTTGATAGTGTAATTAATACAAGCACTGAGTTTATATATTATTTGTACGACCAAAAAATCCAAAATAATAAATTTTGACTTATGAATATTCCTAATTACATAATCTCTAACTTGGTGATCAAAGCACATCCATAAAAATATACCATGTTAGTTGAGGTTCTTCTATTTTCAAGTTAGAGTTACATGAGACAAGTAAAAGAAACTTATATGAACTCTCCTGGAACACACATTTTCTACTACTTTGACACTTTCAGTAACTGAGTCACATGACAAAGTGAGGGTGATACAAGTCCGTCTCACAATTTTTATATCTTATCCAATTGAACATGCATTTTGATAGACGAGATCCCACATTGAAAAAAATCATAGCATGATCTTTTATTTTGATACATAAACTCATGCAGTTTCAATATAAAATCATTTTATAATTGAAAAAAAGATTAAAATAACAACAATGGAAGTCGTTGAAAATTAGGTCGTCTAGTAATGAAATATAGGGATATGCCATCACTGTGTTTTGGTATGTCTGAAATTTTCTAGAACTATTTATGTAAGAAAAGTCACATAGGATTTTTTTGTCCATTCTCCTTACAGTCCATTATTGGGAACTATCAAATATAGCTGTAAACAATACATTTTTTGTATGTATCAGTGGCTAGGAACCATATATGAAATGCACAACGACCATGCTATAATGAAGAACAGGCTGCGCCAACATGATTACATATAAGAGACTCGGCTCGCCATCCCACAATCCCCAAGCATATGACTACATTATAGAAGCTTAACATAGCATGTCCATGGGAGATCAGTATAAGTACATCATGTAAGCTCTAACACTACGTCACATATCCTCCCAAAAAGTGTAGTGCAGGACCGAAGTTCTTCCCTCCGCTTTAACCTCTTAGTAATGGTAGCAAGTAGTATATGATGAGTCATATACTTTTTGTATAGGACAACCAATCACAATGTGTTATCTCCTTCTCACTCATCTTCAAAACACCACCCCTATAGAAAAGGCCAAGGGATCTGCTGCTCCCCTTTTAAAAAAAAGACCACATTGCTCCAGTCCCCATGTCATGTCATGTGTACTATCTATTTTAATCACGACCGAGGACAATAGACAGCTTGTACACATGTAAGGAATCGGAGGGAGGTGTAGCCTATTCCACTGGAAAGTGGGAGCAGCAGACCCGTGCGCGTCGGTAGCCAGTAGTATAGGATGTGTCCTATACTTTTTGTATAGGACAACCAATCACAATGTGTTATCTTCTTCTCACTCATCTTAAAAACACCACTCCTTAAAAATAAGAAGAGGGAAACAAAGTTACCACTATAAAACAATCTTATCGGATCCTACAGAGTTTATATAGGACTCGTCCTATAGAAAATGTGTCTCTTAGTAATACTTTGGGTCCACATGAGACCCAATCAAGTGTAGTAGCATACAAAGTTGTCAACCAAAATGGATCCGTCATAACTACTTTGAAAAGAGTCCGAACAACATTTTACCATGAAAATAATAAAAAAACGAGGAGACCTGCGAGTAGACGTTCTTTCACTTTAACTAGCATAGGTATCAGGGTACTGAAACCAATTCGTTTTAATTCTCCCACAAGCAGGAAGAAGCTGACTTCCGAACTTCTCATACTTATAAAAAGGTTTGCCCTGCTGCTAATGAAAATCGATGAGTTTCAACAAGATTAAGTTTCTTTTCTGGAATCAATGCTAGTGCTAGGGGCCCGTCACTCTATCATCCAGTACTGCAAATATTTCTCATGGTAGAAACATTAAACAACCCACCGCTTCATGCCTCATGTTTAACAAGATAAAATAAAAGGAAGTAGCCACAATCGAGACTTGGTATTTGGAAAAGTATTAAAATTGCTTCCATCGACAACCCACTACTGCTTCCTGCTTCGTGATGCTATTCCAAACGCTACACAATATTCAATTGCTTTTAAGCAACTGACCAAACAACCAGAAGCAAACATTATCGTCACAGTCTGCGTATGATCATCTATTGAAGTGGCCTAACCACCAGCCGAAATGAATGTTATCATCGACATCAATCGTTGAAGAAACTCCTCGACCTGTATACCAACAGCCACAAGAGGCCACATGAATTCTATATATAAGTGCTCAATGTCAATTTCTGCCTTGCCTACATCAGTCTCGTGTATCAATGCCATGTTGACCACAAAGTCCGTAAAAGAAAAAGTTAGCAAACAAACAAGCACTTAACTCATCATTGAAGTTGCAGCAATATGCCCAATAAGTCCATCAAGCGTAGGGCTCTTGCACGGACCGCCCAACATACTCAATGGTCTAGACAATTAGCTGGAAATGGCAATTAAATTAAAGTCGAGCTACCTGCTTCATGTCAATGTGCCGGAACAAAGAAGGATGGCATCCCTTCTCGTCATAATATCTAAGTGACTCTTAATTGGATTTTCTGATTAACGGATAGGTATTGGATTTTCTGAGTAACGGAGAGGTAAGAGAAGTTAAACGGCAAGAAGAAGATGCGGGGCAACACGTATTAGATGAAGATATATAAAGGGTTTGAGACGATAACGATAAATAGATATTTTTTCTTTAGGAGTCTATTCATTCGTGAGTTACGGTTCAATTCTTTAGGAGTCCATCCATTCATGGGTTTACAAAACAACAAATATATATCTTTTTAATCTTATTTCAAGAGTCTGTCTAACGTACAATGCATAGGCTGAAGGACGGAAAAAATTCTTGACTCTTAGTATGGTAGACAGTAGATTTATAGAACCAACACACTTATTTATCACTATTCGGATGCGGAGTGGGATCTGCATTGTCGGCAGCATAGATAAGCCGGCCGGAGCGAGCATCCAATGCACTTTCTTCTAACTCCAAACAAAATGTCTTTGTTTCAAAACATAATGGTCTATCACTACAAGCTTCGTGAGCAGGAAGGGCAAACTCCAACATGCTTAGACCAGCGCTAAAGAATGGAACAAATTCATTTTAAGGGACTAGGCTTACACTAACTTACTTGAAAAGCTTAGGCCAGTTAACTTAAAGGTGGTTTTCAGCTTCCTTGATGGGGGTCTGACTTTTTTGGAAACGATAGGGAACTTGTTGTTCTCACTTCTGACCAATGCAATTGAAGCCGTTAATATACATATAAAAGCATCCCCAGCCAATCAACGTTGAGATCCAAACCAGATTTAATAGGTGATAGGTAGGGTCCTAAATTGTCAAAATATAGGGCCTCATGTATTACTCTTTCTAATATATATATTCTTTACCATAAGGATAAGAGGTTGACGTTTCTTATAACCTAAGGTTAGAAATGGCCAACTGAGAGGGCCTTATCACTCAGATTAAATATGAAATTTTATAGAACTATATGACCCGTCATGATATATATATATATATATATATATATTTGTGTGTGTGTGTGTGTTTATATATATATATATATATATATATATATATATATATATATATATATATATATATATATATATATATATATATATATATATGGCTCATATTTAATATCCGTGCAAATAACTACCCGCAGTGGCGGAGCCAACCCCTTATGAAGGGGGGCACTTAAAAAACAATGTTATATATTTATATGATATCGATATTATTTTTGTTTTAAATCAGATGTAAATAGGATTTGAATAATCACCATGAGACAAATGGAGTGTGGACATGTTCCAAAGATATGACATTGACCAATTTACTTAGATCTAGTTAAAAAAATAGATGAGTCTTACATAAATAAAAGACGGGGTTGGAGACATATCTCATCACTTTGTGGAGTATTTATTTTAGATCTTATTCAAATAATCTTCTGTGTATATATTTTATTGCATACTACTATATATATTATAACATTCTACATATATTTAGGATTTTTTATATTTAAGATGAGTTTGAAATGACGGCCATTTGTATTGAAAATATTTAATTTCTTTGTATAAGATCAACTGTTCCTTTATATTAATTCTACATATTTGAAAAACCACATAAATTTAATGTTCAATATTAATTGTGTGGATTATAATTTAGTTTTCATGTTCACACAAATAATTTCGTACATGATGAGTTTGACAAGTAAGTAACTATAAATATAAAGTTAAGAAATAAATACATAAGTGGTACCACATGTGGCAATTACTATTATTATATATAAATCAAGAAATCCAATACTATAATAGTTTAAAGTTAAATAAAGATACTTATCATGGTATTAAACTTATCTATAAATTTTACCTAATAAAGTAATAGATCTTATGACAAATCATTGTTCACTAAGTTCTAAAGACAGTTATATCTATGTTGCATTGGAAAATACAAAAATATCAAAATTCATTATCCTTGATATTAAGATGAAATAATCTTTATAATTTAGATAAATAAATTTGCATAACTTGTGAATAGAAGCATAATTGTATGAGTTCTTTCATGATGATACATGATATTATATTATTTTAACAAATATTTATTGATGTGTAAAACTTCAAAACAATACACATATTATGTTAAAAAATATTAACAAATTTATCGTGACACCATGTACTACTAAAAAACTATCATATTTCATTTGAATTTATCTTTAATAGCATGCATTACACCTATGATAGAAAATAATCAACATACACCATTTTCACAAGTAAAAGATACACATATAAAACAATTTACTTGTTATGTTTGTTATACATTTAATTATAACAAAATTTGATATCTCATGGATTATACCATTAATTATAAATATCAATTTTCTTTCTCTCCTTTACCTATGTACATAGATATCAATTTTCTTTCACCTCATTACCTATGTACTTTCTATATTTGTTACACACTTAATTATTTATATATTATAGAAAATATTTGGTATTTTATAAAGTATTTAATTGACAAAAAATATCTATTTTCATTTTCTCATTATCCATACTACTACATACATGCTATGTTTGTTATATTTTTAATTATTTATATATGATATCAACATATTTAACATTTAATAAAGAATACTATTAGTTACAAATATCTATTTTTAATATAATCACTACATAAATAGGTGTAAAATAATAGTTAATAAGTTGACATTATGCATGTCTTTTTGATAAATTTGTTAATATGTTTAATAAAGAACAATTTGTTAAGTATGGAAAATTGAGATATATTTATAAAATAAAGAAACATATCATATTTTGATGTATTTTTATTTATGATTCTTTACCTAAAATCGTATTAGTAATGACATTATTTATGGCAGAGAGTTTATATACTTTGAAAATAGGTTAATTAGCGTGGGAAGGAGATAAAACATAAAATTAATATTAAATTTCATACAATGTAATATACATAATATATATATATATATATGTTCATTCAAAATTGGAGGGGGGGACTTGCCCTAGCTTGCCCCCCCTCCCGCCGCCACTGACTACCCACACACCCTATCTGTCATGTTTTTATATAAAAAAATATTCACAATTGTAGAGGAGCATTTTATCTAGCTCCCCAAAAAATTCATCTAAAAATAATATCATTTGCCCCACCAAAATTAAAAAATATGTCTATATATTTACTGACTGTATATTTTCTGTGTAGTTACTTTTTAAGTCATATAGTACTCTTTTGATCTTAGAGTTAATTTTATGTACCATATAGTTACACTTTTGGATGTGCGGGTAGCGAATAATCTGGCTACCCACGCGGGTATTGAATGAATGCTATATATATATATATATATATATATATATATATATATATATATATATATATATATATATATATATATAGGGCCCATCTTTATTGCCCGCGCGGGTAGCTACCCGCCCACCCTTCCGATCACTTTTTTTCAAATTTTTTTTTTCGAAATTGTAGAGGACTATTTTTTCTAGCTCTCCAAAAAATTTGAGCCAAAAATAATATCATTTGCCCCTCCAAAATCAAAAAACCCGTCCTTATATATATCTGCTGTATATTTTGTACATAGTTACTTTTTTGGCCAGCAGAGTTACTTTATTGACACCATAGTTACTTTTTTTACAGCAGAGTTACTTTCTTAACTAGGAGAGTTACTTTTTTGGCTGCAGGGTAGCGAAAATCTATGCTACCCGCGCGGGCAATGAATGAATACCCATATATATATATATATATATATATATATATATATATATATAACACACACACACACACACACACACACACACATATATATATATATATATATATATATATATATATATATATATATATATACACGCACACACATACATATATATACACACATATACATATATATATATATATGTACATATATTATTCGATGACAACTAACTGACACTAAAAGTAACATCATGACACACAAAGTAACTATCTGACACCCAAAGTAACACTAGGACAAAAAAAAGCAACCATATGGTATACAAAGTAATTATCTGACATTAAAAATAACATCATGACACAAAAAATAACTATCCGACACTAAAAATAACATCATGACACAAAAAGTAACTATATGGTAGAAAAAAGTAACTATTTGGCACTAAAAGTAACACTGAGACACAAAAAGTAACTATATGACACTCAAAGTAATATCTGGACACAAAAAATAACTATACAGTACGAAAATCAACTATATAAATTTGAGTAAACTGAGTTAATTACATTCTTTGTTCAAACGAAACTTTTAGCAAAAAGACTTGCTAATACAAATTAGTAAGCTAGTTTATGAGCATTCATCTTATGCTCTACCGTAAAAAAATAGTTATACACCTTTGTGTTATTTAATTTTACACAAGATTCCTCAATTGATCAGGAGCCTTATCCTGGAGTTAATGAGATCGAAGACTTGAAAAATGACTCACATGTATCCATGATGTTTTCCAATATAGGGGAAATAAGAAGTTTTCAGGAGGAATGACTTGTTGTTTAAGTGAAAATGTCCACCTTGGTAAGCTCCAAAATCTGTTCTCCATCACACATACTCATATATCATTAGCTCACCACTCCATTAGCTACACCAAGTCATAGGTATTACTTTTTTTAAGAGCATAATGGAACTAAAATATGTTAAGAGCATGTGTCTCAATGCTTGAATTTATACTGAACTGAGTACAGAGTTTTGTCAGTGAAAAAATAGGAATCAATTAAAATTAATTTCTAATAAAACACCACCCAGTACATGTAAATTGATTGATTGTTGATAGTGCACGACATAAATTTCTAATGAAACAAAATCTATTACAAAATTTGAATTCATTGTTTTGTGCATGATGTGTGGTTGCTCATAATGTAACTATGTGACACTAAAAGTAACTAAATTTCATTAGAAAGTAATCCGAAAAGTAACATTGAGTCACAAAAAGTAAGAAATTGACTACTAAAAATAATAAGAGATACGAACTATAGGCTAATATGCATTAATGATTACTTAAAATTGTTATGTACCTAGATTGTAGTTTCAAGATGATGTATTTACAATGATACATAACACTTACATGTACCATATGTTATTTTATGTGTCGAATAATTAATTTTTAAATTAAATAGTTATTTGTATACCACATAGTTACTTTGTATACCACATAATTACTTTCTGATAAATTTTTATTATTTCTTTTTATAATTGTGTTCATTGTAGTTTAGTTGGTTGTGTGCAACAAACTCACACTTTGTCATCTGACTGCACCCTACCAAATTGACCCTCATTCTCATTTCATACATTTGTTTCCTTTTTCTACTTGTTTATTTGTACCTATTCAGCCCAAACAAATTCTTTGCTACAATTCGTACCCTACAATTCCAAAAACCAATAAATATTTTCCTTTGTGAGATCTCACAACAACCATAAGTGGATAAAGATTATGCATTATTCATTAATACAACTCATCCTATTGTTCAATATACATCTTATTAGCTACTCTATAATGTCAAACGCAACATTGAATCATATTTCCAAACAACACTTTTGTCTCGCATACGAGCTATTCTGAATGAAAATATTGGGTGGTCGAAGAAAATTTGTACAAAAACATATCTACAGAACCCAATTGTGAGATTGTATTAGCGAACTCATAATGAATAAAATGATGCATTTCAGGTCTAAAATATCTCTCCAGTGCTGCAGCCAGATTGGCATCCTATTGTTGGCTGATGACTTGATTGCTACAATAAGTTTTATTATCTTCTTGACCGAGATTTCTACTTCATGTAATTTCTCCCTTGAATTCGACCACACCTACATCATTATTAACTAGGCACTTTTTTTTTTTTCTGGTTCTAGCCATCAATGTTATCACAGTTATGTGTTACAGTTGCACCTCCAGTCGCTCCGTGACTAGCACCTTGAGGTCCTCCTCCCTCTTCCCTTAGTCCAAATAGCATACCACCTTAAATGCAAACAAGCAGTAGCAATGTACAAATCATAGTAGATGAAATTGAGTAACAAGATGAATGAGACGGAGGCTTGCTTGACATTAGAACAAACACTACTAAGGCACCAGTTATATTCAATCTATTGGGATAACCTGCCAACAACACCCTATAGGCTGATGTCGTTGTCTCTACTACTCTTCAAAGGTGCAATCACCTACTTCCACCCACACGATTATTATGTTGCATTAATTACCTTTTGGCTGGTGCTAGAATTGGTATTCTTTGTATCCACCTAAGTACCGCATCGTCCTGTGTGATCTTATAGATCTAGATGAAGCATCGAAGATACATGTTAGGGAGCAATGTCGACAGGTACTGGGTCTCTCTCCCAGAATGCAAAGGATTTACCAAGCCAAGCGTTACCAGGCAAGAGCTCTATCTTGATGTTGGCATATTTGTGCCTAGATTTTGAAGTCCATCCACTAGGCTACTCCCTCGTTACTTCTTACCTCCAATCGCTTGATGACAAACTAGACACCACCTTTGCCATGACATCTATATGCAATGGTGTCCCTTACGATGACCTTCCTAGCCTGCACCTTGTAGGCGAAGGTGCATGCCTGGTCATCGGAGTAACAATGGATTCTATAGAGAGACCATTGCACTGGCACCGGAACCCGTAACTCTGATCCTCTTCCTACAAATGAATCAACGAGGATTTTGGGATAAGGAGGAGACGACATGGTAGAGGCATCTCGAGATGAATCCACCGGTGCCAAATTTGGGAGGTGGATGAATGAGGAGTGTTGGCTCTCTGAGGTAGAACGAACATGGTAGAGGAAGAGGGTCAATAGAAGGTAGGCAGACGGAGGGAGGAGCTGCTGGGATCCCGAGTCCAGAGTCGGATCTACGGAGGTTGGGGATGGCAATTGTACATCTATTTACATTAGGTGCCACAATGTTTTTTCACGGGTAGTTTAACGAATGAACCCAAGCGGGAATTGAATAAAAAGTCATATATATATATATATATATATATATATATATATATATATATATATATATATATATATATATATATATATATATATATATATATATATATATATAGAGTCAGGCTAGAATACACTCGAGTGTACGGATCGCACGAATACACTCAAGTGTGTTTGCATATCAAGACTATTTTTTACAAAATGTAAACCGTTGATCTTCACTGTTATACTATAACTAGGCTACATACAAATTTTGAACCCATTTGGATGAGTGTAAGTCACTCATCTAAGGGCAACAAAATCAACACGCAAAACTAATTTGAAATGCATAATTTTTGCGGTCTTCATAACATGAGCTATACATATCCAAATGTGCTCAAATTTTGCGTATGAGTTGTTCACGAGATGTTTAAGAAGATCAACCGATTATATTTTCAAAAAAAATATTGCATCATGGAAAACTACTTGAGTGTATTCCGCTCCGGATACACTCGAGTGTATTCTAGCCTGACTCATATATATATATATATATATATATATATATATATATATATATATAAAAGAGAGAGAGAGAGAGAGTCATACTAGAACACACTCAAATGTAAAGATTACACCATACACCTCAATGGTGTTTGCCTATAGACCATATCTTTTGAAAATATAATCCATTGATCTTCATTGTTAGAATTGTAGCAGTCTCCATACAAAAATTTGAGCCCATTTGGATGTGTGTAAGTCACTCATCCAAGGATAGAAAAATCGACACACATAACTAATTTGAAATGTATGCTTTTTTCCTCCTTTAGATGCATGACCTATAAGTGTCCATATTAGCTCAAATTTATTTTGTGGTACGTTCTTAAGAAATTTTAAGAAATTCAATAGTTTAGATTTTCAAAATAATTGTTGCATGATGGAAAATGACTGAGGTATATAGTGTTTGCGGTACAATCTAGTGTATTCCAACATCACTCTCTCTTTCTCTCTCTCTCTCTCTCTCTCTCTCTCTCTATATATATATATATATATATATATATATATATTGCAAAATGTAAACCATTAATCTTCACCGTCATACTATAACTAGGATACTAACAAATTTTGAGCCCATTTGGATGAGTATAAGTCACTCATCCAAGGGCAACAAAATCAACGTGCGAAACTAATTTGAAATGCATAATATTTGTTGTCTTTATAACATGATCTATAAATGTCCAAATGTGCTCAAATTTTACTTATGAGCTATTCACAAGATGTTTAAGAAGATCATTGGATTAGATTTTTGAAAAAAAATATTACATCATGGAAAAGTACATGAGTATATTCTCCTTTGAATACACTCAAGTGTATTCTAACCTGACTCATATAGAGTCAGCCTAGAATACACTTGAGTATACAGATCACACAATTACACTCAAGTGTGTTTGCATATCAAGACTATTTTTTTGCAAAATATAAATTATTGATCTTCACTGTCATACTATAACTAGGCTACATACAATTTTTGAGCCCATTTGGATGAGTGTAAGTCACTCATCCAAGGGCAACGAAATCGACGTGCGAAACTAATTTGAAATGCATAATTTTTGCGGTCTTTATAACATGACCTATAAATGTCCAAATGTGCTCAAATTTTGCTTATGATCTATTCACAAGATGTTTAATAATATCAATGGATTATATTTTTGAAAAAAATATTACATCATGGAAAACTACTTGAGTCTATTCTGCTCCAAATACACTTGTGTGTATTCGAGCCTTACTCTTGCATCATGGAAATCAAGAAGAGGATATACAATTAACTTGCTCTCTTCTCCACCTCCTCTCTAGTGATCTTTAGAGATATTCTTCAACAATACTCTTGCACTACCATCCCTAGTTCTTCTTCCACCTCCACTTGTGCAAGATGGCCTCATCTTTAGTGTGTGGTGGGAAGAAGCAAGTTGTGGCGAGGAAGGGAAGAAAGGTCACTCCATCTTTGTGTGTCATTAATGACATCACCTTCAACGACGTTGCTGCTAGATAATGCTACCTCAAAGACTCCTATTCCTCGATGCTCGATGGACACCAACGACCTCATCACACTCCTTGATCTTCCTGAGCTCTTCAAGGTGGAAAAAGTTGACAGAGTTTCTTGAACCAACCTTTCATTTCTGGTCCACCCAAGTTGTAAATGAGTTCTATGCCAATCTTACCAGGGACTCCAATAACCCCTTTTCTTTCACTTCCATGGTTGATGCGTTAGGATTCTATTTTTCTGAAAAAAAAACATCCTCAAAATGTTAGATATATATGAGGAGGAATATGGAGGTTTCATATATTTAATCACAGGAAACCCTTTATCCAAACTCTCCGAAAATGACAACACCATTAGCTTAGGAGATGTAAAAAGGGCCATATTCCTTCCTAGTACTTCATGTCATGAGAATAGGGGAACCTACTATGACACATCTCTCACCCCTTAAGCTAGGGTAGCAAACCTCATTATTTCCCACAACATCTACCCTAGAGAAAATAAAATTGAAATCCCACAATTTAGGATGTATATAATCTATGCTATCCTAGAGAGTATTCCAGTCAATTTCATTCAGATTATCCTATTCAACATGTTTGAATTCACTGGAAATCCTCCTTATGTTGATTTCTTGTGTCAAATCATTCAATTTTCTCTTAACAAAAACCTATAAGATCTCAACTACAAGTGTGATAAGCATCCTCAAAAACTCACTAAACACATTGTAGATAAGATGGGCCTTGAATTTGGACACATAGGGCCAGGACTAAAGCAGAGACATCCAGTGAAGGCAATTCTCCAACTCCTATTCCTCCTAGATACTCTATAGAAAAGCTAGCCAATGATGTGTGTTATCTCAAAGGGGATACCTTTCACCTTGGGAGACAATTAGATTTCAATCATCATGCCATGACCTATCTTAATCAAAGAATGCAAGCCTTGTCTCGCAATGTTCCCGACACATGCCCATAGACATTATTCCAGGAGTCTCTATCCTTTTAACCCTTCAATTCAATACACCCAAATCCCACAACCACCTTCACATGATCTTTCCCATACTCAATACTTACCTATGCAACTCCAGGACATTGATGCCCACTTCATGTTTGATAGGGTACCTACATTTATGGAGGCATACACTCTTACAAAGACAGGTGCACTTGATTGGAAAACACTTGTCAAGTACTATGGTGATGCTCCATTTCTTGGGAAAGATCATGAGGTTGATGTGATCTTGCAATCCTTTAAATGATGTTATCCTATGTAATCTTTATGATGTTATCAATGTAATCGAGCTTGTTTGCATTCACTTGATCATGCTAGTAAATTCTATCTTGTAGCTTTCATTGGACATTTTCTATCTCTTTGCTTTGCATCTTGTATTTCATATTGAGGGGGAGTATCTCATTCAGGGGGAGTAATATGATTATATGGCTATATTTTTGAAAAGACAAAGGGGGAGAAACAATATAATAAAAATAAATAATTTTAATGCCCTCTTGGCTTAACTTTAATTAATGCTATATTCCTTAAGAGATGGATACTACGTTCCATATCTCTTTAGGAATAATTAGCACACATTTTATGAAAACAAGAATATGTTATTCATCTAAGGTAAATCTCAAGTATGAGACTCATCTCATTTAAATCATTTTGATTATATTTTAGAAATGTTTGTCATCTTCAAAAAGGGGGAGATTATTGGTTAAATTGGACATTAATATACCCTTTGTTTGGATGATGACAACCATTTCATTCTTGTGGATCTGACGTGCTACTTGAGTATTTCAGGGCTCAAAGGAATAAGGAAATCCTACCAAGTGGGAAGATGAAGATAAATGAAAATTGAAGATCAAATGCGCTTAATTGTATAAATGCTCATGATTGTACTCAAATGTAAACACTTATACAAAAATATAATGTACAATCACTTAGACATCATGTAAATCAAGTGTTAGATCTTCCTTACCCACTTATAACCCTTAGATAGATTTCCTCCCAAAGTTAGAGTCGCCCACACACATTGAAAGACACACTTAGTAGGTGATTCAAAAAACTACAACAAGGACACCATCAGTCAAAGAAATTGTTGACCGATACACACTCGGTCGAAGTTCTTGTTGACTGAGAACCACTTTGGTCAAAATTGTGAGCACTGTTCAACGACTTACATAATTGTGCTCTAAATTAGCATTTGGTCAAAAATAACCTCAATCGAGTAAGCAACAGTCTAAGCTAGTGACCGTTAGAGTAGGTGGTTGGTAGTTATGAGTTATAAATAGACGCTGCAATAATTTTGTCTTAAACCCAGGCTCAGTCGAAGAGAACCTCGGTCGGGTTATAGTTCAGTCGACCAAATTGTGGACTGAGCAGGGTTCTAGATTGTTATTTTCAAGCATGAACAATTAGCAATTGCTAGCCAACTAGTGTACACCTAAAATCAAGTTAAGCACTAAGAACACTCTAGACACTCCCTATAACGTCCCTAGACACTTGCAAAACATCCCTATAAATATGATAGGCCTTAGGACACCTAAAGTACCTAAGCTACACTTGAGCATTCACTATAGAGAGCAATCAAGATAAGATTCACTTGTTGTCTTCCTCCTTGAGCTCTAGAAGGTGTCCTATAGCTACTATTTCCTAGACACCACACATAGCCACGTTCATCTTAAGTGGATAGGGGACTCTAACTCTTGATATAGGACCAAAGTGTTGTGCTACATTGTTGTATTCCTTTCTTCCAATCCCCCTTCACAGGTACAAGTTGCAATTGCTCCTTGGCTACTCCAAGATCATGGAGGCTACTTGAGGGAGCACCAGTGAAGTTACTTCTTGGTGGAGAAGGCTTCTTCGAGAAGAGCTTGAGATTACTTCAAAAAGGCTACTTTAAGGGAGGTTGGATCTACTTCTAAAGGAAGGCTATCTCAAGGTGGTGGAGCTACTTCAAGAAGGTGAAGGCTGCTCCAAGGACTTGAAGTTACTTAAAGAAGGCTGCTTCAAGGAGGTTGATGCTACTTCAAGGTGAAGGCTACTTCAAGGGTGTGGAAGGTGATTGTATTTTGTAATATCCTTGCGAGGTAATAAAATAAATCACTTTCAAAATCCCAATTGGAAACAATTGGGTAGAGGACTGACTACCTTTGATTTCAAAGGTAGGAACCACTCTCCATCCAAGTGTCTTCCTTATTCCCCCTCCTTCTTTGATTTGATCATTTAATTAATTTCAAAAGTTCCCAAAAGCTATATTCACCCCCCTCTAGATCTTTCAATAATGCTAAATGACAGAAAAAATTAGATGTTCTTAAATATATATGTATAAATTAGCTCATTTGGACAATGAAAGGATAAGAGATGAAGAAGGAAAATGGTGGTGTGGAAAGATGTGAGAAACCAAAAATATTTGGCAAAAAATTAATGGATAGAAGGTATAATTATTAGTTAAAAATATTAGGACATAGAATGCATACATCTCTCTTTTTTGCTTACTTATTTAAATTTTGGATATATAAAGAGTTATAGTTATATAGAAATTCTCTTAAAAATTTACAAGGAAATAAGACTTTAGTTTTATTGAGTTGTCAAGGTACACGATATTACCAAAAAACTAATGAATGAATGTTAAAATATGTGTCTAGTTGTACATTTCAAAAAAGTGGATGACAAGAATGTAATGAACACAAAGTAAGTACTAATTTTGATTCAGTAATAAAATAAAGGCTAGCATGCCAACAATATGAATTTGGCATGTCACATGAGAGAGAAAAGGCAAAGTAGATTTTGTTGTATCCTTTTTGTGATGTACTAGAAAGGGGATCTAAATATAGGATGAAGCATCTAGAAAAACCCCTACAACATAATTTGATGTGTCACACATCAGCTCCAAAGGTTGACTCCAATCCAAAGCCTGGACAACAGGTGTGGAGACCATCTTCTCCTTCAACACCTCAAAAGATCTCAAACATTGCTCATAAAATTTAAAGTCAACATCCTTTTCTAATAATTTGGAGAGAAATTTAGTAATCTTGGAAAAATACTTAATAACCGTGACGGTAAAATCCGGCATGTCTTAAAAAGCTCCTTACTCCCTTCATCGATGACGGTGGAGGTAGTTTGGAGATCACCTCTATTTTGACAGAGTCTACCTCCATTCCTCTATTGGACACCTTATGTCCCAAGACAATTCCTTCACTCACCATCATGTGACACTTTTCCCAATTCAAAACAAGGTGAGTGTCCTCACATCTTTGCAACAAATTATCTAGATTGTCAAGGCAATCATCAAAGGACTCCCCATACATCGAAAATCATCCATAAACAATTCTAAACATCACTCTACCATATCGGAAAAAATGACAAGCATGCATCGCTAGAAAGTGGTTGGTGCATTACAAAGACTGAATGACATACGATGATACACAAATTTTCCATAAGGACAAGTGAAGGTCGACTTCTCTTGATCATGTGGATTGATGGAAATTTGATTGTATCCAGAATAACTGTCAAGGAAAAGAAAATGTGAGCGATCGACGAGCTGCTCTATAAATTTGGTCGATAAAAGGGAACCGAAAATGATCTTTGAGTGTGGTGGTGTTCAAACGTCTATAGTCAATGCAAACTCGCCATCCCGTCACTAGTCTAGTAGAAATCAACTCATCCTTAGAATTAATAGTGATCAGTATTCCCCCCTTTTGGGAACCACATGGGTTAGACTAACCCAATTTGAATCATAGATATAATAAATAATGCATGCAGATAAAAGTTTCACTAGATCTTTCTTCACTACCTCCATCATTATAGGGTTGAGTCGATGTTGAGGTTGTACTACAACTTTGGCTCCTTCCTCCAGTCTGATCTTGTGTTGATAAAAACTAGGGTAGATCCCCTTTATGTCTACCATGAACCAACTGAATGCAACATGATGGTTCTTTAAAACCCCAAGTAGTTTCTCCTCTTTGTGCACACCTAGTGAAGATGAAATTATGACTGAAAGTTTCTCCTCTTCCACCAAGAAAATGTATTTCAAATGAGCTCACAATGGCTTCAACTCCAACTCTGGGGGACTCAATAAAGCAGGAACCAATGGTGGTGGGGGTGGTCCCAAATCCTCAAAATGTCTTGTATAGTAGCATGGAAAGATCTTGAGAACAAAGACATGCTCCTCCAAAGAACAGTGTCTAGTATAATCATCCACCATATTCATGAGACATGCCTCTAAAGGCAGATGTGGGTATGCTTGAACAAGTGTTGTAGAGGCTGCCTCCTCCATTGTTTTTTTTTTGAGGCAAGGTAATGATATATTGAATAAGCCCATCAGCATATGATATATCTTTTGGACAACACAAAGGATATATCTTTAATAAAGGTGGTTCAACATTTTAATGATACAATAGAGGACTTTTTCCCAACAACAATGGAGGAGGTAACATCATAGAGTGTGTAGAGAAAGAAAATAAGCTGAAAGTAGCTCGGGGGAGGCCATCGGTGGCAATGATATATCCTTTGGACAACACAAAGGATATATCTTTAATAAAGGTGGTTCAACATTTTAATGATACAATAGAGGACTTTTTCCCAAAGGCAGATGTGGGTATGCTTTTTATGATATATCTTTTGGACAACACAAAGGATATATCTTTAATAAAGGTGGTTCAACATTTTAATGATACAATAGAGGACTTTTTCCCAACAACAATGGAGGAGGTAACAGCATAGAGTTTGTAGAGAAAGAAAATAAGCTGAAAGTAGCTCGACAATAAGCCCATCGGTGGAAATGATATATCCTTTGGACAACACAAAGGATATATCTTTAATAAAGGTGGTTCAACATTTTAATGATACAATAGAGGACTTTTTCCCAACAACAATGGAGGAGGTAACAACATAGAGTTTGTAGAGAAAGAAAATAAGCTGAAAGTAGCTCGGGGGAGGCACCCCTTAAAACAAGCCTCTTGTGTCATCACATTTGACATCTCAAGAAATGGCTTTCCCAGAAACAACGACACATTTTCTTGGACCTATTGTAGCATATGATAATGGGCTTAGCTTTTGTAGTCTGTGTAGGCTCAGGCATTAAGATTTAAAAAATTTCTTCTCTATTTCCCAATGTTAGTCTTCCTCTGCCTATTTCCAGAATTATATCAGTTGTGGCTTGGAATGGCCTCACCAATAATAGCTCGTTGCCTTTCCTATCCCGCATCTCCATGACAACAAAGTCTGCTAGAAATAGAAACTTGTCCACCTTGACAAGAACATCCTCGCAAATACCATAAGGCCTCATCACAGAATTGTCTGCACACTAAATAGTCATATTACTCTTTTTGGACTCCTCTAGACCTAGATTCTTGAAGGTGTTCAAGGGAATAAGATTGATGCTAGCCCCTGAGTCACACAAGGCCTCTCCAAATTTCTTCTTCTCATTAAAACAAGATATATTGAAACAACCTGGGTCCTATCTTTTCGGTGGCAATGTACCCAGAATGAATGCACTGACTTTCTCTTTCAGAACTACCACCTCAAAATCATCTATCCTCCTTTTCTTATTGACCAGATCTTTTAGAAATTTAAAATAGGAAGGGATCTGCTCAATTGCATCAATCAAAGGGATATTTGACATGCAATTTTCTGAAGCTATCTATTTTTTTTTGAATTTTTTTTTGCTGAACCATGCGTGCCTCCTTCTTTATTAAAACCAAATAGAGAAAAATCTCTTTACAACGCTATAGAGATAACAACTGTAAAAAAAAAGAACAAAACAAAACTATAAGCTATCTGTACATGCTATTAACATCACGGGAGCACAAAGCCCAAACCCCTTTGGGATCACAGGACTTATGCAAAAAAACCCGCCTATTCCTTTCATTCCAAATGTTGTGAACAAGGAAAAAGGCAGCAGTTCTAGCTTCCTTCCTCAACGAGATGATATCAGTAAGACATAAGGGAGCACGTCCAAACTTCAAGATAAACTGAGACCAAAGATCAGCGCTAAACCAGCAAGAGAAGAAGAGATGTTGGCTGTCCTCAACACTATTCCAGCAGAGAAAACAAATAGAAGGCATATGGAAATTGAACTTCATCAAGATGTCCTGAGTAGGCAGACGATTAAGATAGCAAGGTGTTCCTCGGAATCATATTACTCCAAATCACAGCAGCCCAAGGAAGCACAGAACCTTTGTTCCTACACATATTCCAGCAGTCCTTCAAAGACAAAGATTTCTTCCCATTCACAAGAATAAAATCTTCCCCATTAGGAATAGGACTAGCTAAATTCCTTAGGATACAAAGAGCATCATTACCCCCACGAACATTTTCGGGGATAAACCACACACCATCCTTCAAACAAGTATCCACACGACAGCCATCCCCTTTTCCAAGTCTATACTTAAGCTGGATATTAACATGATCAGCTAAGTAAGTCACCCCCACACCAGGGATCTTTCCACAACCAAAACCTGGCACCATTGCCCAAACAGAAAGTCAAATGCTTAAGAAGGAAATCCCTATGGTTGAGCAATTTTTTCCAAAGCCATGAGTCAACGGACTTAGGCTTAACCGACCAAATGGAATCATTCCTTAAATACTTCCCATGCAGCCATTTAACCCATAGGGAGTTCTTATCACAAGCAACAGTCCAAAGGTTTTTAATAACCCCAGCCATGCCCCAATCCTTGATACATCTCACACTTAGTCCTCCTTCAGCTTTAGGTTTACAAATTTGAGACCAAGAAATCAAATGAACATGCTTCTTTCCCTCAGTGTCACCCAAAATAAAGTTCCTGAACTTTCTCTCTAGCTCATTGATCATTGAAGCAGGGAGAGGGAACGCCACAAACCAGAAAATGTGGTAGGAAGACAAAGTAGATAACACTAGCTCCACCCTACCAGCCATAGACAACAATCTGCACTTCCAGGAATCCAACTTCGAAGAAACTTTATCAAGAATCGGCGCACACATGACCTTAGTTAACCTACCAGTAAACAAAGGAAGGCCCAAATAGGTAACTGGCAAAGAACTAATCTCAATATTCAAAATCTTTGAAATGTCTTGAGCACAGCAACCAGGACTAAGAAAAAGATGGCTCTTTGTGGAGTTACGAGTTTAAGACCAGAAATAGAAGCAAACATATTCAGAATGTCTTTAAAAGCCTTCGCATACTTGATGTCAGCCTTAGAAAAGAGAAGCAAATCATCCGCAAACACAATATGAGACACACTTGCTTTATTACTAACAAGAGGAGCCAGATTCTTGCATTTGATTTCACTATTGATAATAGAGGATAGACCTTGCATAGCGATAACAAAAAGATAAGGAGCGATCGGGTCACCCTGCCTAACCCCATTAGCGGCAGTAAAAGGAGTAGAAGGAGAACCATTAATCAACACCTGATAAGAAGCCGAGGAAAAACAAGCATCAATCCATCCAAGCCAACATCCAGGGAAACCCATGATTTTCATAATCAACAAGATATACTCCCTACTGACCGTATCATAAGCCTTTGACAAGTCAGCTTTAATGCACATGCAGTTACCATTGTTCTTAGAGAAAGTACTCAACACATCATTCGAAAGCAGAATGGCATCCCTAATTCTTCGACCATGAATAAAGGCATGTTGACTATGATCAATCAGATCGGGAAGAATAAACTTTAATCTATTTGCCAAGATTTTCCTAATCACTTTATAGATGAAATTGCATAAAGAAATAGGCCTAAAGTCCTTTAAGGAATCAACACCCCTTGACTTAGGAATGAGAGTAATAAACGTCCTGCTGCAATCCTTAAGAAGCTTACTGTTACAGAAGAAGTTCAAAATAGCATTCGTAACATCATGGCCAACAATGTCCCAGCACTGGACAAAAAACTCAACATTATAACCATCCGGTCCAGGAGCTTTTTCCTTCTTCATAGAAAACACAACACTTCTAATCTCCTCAGTAGTAACCCACTTCTTAAGGTACAATTTTTGCTCATCACTAAGGGAGGGCAACCTCCACTCAGGTTTCCAGTAAGCCGGAGAAGAAGTATCAGAATTGAACAAACCAGTATAGAAGTCAGAAATGTGTTTCGATATAAGAGTAGGATCAGAGCAAGGAGAGTCGTTAATATTCAGAACATGAATACTATTATTCATTCTTCTGGTCTTCGAAGATGTATAAAAAAACTTTGATTTTTTATTCCCTTCTTTGAGCCATTGTACCCTCGACTTCTGCTTGTAGAACTTTTCCTCAATCAAGAGAGCCTCATTAGCTTCGGTTCTAGCTAATCTTAACTCCATCTGGAGATTAACATCATCTGGCCTCTCATCAACTTTACTTTGCAAAACATCAGCAACATTTTCAAGAATCCTGGCATTAGAAAGAAAATTACCAACAACCTCCCTATTCCACTTGGACAAAACCGTTCTCATCCTGTTAAGTTTAGTGTAAAGTTTATACATAGGCGCTCCCTGGACATCCATATTCCAAGCATCAGTAACAATCCCACGAAAACCAGCCACAGACATCCAAGAGTTAATAAATCTGAATGGCGTCTGACATCTCTTCCTAGAGGAAAAATTCAGTTTTAACAAATTATGATCACTAGTGATCGAGGACACCACTTCACCCCACGCACCATTAAAAGAAGAGAGGAACTCCAGGTTGCACAAGATTCTATCAATCTTAGAGAAAGAACTAATCCCACTCTTGCTCCGGCTATTCCAGGTGAAGAAAAGACCTTTGGTAGGCATCTCCAGAAGACCAGTAGACAGCAGGGAATCGTTAAAATCCTTCATACTAGTATGAGAAGGAGGATTCTTACCAATCTTATCACTGAGGAAGCGGACTACATTAAAGTCCCCCATAAGGCACCAAGGAATAGAACAAGATTTAGATAAAAGATCAACATCCTTCCACAATGACTTCCTGTCAGAGTCCCCATTAGAACCATATACAACAGACAAGAAGAAATGATGTGACTTGATTCCAACCTCACAATGGATCATTTTATCAGAAGCAAAACATGGAGTAATAGAAAAATTATGATCTCTCCACAGAATGATAATTCTAACATAGGAATAGAAGCTATCATTCATAACATATTTAGCACCCTTCCAAACAGAATCAACGTATCCAGGAACATCAGCAGACTGAAGCCTTGATTCAAGAATAATAAAGATGTCTGCTCCCAACCTATCAATGGTATCCTGGATGCGGGCAACCTTATTACCAGCACCCCTTACATTCCAGGATACCACAGAAAAAGGTTCAACCATTAGAAATAAAGAAAGAGGGATCCTCACCTTCATCCCCCGTAAGATGAATAACATCATCATTTTCACCATCCAAATCCAGAACAGAAAACCTATTAGGCGAGAAGTCATTTGTTCTTATACAGGGATTAACACTTTTCGAAACACATTTAGGCAGCGATTTAGAATTCTTCCTCTGCACCTGCCAACCCTCATCATTGTTCAAAACAGGAGTAGAGATTGACATTCCATTCTCTTCAAGAGCAGGAACCAAGTTCTGAGACGGTTGAGCAACCAAAACCTCAATATCAGAAGAACCAGCATCAACAGCGGAAGACATAGCAGTCACTTCCTGTCCACAAGGCCCTTTACCTGAAGTCGGCATCCAGGTTTTCCTTACTACCTTAGCCCTATTGTTCTGGCTTCTCTTCTCCAAACCCTGGTCATCAGAGCACATAAAAGATTCATGCCCGAAGTTAGCACACTTAATACAACAAGAAGGCTCCCATTCATATTCCAACCTAATCACATCATCCAGACCATCATCAATAGAAATAGGAAGAGTTTTAGGAAAGGACGAATCTGCTGGGATCAGAATCTGAATTCTAGCAAACTCCAGCCGAGTAAAGGAAGCCGTCGGTATGTCAACAGCTACCGGTTTGCCCAATATGATTAAACATCTCCTCATCCCATAATTCAATAGGGAGATAAAAAATCCTAATCCAGATTGGAATCTCAGAGAGCTTCAACTTCTCCATTGTATCCCCTCTCTCCCATTTTTAAATGATCAAGGGCTTGCCTGCTACAAACCACGGGCCTCCTTCCACCGCTTGCTTCAGATCTTCAGCATTAGAGAAAGAAACCAGGAAAAACCCCTTCCCTCGAGAACGGACGTCAATTGAGCCTTTGACACTCCAGATTTGAGCCAGATGATTAACTAGAGTTGGCCAGTGCGGTTTAAGACCTATGACATACCCTGCTGCTGTTAAACTCCATTTCGCAGCATTCTGTTCAACAATTTTCTTTGGATAAACCAGCTTACCGCCTATCAGACTCACATCAAGCTTCTTCAATTTAGGCGAGTTGTCCGTCGTCTTCGGAGCAAAGAGATCCGACCAAGCCCTAGACTCCGGCGCAACAGAAATGGAAGACGACCTCAAATTACCAGGTCTAGAATTCCTCACCACTGGAACAGACGCAGTCGAATTTGCCACTGGACACAGATGATTCACTCCCGACTCCCAGACCGTCCTCGACGCCTCCGTCGTATGTCTTGAGACTTCCGCCGTGCTCACCCTAGCAATCGATCCTCCATTCACTTCTACAGGTCTCGTATTCCTCTCCACTGGTACAAGCACATTCGCACTTTCCACAGGACGCGACTAGTTCCCACCCGACTCCTCGAGCATCCTCGGTGCCTCCGTCGTCACCCTTGAGGATCCCGCCACAGTCGCCCTAGCGATCGCCCCTCCAGTCACCCCTCCCGCAGAGCGAACAGAGCGAGCGGAGCGCGCCATCCAAATCAGCCTTTTAGACTTCAATCTTATCACTGAATACCATCCATTTTTTTTTTTGAAATTATTGATCAGCCTTTGTTGCTTTTAGACTGTTAGGAAAGGGTATTGACTTTACCACTTTCCTTTAATGAGGTAGGATATATGCCTTTTTAAAGTTTCCTCTATATCATCAACCTCTTCCTCAGCTGTCTTTTCCTCTGCTACAGTATCTAGTTCCACTTATCGAGCATCACTGTTTTGTCTTTAGCAATTATGGTCTCTCTTGCATCTGAACTCGATGGTGTATCATTAAGCAATTTTCTGCCACTGTCGAGTTAAACTGCCTTGACCTATTTATTTTAAGAAGGTACATTAGTATTGGCTGGGAACCCTTGCTGACTTGGCTTCTTCAAGGAAACCTCTTCCTATGCTATTTGAGAAATATGTATTTCTATACTATAGATTTGTGCTCCTTGATTCTGAAGTTTTTCTTCGATTCTGGCTGATAAGCACTTCATTTTGATTGACTAATTTCCCAAACATCTCTTCAATGCAGTCAATTTTACTTTGACCCCTATCCTATTATTGACCACTAACATGTTGTGGCTTATTCTTCTATTCTAGGGATGGGTCTTGATGAAAACTATTAGGATCCTTCTAGGAGAATTAGGATCTTTCCTCCAAGAGTAGTCGTTATTCTTGTACTGTTGTTGCTGTCATGCAAACTTGCACTCCTCATCTTCCCCTTCTGAAGAATTTCCTTCTTTTGCAAACAACTTATTAGCAATAAAGTCAAACTTTTGATTTACAGTTGAAATAACCTTGGACTCACTGATGCTTTTCAGGGTTGCAGGATGTGATCCCGATCTGTCGGTACTACCAACTCCTCTAAATTCATGGCTAGTTGTCAAGTTGTTAGTATTACCGATAGTTCGTCGGTAGGTACCAAGTTGCATCGATAACTTTTTGACAAAATGTTGTAACATCATCTGCAGTATCAACAGTCTTGTCAGTGCAATTGAGTCTTTTTGATTAATTTCATCTCCAATACTAAGAAAGTGTCGGTACCACCAACTCAAAAGTTGGTAGTATCGAGCTATGTAGATTCTCGTATCCTCCTAATGCATAAAATTCGAACATAAGCTCTGGAAAATTACTAAATCACTTGGAAACATTAAAATTTTGAACATTTGATGTGAATGAGTATCACAGGCTAATAAAGTAAATCATGCACAATTAATATGATATTTGACCACAAAGTACACAAAGATTAGTACACAATATCATGTGAAAACCACAAATAAACAATGCATCAACACCCACATATATAAATATATATATATATATATATATATATATAAATATATATATAGAGTCAGGCTAGAATACACTCGAGTGTACGGATCGCACGAATACACTCAAGTGTGTTTTCATATCAAGACTATTTTTTGCAAAATATAAACCATTGATCTTCACTTTCATACTATAACTAGACTACATACAAATTTTGAGCCCATTTGGATGAGTGTAAGTCACTCATCCAAGGGCAACAAAATCGACGCACAAAACTAATTTGAAATGTATAATTTTTGCGGTCTTCATAACATGAGCTATACATATCCAAATGTGCTCAAATTTTGCGTATGAGTTGTTCACTAGATGTTTAAGAAGATCAATGGATTAGATTTTCAAAAAAAAAATTGCATCATGAAAAATTACTTGAGTGTATTCTACTCCGGATACACTCGAGTGTATTCTAGCATGACTCTCTCTCTCTCTCTCTCTCTCTCTCTCTATATATATATATATATATATATATATATATATTGTGTACAATGTAGGAAAAAAGAGATTGCTAGAGTTGAATGAATTGGATGATCTTAGATTTGATGCATATGAGAGCTCAAGAATTTAGAAGGAGAAGACAAAGCAATTTCATGATTGCCATATTTTGCATAGGACATTCACTCTAGGATAGAAGGTCCTTCTATTTAATTCTAGATTGAAGCTACATCCTAGTAAGTTGAGGTCTTTATGGAGTGGACCCCATGTGGTGATTAAAGCTTTCCCCCATGGAGCTGTGGAAATTACCAATGGTGCTGAGCCATTTCTTATCAATGGCCAACATCATAGGCATTACTTTGGGGGAGATGTCATGAGGAAAAAGGATGTGTTGAAGCTTGTGGAGCTTCATTAATATCATGATATTAAGATCATTAAGCCTATGACTTAAAACAAGGGCGCTTGTTGGGAGGCAACCCAACCATCTTTATTGTTCTTTGCATTCCAAATTTGTAGTTTTGTAGTTGCATTTTCCATTTTTACATAGTTTGGTATAAAAAAGGTACCTTGATGTATTTTGTGTGGTGTGCAAGCTGAAAAAAGTAAGAACTATCAAGACCAATCTTGGTACTACCGACAACGTTATAGGTAAAAAGATGCAATTGACTGCAAAAGTCGCACAAGCTCTATACTGCCGAAGAGGTTATAGGGAATTTCGAAAATTGGGCATTACATCTCGATACCATTGACCTCTATGTTAGTAGCATCGAATTTCTACAAAGAAGAGGGTCAAATACCTGATAAGGACTCAGTACTACCGACACATCGTCAGTAGTACTGACAAAAATTTGGGCCCCAAGTTTGAGACACCGAGCTCCCGCTCGGGAGCACTGATGAATTTGAATGGTTCGGTACCAACATCCTGTCGGTACTACCTACACCTGATATCAGTAATCCGTGGGAGCATCAATGAGTGATCAAGATCAGTCACATATGATGGTCGATAGCACTAATTTGTGGGACATTTCGGCACTACCGACATCCTATTAGTAATACCGACGTACAACAATCTGCAAAACTAAAATTAGAGAATCATGAATTTCGGTATCACTGAGCATTTGGATTCTCATCTAAAAGTTGGCACTACTGATGCTGCATTGCTACTATCGATGCGGTCGTAGTTCGGTAGGCGCAACTATAAAAGGGAGGGGATGTGAATCCATTTTCTTCACACCTTCTCTTCTCCTCCCTCAAGCAAATAGCTATGAGCATCTTCGAGCTTCCAAATGCTACACTGATATCTACTATCTCTAATCTCTTTCATCCAAGAAAGATGTCTTCAAGGCAGGAGGCTTCTTCATCGGTGAGGGTTCCTAAACCAAGCTGGATTTCCCATCCCAATGTTGACATCAAGAAGACGTATGAAGAGTTGCACAAGTAGGAGATCCATGCTACACAGTATGGAGACCGTGCCTTCCTCACCTCCATTGGCTTCACTGAAAATATGTCAAAGGTCTGTGAGCGTCAGGGGTTGGTGGGTGAAAACCCCTTCTTCGGTGACTGGCCTACATACCCTAACCTCGACTGTGAGTTCATGGCATCCCTGGAGGTTTGCTTCATCCCCGAGCATGGGGATGGCTGGGGGATGGGGAAAATCCATTTTCAGCTCTATAACACCAAGTTTACAATAACAATACAACAGTTCAATGCCATCTACAAATGGCCATGCGAAGGTGACCGCTTGTACCCTAACAACTTCAAGTTTGAGGTGGCATGGGAGATATTTTCTGGATTGTTAGAAGGCCAACACATCAGCTGACACAACAACTCCTTGACAAATTTCTAGCATCCTTTTTCTTATGTGCTCCACCGCCACATCACCAACACTCTTCCAGAAAAGTCAAGCCAAGGACAAGGGAAATGTCAGAGGGTCAATCTTTACTTCCTCTACCAGATGATGGAGATGAGAACCTGATGTCTGAACTTTGAAGCTTTCTTCCTTCAGCATGTGATGGGAGTAAAGTGACAGGTGTAGAGAAAACTTCCAATTCATTTTAGAGAGTTGATCACACCCATTGCCCTCCATCTACACCTTGGCATCTCTACCACCAAACCACTAAAGTTGACAACAAAGTTAGATCTCAAGCACTTCAAGAGATATGGCCTCGTCAACATGTGCCTAAGTGGTGTATACACGTGTTGTATGGTGGGGACCCACTACAAGGAAAGGAAGTTGCCAGACACCATGTTCGACCTACAGGGGGTCCACCTCCTACAATGGCATGTGGATAGCTTATTCGAGGAGGAGGAAGACAATGACAATGCCCAAAAGTAGGAGCAAGCTGGAGAGGATCAAGCTGAAGAGGAGGAGGATGTGGAGACTACCATCCCTATGACATGGAGGCAGGTTCCGTGAAAACATCCACAACACTTCATAGCTTCCAATTCTTCTTCTCTACCACCTGCCCAGGAGGATGACCCATATTCAATGGTGGGCATGTACACGATGCTACAGGAGATCCAACAGGAACAACAACAACACACAACAACCCTAGCAGGCATCCATGACGTCCAGGGATGGCTGTATGAAAACCAGCAAGCGATTTTCTAAAATGAGTGGATTCTCTTGGCCAACCAAGAGAACATGTATATGCTCCTAGAACATATGGAGGGGTACCAACATCCATTCTTTGATCATTACTGGAGCTAGGGATATTTTGGTGGCTATCTACAACCTCCACCCATGCCACCACAAAAATGGGTTTTTAGGGGATTTTTCCACCGTATGATCCCACCATGCCTCATCCACCACCACCACCCATGTGATTTGGTACAACTGTTCCATCTCTAAAGTTAGAATTTTGACTATGTGGTCATAGTCAAGTTCAAGCTTTGGGGGGTAGATGGAATAATTTCTATCTTTAGCTTTATTTTCTTTAGTTTTTATTTTTTTTTATTTTTAGTTTTATCTTTTGAAGTTGTAGGATCCACATCTATCTAGTGTAACCATGTAGCGTAATTCATGGTCATGTCATATGATCTTAGTTGTGTGCAATGGAAATTAATTAAATGAAAAATTTGTCTTAGTTGTAAATTTTCTTGAGTTGCACCACTTAGAGGAAGTGTTTGGGTTAGTCAGCTTAATGACATTTAATATGAATGGACGTCTTAGATATTCATGAAACGTGGATGAAGATGGGGTTTGAGATTAATTTGATCAAACATTGAATGAGACCTTAAATTGAAATCTAAGAAAGAAATCCTAAGGTTACGCTGTCAGAGGTCATTAGAGAGGGACATATCATATTTTCAGGAAATGCTTTATCTCTTAATTATGTGATTCCACCCATTCTTCACTCATTATTGAATAATCACCTTAAGATGAATAAGTACTCCAATTTATTTATCTTGTTGCATTGCACATCATAATATGTTACATGATATCTAGCTTACTTTTACCGCATTCCGGAAAAAAACACATGTATGCATCAACAATTTTTGTGCATACCATTTTAGTTGCATAAACAATTTCATATAGATTACATGCATTCCACAACATTCATTTTTGTTTATCATGTGGATATTAGTCTCTTTTTATAAAGTTGAGTGCATGGATATACCTCCACACCTAATAATAAAAAGAAAAAAAAAAGAATTATATGTAGTAAAAGCCCAAGCATAACATAAATGATTCTAAAGTCATGGGATAATAAATGTAAAAAAAGTTTGTTATTGTTTCAAAGTTATGAGGGAAAATTATTCCCTTAACTCTTCTTCAAGAGATGAAGAAATCCATATGATTCTTTCTTTTACTTTATTCCTTAATTCTCATTTAGTTGATGACATTTCTTGATTCATGCATCATTTTATTCAAAAGAAGTAGGCATTAGGACTCATTCATTTTTTTATTCTTTTCACCATATAGGTTCATCATGTTTTCTTCTGCATTAATGATTTGGATGTACATGTGATTATTCAATTTCCACCCATTTCATACCATCCATTTCTCTTATTGGTACACCACTTATGTGATTTTTCTCCTCATTAATGTTCATATGGAGAATTGCTTCCAAGTAGATTGGTAGTTAGGAAGAGCAATGCAGAATAGGGAATCAAATAATGCACCAAGCAAATGTCTGACTGAGTATGATGTAACTTCTCTTTTGATAGTGTTCATTTAACTAAGGGTGGATATCTTTTATGGATTTTTTGGTCGCTAAAGAGAACTTAATTGTTCAGTAATTAAGGAGAGCCAGTTTGGGACATCAAAGGGGGGATAGTTGAGAATTGATATTCATATTATTCCATCCTTTTGTTGTCTTATCTCAAATAGATCTAAGAGTGTGTTGCTCAAGGATGAGAAACATTTAAGCTTAGGGGAGTTTGATGCACAATTTATTTGTCATTTTCACAAGCTATTTTGTACTAATTTTTGTGCACTTTGTGGTCAAATCTCATATTAATTGTGCATAATTTACTTTATTAGTCTGTAATACTCATTTGCATCAAATATGCATAATTTTAATGCTTCTGAGTGATTTAGTAATTTTCTAGAGCTTATGTTCAAATTTTCTGCATTTCAGGAGGATACGAGAATCTACATAGCTTGGTACTATTGACTTTAAAATTGGTGGTAATGACACTTGCTTAGTATTGTAGAGGAAATGAATCCAAAAGACTCAGTAGCACTGATAGGACTGTTGATACTACCGATGATGTCATAACATTTTGTCAAAAAGTTATCGATGCAACTCGGTACCTACCGATGAACTGTCGGTAGTACTGACAACTTGATAGGTGGACATGAATTTAGAGGAGTCAGTAATATGAACATTCAATTAGTAGTACTGACGGATCAGGATCAAGAAGATCTGAAGGCTTGGTTTAATCCAACGAATGAGGTTTTAACTCACCCAATGTGATACCCATGACTAAGGGGAGTTGCAGTCAGATCTAATTATCTCATCTTTTTCCATTGTAAGACAATAGAGAGTAAGAGGAGGAATAGTGAAGAAGAAGGATGCAAAGCAAATGATCCAGACACTTCTAGTAGACATAATTGTAGTTGAAAGGTAGAAAATCAGCACATGAACGAGAAGAGATTGTTTGAACCATCCACTTTAGGGGTTCTTCATGTTCTCAATGTTTTTTCTTTCTCCTTTGATGTCTTTGACTATGGAAACCATGAGGGGCTAATCCCCACATTCCTTAGGACCCGACAGTAGCCCAGTTATACATTGTATTTGACTCTTATGCATTAATTCATCAGTTTTTCTTAATTTATGGACTTATTTCTATGTGAATGAATGAACTATCTATGCTTGATCACCATAGGTAGCACTTGGATTGTTAATTTCTTTGAAAAAAGGAAAATTCCTAGTTGAAACTTCATAGAAATACACATTATATAAAATCCTTTGAGAAAAGCAACTTAAAAATGTGAGGTGATTACTCAAAACTCAGAGTATTCAATAAAGCACCTATCTAATAGCACAATCAATATGCGAGTGGGGTTTGTATTAGGTTAGGTAGTAAATTACACTATGAGAGTGGGTAGTTCTCACTAAAGGCTCTTAATCCAGAGTTACGAGAGATTTTATTAATGTATTAGGACTTAAGTGTAATGTTAGCCATGGTGAAACCAATATCCTAAGGAATTCACTAAGACTGAGAACAAAAACCAATAATTTAGATTCATTTTCTATTTTAGATAATTAACGAAATCATTCAAGTTTCTTTGGCCTAAGCTGATCACACTACATTCGGTATTAGTTTCTAAAGTTACGTTTCTAAGTGTTCGACATTCAGGCCTCATTGGCCTATATTACAATGATAGCGTATACTTGCATTTTGAGCCTATAGAAAATACCTATTAGGAATTCATTCAATGCCTGCTCGGATAGCTACCCACTCCAAATTTTGTTATTTTTTTTAGTTTCTTACTTTACACATGTAGAGGGTCACTTTACCTTGCAAACTATTACTTTTCATGCATAAATAGTTACATATATAAAAACCATAACAAATATACAATTACATATTTATTTCAAAATTTTTGTTGTGTATTTTGCGTGGTTTTACTTTTTGAGTCAAATAGTTACTTATTTTTTCCGTAGAGTTAGTTTTAGGACTAAATAGTTGCTTTTTTGGTGGCACATGTAGCTAATTCCAGGCTACCAGTGTGGGTATTAAAGATGTGCCATATATATATGTATATATATATATATATATATATATATATATATATATATAGAGAGAGAGAGAGAGAGAGAGAGAGAGAGAGAGAGTCAGGCTAGAATACACTTCAGTGTATTTAAAGTAGAATACACTCAAGTAGTTTTTCATGATGCAATATTTTTTTTAAATCTAATATATTGATCTTCTTAAAAATCTTGTGAATAGCTCATACAAAAATTTGAGCAAATTTGGACATTTATAGGTCATGTTATAAAGACTACAAAAATTATACATTTCAAATTAATTTCGCACGTCGATTTTTTTGTCCTTGGATGAGTGATTTACACTCATCGAAATGGGCTCAAAATTTGTATGTAGCGTAGTTATAGTATGACGGTGAAGATCAATGGTTTACATTTTGTAAAAAATAGTCTTGATATGCAAACACACTTGAGTGTATTCGTGCGATCTGTATACTCAAGTGTATTCTAGCCTGACTCGTTCTATCTCTCTCTCTATATATATATAAGTATATATATATATATATATATATATATATATATATATATATATATATATATATATATATATGGCAACGATCCAGTGAGAAACATATCTTGGTGAGAGCATGAGAGGAATTTGAGTAACTCTCCACATAGATCAATTTTTCATAATCCAACCATATAGATTACAATTATACCTTAATATTTACCTTCCTATAAAATTTCATCACCATCTAATTTATAGATCATTCACAACAACCGAATACTTTTCGATGCTCTATATTGAATTTCAGGCTGACCGTTGGATGTAAAAAGTGTATATTCTACATAATGACATGTAAATAATGTCTGATTGCAATGATTTTTTGTGAGAAGGTAAATGAAATGATATGTTTTCCATCTATACAGTTGGATTTTTAAAAACAACTCCCAATTTGTAGTTATTTTAATGCCTCTCATGCTCTCATCGTAGGATGTTTCTCACTGGATCACTACCCTATATATGTGTGTGTATATATATGTCTATGTATGTATAGATATCTATATATATATTTATATTTGTATATATGTATATATAGAGTCAGGCTAGAATAACATCGAGTATACAGATCGCATGGATACACTCAAGTGTGTTTGCATATCAAGACTATTTTTTGCAAGATGTAAGCCATTGATCTTCATTGTCATACTATGATTAGGCTACATACAAATTTTGAGCCCTATTGGATGAGTGTAAGTCACTTGTACAAGGGTAACAAAATCGACACAAAACTAATTCGAAATGTATAATTTTTGTGGTCTTCATAACATGACCTATAAATGTCCAAATGTGCTCAAATTTTTTATATGAGCTATTCCCAAGATGATTAAGAAGATAAATGGATTAGATTTTTGAAAAAAATATTGCATCATGGAAAACTACTTGAGTGTATTCTGCTCCGAATTACACTCTTGTGTATTCTAGCCTGTCTCTGTATATATATGTATGTATATATTTGTATATTTGTATATATATATATATATCAAATTCAGGTAAATATATTTTGACCCCTCCTAAAACTATAGGAGGTAAAAAGTTACATGTAGGCCCAACGCCATACACAACAAAACAATTACAACTCACACCACTATCTAATGTGCAACTTACGTTTGACATGTTTACAATTTTTTACAACTATACTCTTAGCATTTGTAGCAGTGCCTTGGTGTTTTCTGGAATTTCGTTCTTCCCAAACATGGTAGAAAAGAATAGGAAAAAGGAGTTTCTTTCTATCATCGCTCCTGTACTTTAATAGCATACTTCTTGGATCCCCAACTAGTTGGTTTTGTATCTTGAATTACTTGCACAGTATGTGCCAAACATCTCTAGTAAATTTGCATTCACTCACAGGATGTTTATGAGAATCATCATCATCTTTGCAAAAAAACCACAATGTGGATATATCATAGTTCCATCCTTTAATCCTGTCAAGTGTAGCAAGCACACTGTGCAAATATTTGTATACACACATACTCCAATTCAACACGTGCACCCGCGTCCAAATCATCTCCCCATGTATGTCCTTGATGCCCCTGGATCTTCTCACCTCCCACAAGCATATTTTGGGGTCTTTGAGTCTCCAAACTCCATTGTCCTGGGTCTCAAACAAGTGTCTAACCTACTGCTAATTTTCTATCATGACATCAATAGTGCGTGAATATCCTTCTCTTGTCTTCGGCTTGAAGTCCAGTCCTCTAGGATATCTTTCTCTCATCCATTTCCCCCAAGTTGAGGTACCTTCCTATTAAATGATTATTCTCCTCATTTTCCCCCACTTTGCAATGTCTCTAGGTGTTTGGAGGTTCAATCTACCTTCTTCTTTTGGGAGTGCTACTCTTGTGTATTTCATAGGGTGGTGCCCACTTGCCCACAAAAAGTTTGACATCTTCATCTCTATTCTATCTAGTACTAGACCTAGAATCTCTCCTTGTTGAACCCAAAAAATAAAAAGTCCTTCAATTGCAACCTTTATGAGAGTTGTACACCGCGCCATGGAAGTCTTCTATGTCGACCATCTACTCACAATTTCTTCCATCCGATCAATACAGTCTGCACAGTCTTTAACATATAGATTACCTCCAGCTAAGGGAAATCCAAGATATTTTGTTGGGAAATTCCCCTTCTCCACATCCATTGCATCTATTAGCCTATCTTCTATCTGATTGCAATTCTTTGACAATAAAATATGTGTTTTTCTTGTATTCAAACATAGTCTTGTTTGCTCTCCAAACTTTCCTAGCATATTTTTAAGATTTTCCAGAAGATACTTCTTTACTTAAAAAAAAACTAACACACCATCTGCAAAAATCAAATGGGTCATTAACTTTATACAGGGACTGTGTAAGGCTTGATCTCCTTTTTTATCTCTACTTCTTGCACCGTCTGTGTGAATTACTCCATAACGATAAAAAAGAAGAGAGGTGAGAGAAGATCTCCTTGATGCAGGGCATTGCCTCCTCTAAACATACCTACTGTTGTGCCATTAACCAGATTATAAAAACTTGTAGTTCCAACACATTACTTCATCCAACATATCTGACTTTTCATTGAACCCCATCTGCTTCATGATCCACCACAATTTCTCCCATCTAACATTGTCATAGGCTTTGGAAACATCTAGTTTTAGGCAGGCTTTCCTACTTTCTCTCATGACATTGTAATCCAACAAGAATTCCCCTACCCATAGAGAATAATCACTCATGCTTCTTCCTGTAATAAAGGATCCTTGGTTTGCAGAAATAAATTAATGGAGAACCATCATCAATCTAGCAGCTAGAATTTTAGCAATGATTTTATATTGTACTAAGCAACATGCAATGGGTCTGAAATCAGCAAGTGAGGAAGTAACTTTCTTCTTAGGGATGAGAACCAGAAAAGAATGATTAACATGTCTCACCATATTACTTCCTTCCCAAAACCATCTCACATATGCAACCAAATCCTCATTGATGATATCCCATCTCTTCTTGTAGAAAAGACATTAAAAGCATCTGACCCCGGGGACTTGTTGCTGCCAATACTCCTTGTTGCATTTTTGACCTCTTTCTCATTGGTTCCTCTTATAAGAACATTATTATGTGTGCTTGTAAGCCTGAACTTCCACTCTTGCTCCTCCTCCTCTAAGTCATTTTAAAAAAAATGTTTTATAATGACATATAGAAATTTATGGCCTTCTCTTCAAGATCTTCCTGCTTGTTGACCACTCTCCCTTCGACATCAATCAACTCAAAAATAATATTATTAGCCTCCCTTCTTTTGACAACAGTGTGATAGAGTTTAGTATTTCTATCTCCATCCTCCATCCACTTTTCCCTACTCCTTTGCCAATAAAATTTCACCATTCTCTTCAGTCCCTCTAACATCTTTTTCAGCTCTCTGTCTTTCTCTATCTACTCTAGGTTAAGTGGGTCAATCCATAGTTTTTCTCTAGACCTCCTTTCATTCTCCTTCAACTTCTTTATTCAGATTTGGAATATTCACTTCATCTTTGGCCCACTTCTTGAGTGCAATTTTGGTGCTTGCCAACTTTTTTGCAAAGATATACACCAGGTTTCCTATCACCTATGTGCTCCATCCTTCTTTTATGACATCCTCAAATCCTTTCCATTCAACCCATTAGTTTTGAAATCTGAACGGTCTCCTCTTTTGTTTCTTTTCTGTGATTTGGACCATAATAGGAGCATGATCACTTAGCTCATATCCTCCTACTTTAACCAACACATTAGGGAAAATACGTATTCATCATTCACTAAGGCTCTATCCATTTTTCTTGCTATTCTATTTTCAGTCCCTCTTTCATTGTTCCATGTGAAGATATGGACTCCCACCATTGGCAGTTCAAAAAGACCAACTTTATCGATAGTTTGATTGAAAGCATCTATCTCTGCATTTAAAGCTAACCTTTTCCCCTTCTTCTCATCCTGTAACTGAACTATATTAAAGCCCCCAATAACTAACCACGACGTAATTACCTATTTGGATAGAGAAATGAGGTCCTTCCATAAGTCCAATCTATCCTTGCCATCATTATGGCCATATACATACTACTATCACCCACATGTGTAAGCCACCATTATTCCTACAGTCAACTGTAACATGTTGATCTAACATCTGTATCACTAACACCTACCATGCACACAACTATCATGCCAACACTACTACATAACCTACCTTTAGTGTCGGTTATTTATGGCCTTTAGTGTCGGTTTCCATGCGACGCCTATGTGGGCGACACTAAAAGGTCACCCATTACGCGTCGGTTCCAGAACCGACACCCAAACTCTTCGCGCGCGACCGAAAACGCGCCATCAGGGGACTATAGGTGTCGGTTATTAGATAAGAAACCGACGCCCAAACCCTTCGCGCCACAGAAAGGGCGCCATCTTGGGCGCTATCAGTGTCGGTTATAAGCCAACAACCGACGAAATATGTCTTCGCGCCAAAAGAATATGTGTCGGTTACATTTAAATAACCGACACTGTAAAGTTATGTGTCGGTTGTTTACAATTACCGACGCCTGTTATTGGCGCCAGCTTGGGCACTATCAGTGTCGGTTTGTATTAAGAAACCGACACCATATATGTTCGCGCCATAGGAAATAGGCGCCAATTATATCTAAATAACCGACGCCTATTGGTTTTTTTTTTACAGACCTGCAGACCTGCTGTGGCTGGTCGCAGGATGAGAAACCTGCAGTTCAGTTAACTGAACTGCATGTTTTATGACATCCATTGATATCAGCCAACAACAGGCCACAAACCTGCAAATTTAACAACAAAAATATTCACACATGCATTTAGCAATACAACCTGCAGTTCCATTTTATTTTCACACATTTTGAAACATTCATGTAGCTAGCAATCTGTAGTTCCATTCATTCACATTCACACATGTAGAAACATTCATATAGTAACCAACACTTTCATTCATTTTCACTCAGACACATGTAGAAACATCTAGACATGTAGAAACATTCACACATATTATAATTCAGAAATTCATTTACAAAATCCCCACTATTTGTATGGTTGTTGCCCATTCTTCTCTTACTTCATTTAATTCTCCCATCGTATAGGGAGCATGTACATCTGGTAAGTCCGTTCCTGTAGTGGGGTCAGCTTTAAACACCTGTAAAGAGAATGATGTATATATATAATTAATGAGCTATAAATAAGATTGATATATTTGATATTATCTAATGAGACTATATAATACCTGAGCAATACAATCGATGTCCATACAACATGACAGACTAACACATATATAGTACATAACAAGAGCAACGTCGAATTTACATACAACACTAGCTTAGTACATATATAGTGGGACTTATAAGGTGACGATCCCACCTGGTAAAATAGGTTATCAACAACTACATGTTACGACTGGGAGGTCGTGATTCAGCAACAGTATGCATTAGCAGGAGGACAAATAGATCACCATATGTTTGTCCTCATATGGTGATCTGTTTGTCCTCCTGCTAATGCATACGTTGCTGAATCATGACCTCCCAGTCGTAACATGTAGTCGGTAACCTGTTTTAGCAGGTGGTATCGTCACCTTAGTCCACTATATATGTACTAAGTTAGTGTTGTATGTAAATTCAGAGCTGCTGTTGTTATGCACTATATATGTGTTAGTCTGTCATGTTGTTATATGAATCTGAACCACTTGTGTTTGCTGCACTTTATGTATTGTATCTGTATCCTGCTTCTCTTCATTGGGGCTTCTTCCTGCATATCCTGCATATCCAGCATAGCTATGTCATGTCCGTCCTGCATAGCCTTCTTCCTATATTTATTTTTCAAAGAGAATACAAACAAAAATTATTAGTGTAGAGTTAGTGAAATATTGATCAATGTCTAGAATTGGAATAGATCAAGAACCTACTCTCAGCATCGCGTATGTAATCTCGGGTGAGATTGGTCCTATAGTTCTTTAGCACCCTCCCACAATGTTTAGCATTTGTATTAACTAGAAGATAATGAAACATCAAATCAGAAAATGATATTGATATTAAAAAAGTAAACATTTAGCTTCAATAAAAAAATATAAACATGCATGCCTCTAAAATTGTGATCTTTTATCAATTAACAATCCTTCATTGTGATCTCCGCGCACATATAAGTCATCATTAGCTTCAATATTTTCTGGAGTTGGCAACCCAACTGAGAATGGACTGGAGTCATCATATTTATCATAGTACTCTTCTTCATCTATAGGATCTTCAATGAACTGTCTTTTACCATGAAGAACAACCGACCATTTATCATTTGCAGGATCATCGATATAAAATACTTGTTTCGCCTGTGATGCCAATATGAATGGTTCATCCTTCTCGCCAATCTTTTCAAAGTTCACTAAAGTGAAACCCAATTCATCCACTATAACTCCTTTGGTGTTATCAACCCAATTACATTTGAAGAGCGGAATTCTGAAATCTATGTAGTCAAATTCCCATATCTCTTCAATGACACCGTAATATGACATTTTAGCTTCACGTGGACTCTTATCCTTTGCACTTGCAAAAAACATAGTCGATGCTTGAAGGGTGACCCCACTGTTTTGGACGACACTCTTATCATCTTGGCGCTTTGTGTAATATGTGAATCCATTAATGTCATACCCTTCATAAGACATAACAGTCAACTTTGGTTTAAAGGCGAGGCATTTGATAGTTTCAGTAATATCATCTGGTGTTTGAGATAGTTGATGTAAGACTTTATCTTCAAACCACTTAATAAAAGTCTTGTTATGCTCTCTAGCAAGCCACATTGTATTGGCTCGAGGATATTGTCTTTTGATGAAATTGGTATGTTCCTCGATATAAACGTTCACTTCGTCCATGTTGTGTAAAATATACAAATGACCTTGTTCCAACTGCTCACGGCTGATTACTTTCACACGTGATCCCAAAATTCCTTTGCCAAATAGCTCGTCAATATTCTTGTCATTATCAGGAGTGTCATTACCATTGAGAAAGTCATTGCAGAAATCCATAACCTCTCTCGCCACATAACCTTCAATAATACTCCCTTCAGGCCGATAACGGTTTCGAACATCACCTTTAAAAACGCTCATGTATCGTTCAAAGGGATACATCCAATGCAAGAAAACCGGGCCCAAGATTTTCACTTCCCTAGTCAAGTGGACAACAAGATGTACCATGATATCAAAGAACGAAGGAGGGAAATACATCTCAAGCTGACATAGGGTAACAACCACTTCTCTTTGCAAATTATCGAGAGTCTCAGGGTCAATAACTTTGCTGCAGAGACTGTTGAAAAAGAAACAAAGTCTGGTGATTGCAAACCTTACATGCTTCGGCAATATAGATCGAATTGCCACAGGTAATATTTGTTGCATTAGAGTGTGACAATCATGAGATTTAAGTCCTATCAACTTCAGATCTTTCATTGATACCAATCTACGGATGTTGGACGAGTAACCATTTGGCACCTTAACATTTATCAAGCATTCACAAAAAGCTTTCTTCTCTTTTCTAGACAACGTGTAACATGCGGGAGGTAAGTATGTTCTTTTACTACCCATTTCACGTATTTCTGTAAATTCTGACCTTATTCCCATTTCACGTAGGTCCAGTCTGGATTTTATCCCATCTTTAGTCTTACCTGGTATATTTAACAGAGTACCAATGATGCTATCGCAGACATTTTTCTCAACGTGCATTACATCGATACAATGTTTGACTGTCAAAGAACTCCAATAAGGAAGATCCCAAAATATTGACTTCTTCTTGAATGAAGAATTGTCACTCCGTGTAGTACCTTGTGATCTCTTACCAATCCATTGAATGCTTTGCGCTTCCTACGATACAGATGGAATTTTAGAAGAAACCTTCGATGACCGAGATATACATTCTTACCGCCATGTTTTAGTCTTGTTGAATCAGTGTTCTCTTCACATATAGGACACGCTTTAGCTCCTTTGACACTATATCCATACAAATTCCCATATGCTGGAAAGTCATTAATAGTGCAAAACAACATAGCATGCAAACGAAATGTCTCACTTCGTGAAGCATCATAGGTCATCACACCTTCACCCCAGAGTTTCTTTAAGTCATCAATTAGAGGTTCAAGATAAACATCGATGTCATTTCTAGGTTGTTTAGGGCCCGATATCAACAACGACAACATTACGTACTTATTTTTCATACACAACCACGGAGGAAGATTATATATAACAAGCATGACTGGCCAAGTGCTATGTTGGCTGCTCAATGTCCCGTACGGATTCATCCCGTCTGTACAAAGCCCAAGTCTTAAATTCTTGACTTCTTCACCAAATTCAGGGTACAATACATCAATCTTCTTCCACTGTGGGGAATCAGACACATGTCGTAGGATCCCATCATTAATTTTCTTAACATCTGCATGCCACCTCAAATTCTTCGCATCTATCGGATTGGCAAACAAGCGTTGAAACCGTGATATTATAGGTAGATACCACATCACCTTGGCAGGAGAACCAGTTTTGGACTCCCCCGAAGTCATCAATTTATACCGTGACGCACCACATTTTGGACGATCTTTCAAATCTGCATAGTCCTTTTGAAATAATACACAATCATTAGGGCATGCGTGTATCTTCTTGGCATCCATTCCCATTGGGCACAACAATTTCTTTACCTGGTATGTTGAGATTGGCAGCTCGTTTCCTTCAGGAAGCATTTCTTTCAACAAAGACAGCAATGACGTGAAGCTTTTGTCGCTCCATCTATTGTTAGCTTTCAACTTATACAATCTCAACACAGCGTTAAGCTTCGTAAACTTAGTACAACCTGTGTATAACGGCATCTCAGCATCATGCACAATGTTTCTAAAAATGGGAGGTGGATCGGTGTGCTCTACCCCACAACTATCCAGCATCGCATCAACGATGTCTATTGGAACTGGTTCATTCACATCTACGTCATCGTAGGCAATTTCTTCTTCCATACAAGCACTGCTATCGACATCCACTGATTTCGGGTTTGAAATCTCTCCATGCCAGTGCCATTCTGTATAGCCTTGTATAATCCTGTTGCACATGACATGAGTCATGATTTCGTCACCAGTGTTGACTTTCAAGTTGTTACCGCAATGTCTACATGGACAGTAGAACCTATCTCCAGGTTGTTTCCTATGTTCCTCGGCAAATTTTATGAACTGGTGAAGACCAGAAATAAACTCTGGGGTGCAGCGATTGCGAATGGACATCCATGATCTATCCATTCTATGATCAAAGAGAAAACAAGTATATATTAGGACAAGATTAGGGTCTAGGGTTAACAAATACATGTGATGTCATTATTATATATAGTAAATGTGTACCACCTATCCATTCTTGAACACCTAATCTCACTAGTAAGTGTATAATGTGTATTGGGTTTTCAAGAAAATTTTGGCAGCATTTCCCCGATGTTTTCCAAGTACATATGTACTTAGAGAACAAACGGGGAAATGCTGCCAAAATTTTCTTGAAAACCCAATACACATTATACACTTACATCCTAAGCGAGATTAGGTGTTCAAGAACAGTCCCAAACCGGGGACTATCCAAGATTTACTCCTAATGAGTAAATCTTGGACGGGTTTCTAGGCCAACAAATAATGTATTGTCATTCTTATACCTAAAATCCTAGTTCTTCAATTTAGGGTGATTATTGATGTCTTTAAAAGCATGATTGGCAATTTAGGGAAAAGTTCATCATTTACATTCTAAGCATGTCACATGTGTGCATTACAGTTCATCATTAAGCAAGATATAAGCAAGTATGTCATATTAAAATAGACTAAACAATATGAGAAAATAGTAGTGTAATCATGCAAATGGGAACATTCATGGGAACACACACTTCAGTTATAAGCATTCATGTAGCAACTTTCAGTTCCATTCATGGGAACACACACTTCAGTTATAACAATAACTAAACAAAGGGGTTGGTGTACCCCTAAACATGCGCATAATTAAAAAAACTATTACTACAGACAAGTCTAGATAGATAGACAACTAAATACTACACCAACATGGTCCCGCATGCATCAGTAACTTCTTTTTGATGATGAAGCTGTGTCACGAAGCTCCTCACTGTATTTAGACGAATCTGAACTGACACCTCAGATTCAGATTTGTCCGAGATGATATGCGACGCCGTGCGCTCATACCACAGAAGATGATCGGGGGTCTCGCAGTTGCTGTTGGTTATCCAAACTTTGATGGAATTATCGCCAACTGGACGGAGAAAAAGCCTGTTCCAACGGACCACATGCAGCTCTCCAATCCAATCACACCAACTGGATTTTGATACAAGATTTCCCGCCAAATCATACTCAACCTCGATAACATGTGAATAATTACCAAAAGTTAGGGTCACTTTACCAGGCATGTAGTGTCTTCCTTTTAGAAAACGCCAATGTTTGGGTATGACCAATTGGTTTAAGGAACGATCATCTAGGATGATGTCCAATTGTTCTTCAATAGGGAACGTTAACATTGACATAGAGGCCCAGTTCATAGTGAATGTTATGGGTGGACAGAGACTGCACAATATTAGTATTAACAAAGTGTAAGTACATATAACGATGTTATATATTTTCAGAAAAAGTTGTATAACATTAGTTAACCTTTTATTGCTTGTCATAACCAACTTTATTGTGGTAGACATGATAGCTTGAAAAGAAGTCTACAAATGTACTTAGAGAACAAACGAGGAAATGCTCCTAATGAGTAAATCTTGGACGGGTTTCTAGGTGCTTACTAAAATAGAACCATTATATGGAACTAATCCTACATTATACACATACTTTTCCTGAGTAAGATAATGTGCACTTCATGGAATTATTTAGATCTGAATATATATAAGTTGTTTCTACCTACTTTGATGGGATTTTATAACATTCGAGTCTTCTATTTTAGGCATTAGATGCATATATTGTAGTCCATTGTGTTGAGATAAGAATCCCATGTGATACACATGATTGAGAATCTTTCACGATACTAGGAAAATACACAACTAGATATTCATTTAGGTGTTAGACATTCATTTAGGTGTTCCTGATAACTCGCAGGTATGCACAACTATAAAACAATAGACTTGTCACACATAAAACACCCTATACAACTATAAAACAAAAAAGTATTAAGATATGCATGATACAATAACTATTTTGCATCACATTACAGCAGGCTTATCATTGATACCTTACTAACTTATTTCCACATTTACATATCATCACTTGATCAAAATTACATGTATTGTATAGACAATAGAGGATTCAACTCAGTAGAAGCACAAAATCAGTACCTAAACCCTAAACACAAATAAGTAAATAACTTTAAAAAAAATAAAAAAACGCCCAGCAGCTGCTTGGGCGTGCCTTGGCACCGCCCAAGCAGCCGCCGGAGCAGAGGAAGAAGGAAGAAGGCAGGGCGAGTGGACATACCTTGAGGGAAGACGAGAGCAGCGGCTGGAGCACAGCAACCACCGACGGAGGTGGCGACAAAGAGAGGAGAAGCGCCGGCGAGGACACGGAGTAGCGGCGGCGAGGGCACGGAGCAGCGGCGAGGGCACAGAGAAGGAGCACGGATGGCCGCCGGTGAGCACAGAGGGCAGGAGTAGGAGCACGGCCGCCGGTGAGCACGGAGCAACGGCGAGGGTAGGAGCACGAGCACGACAGCGGCGGCGGAGGAGCAACGATCGGCGGGGGCGAGCAAGAAATCGCCGGACCTAACTGAAATCGGGAATGAAACTGGGAAAGGGGGAAGAGTCGCTCGCGCTGGTGAGATATTAAGTTGACAATAAGCGTCGGTTATTCAAAATAACTGACAACTAAACCAACAGTGTCGGTTCCTTTCCAACAACCGACGCCTATACTTGATTATAGTCGTCGGTTTTTAACTAAAAGACAACCGACAACTATTCCTGTCTCGCGAATAATCTTTGGTCGTCGGTTATTCATTTATAAACCGACGCCATATGTGAAATTTTGGAGGTAATTTTTTCGCTGGAATTTTAGTTTTGGCGGTTGATTTTAGGTTTCGGTTGTTTATTAATTAACCGACACTTAATAAAAGCGGTACCCGTGTCTGGTCGACCTTCACTGATTGTATGTCGGTTTATGTTATAAACCAACACTGTAGAGTTTAGGTGTCCGTTTATGTATACAACCGACACCTAGAAAAGTGACTTTATAATCCATTTCTGTAGTAGTGCAAGCAGACTCTAGCAACCCATACACATTGTATATTATATACTTCTTCCTATCCGTTTGGAAAAAGGTACCTAATGTTGTTCTTATCCTGCTTCTTTATTTTAGTTTCCACTAAGGCAACTAAAAAATGTCCTCTAGCAGCAATACACTCTCGTATCTCTTACTTTTTATTCCTATCGCACCCTCCTTTTATGTTCTATAATAACATGGACATATCAACAACTTTTGTTTGATCTAGTGTGCCTTACCGGCTCCTTCTTGTTTCCCTTCTTCTTTCCCTCATTGTCTTTTAGCTTATTTGTATTTTCCTACTCTATGTCAGATTCAGATAATGCATCAAAGCTATTGTTTGTATCAAGTATTGCACCTACTCCATGGTTTTTGGGGATCCCTAGCTTCTTGACATTCCTCCTTCCACTGGAGACAAACTCGCCTTCTTCATACAGATCACATGTGTCTTTAGAAGAATCACTTCTGTTACCTTCATGTTTATTTCCTCCATCCTTGGTGCGATCATCTGGACTGTTGGCTGTATCATCCCCTCCTTATGAAGGCCTCTCATCCGTCAGTGGTTCCATGTCCCTCGATGTCTGTTTAGGTTGTTGCAGACTCTTATCCTTTACCAGAATTGTCTGTTGTGGTTGCCCTTGCAGCGTTGGTTTTCACCTCCAGATCTTCTTCTCATTGACCATGTCAGGTTTGTCGTCTCCTTTTTATCCTCCTCACACCTGCCTTCCATACGACCAAAGGTGGAGAATCTATGGCAGATAGCCAGTATGTAATCATATTCAATGTCAACTGGTATCATTTCTTTTCCCTTAACATTCAACCAAACTTTCGATGGGAATTTTCTCTCTACCTTCATCTCCATGAGTACTCTAGGTCTTACTGTCTTTAATGAATGGCCATCTATATGCAGCAGCTTTCCGACTCCAGCCACGATGGTACCCACAACCTTCCTCATCTAGGAGCGCCCAAATGACTTCACTATTATCCATGCTGGTATGGTTGTGAATAGGTCCCGCTTCAACTCATCTCCATAGGTCCAATTCCTTGCCACCACGAGCTGCAGGTCCAACCACCTCGGCCCCATATCCAACGTCGTCTTCTTGTCAGTTGTGTTGGAGAAACACACAAGGAAGATACCATGCTTCCTTGATAACAACTCAAACAACCCTTTTAGGCTCCATGTGCGGCAGATCCATCCTTGGAGGTGGGGAAAGAAAAGGCGTTTGCCTAGAACATAAGTAAGATATTATTTCCCGTCACCTTGAACAACTATTTGTTTCCACTTTTTCTTATATTAGACACTAGCATTAATTGGTTGGAAAGATGCATGCACCAATATGTGGAGCCATTACGAAAAAATGTACATTTATATTAATAGTGATTTTTTAAAATGATGACTATCTATTATATAGCAATCTTTTTTTCCGCAAAGATAATAAATAAGATCATTTTGAAATCTTGTGGATCCCTTATGATTAACCCTACACGCCTCTATAGAATAAAGTGATATTTTATGTCTCCCCCTCACAATGACAACCAATTCCACTTTTCCAAGCCTCTCATTTTCGTCCTCTATTATTCATTGTGCATCTCTTCTTCTGATCAAGGATGTTTGCAAACATGTTTCTTAAGCCAATATTGAGCCCATTTATACCATAGTTCTCTTACACAAAAAAGTATTAAGAAATTAGTTGTTTATGCATAATGCAAGAGTGGTCTAAGATGATGAAAGATGATGGATTGAAGTGTATGGGTGAAAACATATGTTTCCCATGATGATGGTGGTCGATCTATAGATCCTTCCCATTATCCAGTACAAGCTTCTGTCAGTCATAATGTTTTTGCATAGTAATGCATATGATGCTAGTGTCGTGGTTTTAGGATGTACAGAGGTTGATTCACAAGACAAACAAAAGTACATTATTATTGGATATTGACAGTTATGTTGGTCTTATGTCGTATGTGGGACTGTAACACATATTGGTGCATTGTATGTGAAGGCTTGGGGAAGGTTGGATCTTATAGTCTTTGCGGATTCAGTCGAATTGGATTTCACACAAGACCTGTCAAGGATACAAGCTAGGACATGTATGCCAAAGACACCATAGATGTCTTGAGGACACACGATAAGGAATTTCATACATCACTTGAATATTCAAGAATAAATATTAGGCTTCTCCAATGGAGGTAAGGGGGACATGTCAATTGAATTTCATTATTATTATGATCCAACCTACACCTTTCTGCAAGGTAACTTACAGATTAAGTTACTACTAGATATTCAATATTTCCTACTTAATACATGTTCAATGATACCTTGAGTAATCTGACTTTATTCAGATTAAGTATGTGGTGAGGTTATCATATTTTAGATTTTCAGTACTTAAGCACCTTTAGATAGTATTTAATTTGTTCAATTCAATTTATTTGTCAAGCCTTTAGACACATAAGTGCTATATTCAATATCAAAATTTAACTAAGTGATCTATTAAATATGAGTTTTAGATGAAGATTTATTTCGACAACAAAATCTAGATTTGAAATTTAATATTTAGAATATTCATTGTGAGTAGTCATAAATTAGATATGCATACTTAATAAGAGCCTCACATCCAATCAAATTTATTGTAAGGAGTGGGACCCGAGAGGGGATCGACTCTCTACTAAAAATTTGAAGAATAGAGCCTCCAGTCCAAACACACCAAAAGATATGTTGGAGTGGGTGCAAAATTTTTATATTTCAAATAATGAAATACAAAAGACCAAAGAGTACCGTATATTCAACTTATCACAAGGTTACAAAATAATAGTATAATCCCTCACAAAGGGTTTAAATGTAAGATTCAACATATGGATCTAAGTAGAGGGAAATCTAAACCATTAAAAGTTTGACTCCTAGCTTTAACTCCTCAAGCTATTCCATATCTTATTGTCATCCAAGTCTTTCACCTAGGGTGGGAAGCATACTCCAACAAGAAGAGAAACAATAGAAGACATCATCAAAGGATACCAAAGAACCTATTAAGCATATATGAAGATTTAGAGTCAATTTCACATTAACTACTCAAACTCTAAAAATCACCTTGCATTATCTATGAATTAGGTTATCAAAACGATGCTATATTTTATTTTATCTTTTTCTGAGTTCAAAATATATTTTCTTTTATTTTTCTGACTTATATATTATTCTTTTGAATTTTCCAGTCCATTAAAAATCACATTTTTTAACATTAGATTTTTGCAACAAATTACCATTAGAAATCTCGTATTTTATGATTCTAAAACATATTTTATTGTATTCCCTCAAACAAATCATCACTTCATAGGTGCAAAAGCAAGAAATAAAATCAGGAAAAGTTACGAAAACACCCTTCTTGAAAAAACAAAAGCAAAGAGGAAAATAGGAGGGTAAAGATGAGAAACAACATAGGGGATTATATTCCACCCCATGGGTCCTCGCACCATGGCTACAAAGTAGCTCTACACCACCGAGCGACAACCGGATGACCAGGGCCTCAAAGCACTGAAGCACTAACCCTAGAAGTATGTTAGGTCTGACGAGGTCAACTAGTCATCTCCCTGAGATCAAAGGCCACCTGAGGTGACAAAGAACTTCTCCAATGCTTGCGGTAGGCCAGAATACAAGAAAAGCAGATAACAGACCAAAGGTGAGAAATCAAGGTGTAAACACGAATGAACGATCATGGAGAAGGTACCAAGTGATCCAAAAAGGTTGCCAGTGGTCCAAAACAAGAACCAAAACTCTCAGCGTCAATATAGAAACACAGGGCACCGTCGGTTAGTTGATTGGGAAGTAGGTGAGATCAAACGATCAACTGAAGATGTGGAAATAAAGAGGTTGTGCTCAGGAAGCTCAGTGGAGTGCCAACTGATCTAGAAGTGGCATAGAGAGTCGGGGTTCGCAAGGTACTTATTGAAGAACACATCGGTAAGTGGTGTAGGCTCAAATCAACAGAGAAGAAATTGAGAGAGTAGGAGGATGGATTTTGGCTAGGAAATTGTTTTGGGCCTCTGATTTATATACTCATATGGCTAGAGTAGCCTCTGCATTTTTGTGGTGGTGAGGAAGTTTCTAGCCCTAATGGGTGTTTCCTCGTAAGGGAAGGAAATCCCAAAAAAGTAGGAATGGTTAGATTCAACTAGACCTCATGATTTCGTTGAGGCAAAAATCTCATGTAGGAATCAAGTACAGAGAGAGAAATCATCTGTGGAAATTCTAATTGTGTCCCTGTCCAGACTAGTGACTAACCGGGGTAGAAGACAATTCCTGAGCCATCAGATCGGGGCCTAAACAAATCTTGGCTATCTAAAATTTAAAAAATAAAAGAATTGACGCGTGATGGAGATAAATGTGGAAACCTTAGTCCAAACGAGATTAGGAAAAAAGTGACACATTAATAATTTATCTTTTTCTCTCTCTTCTTTTAAGGGTGCAAACAAACTCCAAATTTAATAAAATTTTGCATCCTGCCTATTTTGGACATGAGTAATCTGAATATGCAATTATGTTTCTCTTTTGAAGATTTTAGATATTTTATTTAATTCTTTTAAAGTGAAATACATTTTCTATTTCTTAATGCATTAGAAACTTTTAGAATTCATCAATTAATGGGAAACTTCATCCATAAGAAAAACCAAAGTTATGGAATATGAATGGGACATTAATTTTATCCTTTGGGATTATTTTACTCATTATTTAATATTTTAGACTTTTCATACTTTCTCTCTCCTATTCTACACATGTATATTAAAGATTATCCAAATTACATGAAAATTTATAGATAGTTCTATTTTAACATGTAGATTTCAAATCTAAAGTTTTTTTCCTCTTTTGGAGTCATTCATTATTTTATTTGATATTTTGGGGAAAACACATTTCTTCTTTTGCAAATTTAATTAAATTAATTAATATTATGTAAATGATGTTAAACTTGACTCCCAAGGCAATTGGGACCCAAGGAATCCAAAATTCACATTCTATTTCACTTTTGAGAACTCTTTCTATAAATTAACATTTTTAGCTTGACATCATTGTATTTGTTTTATCATCCTTATTATTTAATTGTGTTACCTTACCTTCACTCTTATTACCAAAAGAGTTGTATTTCATTATTATGCATGAGACTTTATATGTATTCATCTTTTATCTCATTAGAGTATTAATTCAATATTTATTTGAATATTGTAACATTATTCTCTATTATGGACATTTTAGTTCTTATATGCATATTATTTTTAACATCACACTTTCATCAACATTATCACATGTGACACATTTTATATTGGCTAAATTGGACATTATTAAACCCTTTGTTTTGATGATGACAAACATTTCATTCTTGTGGATCTAACTTGTTATTTGAGTATTCCATGGAAAAACAAATAAGGCTGTGGATAGCTGAAAATTTACACAAATTGGAAGATCAATATAATTAAAGTACTGTTATTTTCATGATTGTACTCAATGTAAGAACTTGTATAAGTATATAAGTACAAGTACATAGACATCATGAAAATCAAGTGTTAGATCTTCCCTATCCACTAACAACATTTAGATAGATCTTCCCCTAAGATAGAAGTACAATTACACACACTTAGTAGAGGGCTCAACACATTGAAACAAGGACTTTCTCGGTCAACAAACTCCTCGACCGAGACACTCACGGTCGACAATATTCTCGACCGAGAATAGCCCTTCCAGCAATCTCTATAGCCTTTAGACAATGTTAGAAAAGTAGTTGGGAGTTGGAATCGAACGTTGCAATACATTTACCTCAACCTCCCACTCAGTCGAAGAAAAGTTCGACTGAGACAATCTCGGTCGACAAACTTCTCGACCGAGAGAAGTTCTAGACTGCACTTTTCAGCAATAAACAACTAGCAGTTGCAATATAATTTATGGATACCTAACGGCTAGTTGAGCACTACGAACATCCTAAAAAGTATCTAGAATGTCTCTAAGCTCCTGTAAACCATTTCTATAAATAGGAGAGGCCTTAGGACACCCACAACATTACTTGTGCATACAATTACACTTGAGATTCATTCTTAGTAAGCAACAAGCTGAGCTACACTTGCAAACTATTTCTTTGAGCTCTACATTAGTGTCCTATAGCCTAGTATCTCCTAGACACCACACTATCACGTTCATCCACAGTGGATAGGAGATCAATACACTTGATTTAGGATCAAAGCGATGTACTCATTGGTAACAAATTTTCTTTCTTCCAATCTTGTTCCTTTGTTATTGTATTTTGTTCTCCTTGACTACTCTAAGGTTGGAGGTTGTTGAAAGGAGGTTCTTAGAGGTACTTATTGGTGGAGAAGGCTGCTTCAAGGGGTGGAGCTACTTCACAGAGGTGAAGGCTGCTCCGTGGACTTGAAGTTACTTCAGAAGACTTCCTCAAGGATAGAAGCTACTTCAGGTGAATGCTATTTCAAGGGTGAGCTTGGAGTTACTTTAGAAGGCTGCTTCTAGGAGGATTGAGGCTACTTCAGGTGAATGATACTTCAAGGGTGTAGAGGAAGATGATTGGATTTTATGTAACATCCTCGCGAAGTAATAAAATTAATCACTTTCAAAATCCCAGTTGGAAACAATCGGGTAGTAGACTGACTCCCTTATATTTCTAAGGGTGGAACCACTCTACATCCTTGTATCTTCCTTGTTTACTCCTACTTCTTATTCAAATGCTCAATTGTTTTTAAATTATTTTTAAAACTCCAAAAAGCTCTATTCACCCCCCTCTAGATCTTTATCAGAGCAGGTCTTCAAGGAGCCTTAATATGTCTTGAAGCATGGGGGATGGTGTGCTCAACCACCTGAACTTGGAGGGAACCTATGTAGCTCATCCACCACCGTTCGATGGAAACAACTACAAATATTGGAAGAGAAGGATGCAATTCTATTTGCAAGGCATCAGTTGGGAACTTTGGAGAATGGTGTCCACTCCATACATGCTTTTGGAAATTGAGTATGTTACATGGGATGCCAATACGGTAAAGCAACCTCAACTTAATGCTAAGGCTGTAAGTATTTTAAGTTGTTCTATATTGGTAAGTGAATTAAATAGAATTTCTTCATGTGAAAATGCATACAACATATGACATAGACTTTCTAATATACATGAAGGAACCGTACAAGTTAAAAATTCTAAGATTAGTATGCTTAAAAAAGTTTGAACAATTTTGTATGGAACCAAATGAGTCCATTAGTGAAATGTATGCAAGATTTTCTACTATCATTAATGGTTTGAGTGCATTAGGAAAATTCATAAGTGAAGAAGATCAAGTGTCCAAGATTCTTAGGTGTTTGCCACCAAAGTACAAAACAAAGGTGACGACTATTGAAGAAGCAAATGATCTCACAAGATTGAGGATGGAACAACTCATTGAAAACTTGGAGACACATGAGGTCTCCCTTAAAGAAGAAGAAAAATTGCAGCTCAACACAAAAAGGAGAAAAGAAAGGACATTGCATTCAAGGCATCAACCAAAATTAGTCATAACACAAGCGAAGAAGATAGTGAAGAAGAAACTCTCATTGTAAATAGTAAGCATTATAGAATATTTAAAACTAACAAAACTTCTAGTGTTTATTCTTCCTCTAGGTGCTTTGAATGTGGAAAAAGGGGACATTTAAAAAGTGCTTGTCCCAAAGTCAAGAATGGAAAGAAATCATCTCACAAGAAGAAAGAAAAAGCCTACAAAGCTGCATGGGATGACTCAAGTGATGATGGTGAGGATGGAGAAGAAGAGGTGGAGTGTCTTATTGCTACAACAAATGAATAAGATGAGGTAAGTCTTTTTGATTTATCTAAAGAAGAGTTAGGTGATAGCATTAATGAATTACATGATAAATATATTGATTGTAAAAAGAAATTAAAAAGAGTTACTAAAACAAATGAGGAGTTGTATGCTCAACTAAATGATCTTGCTTCTGAAAAAGAATATATTATTTCTTAAAATTTTACCTTGAAATCATCTCTTAATGACTACAATATGAAGCTGCTTACTCTACAAACAAACTATGGTTTTCTTTCTCAAGAAAAGGTTGACCTACTTGCAAAATTGAATGATCTTTAAACTCAACCTGTCTTGTGCACTCATTTAGATTATGATGATGTTATCAAAGAAAGAGATAGTTTGTTATCTAATCTAGAGAAAGCAAAGTTAGATGTTAAATAGAGAATGGACGAAATTGCTAAGTTACAAAAGGAAATTAGTAGATTAAAAAACAATGGTATTCTTGACAAGATCCTAAAAGATTCTTCTGGTCAGATTGGAAGGAGAGGACTAGCTTATAAGACCAAAGGTAAAGCCTATCAAAAACCTAGAATGAGAAGGACACAAGAGCCCAAGACTAAAGTTATATATGTGCCTAAAGACAATCTAGATAAGAAGAGAAATGAAATTGATTCTATATGTTGTCATTACTGTTTACAATTTGGACATTATTCATTTTCTTGCCCATACAATAAAATGGATGTTGATCTAGTTTGGGTTCCTAAAACTTAGAGATTTGAATATGATTAGTTGATATTTGACCCAAAACATTACTTTGATATTCAAAATGTCTTATCTCAACTAAACTAAGCTTTAATTTGCATATTTCTGTAATTATATTTGAAATACCTTATGTTTTACTTGCAAATAATTACTGAAAACATAATAGAAACAATCTATCGATCGAGAAAATTGTTGACCAAAGTAGTTTCTATCTCAAACCTGTATTTTCTGGAGAAACAATAAAATTATTGATCGAGAAAGTTTTCGACCGAGAACATTCCAGTTGATAAAATAGTCGACTGAGTAAGTTATTGTCCTAAGTCTACAAAAATCTGAGAAACATCCGGTGTCAAGTACTTCAACCGAATATCACTCGGTCGAGAACTTTTTTGACTGAGGAAAACTCTGTCAGAACTGTTTTATTAGAATAAGGTACTTCAATTGCAATTAACTTAAGTGACTGGAATATACAATGAACTTTACATATTACATTAAATGTCTGAATGATCCTTATCAAAAGGAAGAATATGTGGGCATCAAAACTTTATAATTTGTCCCAAACAAGCATACTTGAGGAAAATATTGGTTTTATTCGAGAAAAGTACTAATGGCAAATCTATTTGCATAGGAGACTTTGTTCAACATTAATTGAAAACAAAAGAAGTGATCATACAAGGAACTTGGTTAAAATATAATCATCACCATTTTGAAAAGGTTCGAGCATCCTAAGAAATTATGACAAGATATCTTCTAAAAAATATTTCTCACAAGTGACAAACATAAGTCATAAAAAGGTTCTATCTTAGACTATTAAACATTCATAAGTTCATATATGAGCAAAATGAAGAACTATTACTAATCATACACAACAAGATCAAGTGGCCCATTGAACAATCTATGAAAATGGATACATTGGAAATCTATAGAAATGCCTCTTGGTTGAAAAAGGAGCTCGACCGAGGGATGTCACGGTCGAAGTCAAGGTCGACCTAAAATAAGCTTGACAAAATGCTTATTTGTAAATCATTCACCTGCACTTAACCTTAGCATATTTGCTCAACGTGTTGATTCATTACTTATTAAATTGAACCTCAAAGATAGTTATGACCTTAGTATCCTTAAAGTAATCTTTGTTATGAAAATAAAGGAGCCTACAACATTCTTGAATATGGTGTATATCTTGCTCTTAATTGAATTCTCAAAACAAATTAGGGCTTAACATCCCATGTATTTGGTTAGCGATACATTCATTGATTCTACTATGAGCTTAAAAGAACCTCATATCATTTCAGCGCTTAACATCCCTTTTAAATTATTGAGAAACTATTAAAAATATTCATGAGCCTAAAGGATTCTCATGTCATTTCAAGGCTTAACATCCCTTGCAAATGATTGAAAAATAAATCATGATTTTTGATTTGTGGCTAAATTTGACATTCTTATTATAGTATACAATTAAGGGGGAGTATCCCATTTAGGGGGAGCAAATTGGTTATCTTTTTGAAATGACAAAGGGGGAGAAGTAATATAAATAAAAAATAATTTGAGTTTCATAATCTCTGGGCTTTACATAAATTTACGTTGTATTCCCTAAGAATTGGATATTATGTTCTATACCTCTTTGGGAATAACTAGTACACACTCCATGAATAAACGAGAGAATGTATACATAAGGTATATCTCAGGTATGAAATTCATATTATTTAAAATCCCTTGATTTATATTTTAGAAATGTTTGTCATCTTTGTGAGCTCGGATTACCAAAAAAAATGTTTGTCATCTTCAAAAAGGGGGAGATTGTTGGATAAATTGGACATTATTAAACCCTTTGTTTTGATGATGACAAACATTTCATTCTTGTGGATCTAACTTGTTATTTGAGTGTTTCAGGGAAAAACAAATAAGGCAGTGGATAGCTGAAAATCTACACAAATTGGAAGATCAACATAATTAAATTACTCTTGTTTTCATGATTATACTCAATGTAAAAGCTTGTACAAGTATATAAGTACAAGTACATAGACATCATGTAAATCAAGCGTTAGATCTTCCCTATCCACTCACAACATTTAGATAGATCCTCCCCTAAGATAGAAGTACAATTACACATTGATACACACACTTAGTAGAGGGCTCAACACATTGAAACAGGGACTTTCTCGGTCGACAAAGTCCGCGTCCAAGACACTCTTAGTCGACAATATTCTCGACCAAGAATAGCCCTTCTAGCAAGCTCTATAGCCGTTAGAATGTGTTAGCAAAGTAGTTGGGAATTGGAATCGAACGTTGCAATACATTTACCACAACCTTCCACTCAGTCAAAGAAAAGTTTGACCGAGACAATCTAGGTCGACAAACTTCTCGACTGAGAGAAATTCTGGACTGCACTTTTTAGCAATAAACAACTAGCCATTGCAATATAATTTATGGATACCTAACGGCTAGTTGAGCACTAAGAACATCCTAAAAAGTGTCTAGAACGTCTCTAAGCCCCTGTAAACCATTCTGATAAATAGGAGAGGCCTTAGGACACCCAAAGCATTACTTGTACATATAATTACACTTGAAATTCATTATTAGTGAGCAACAAGCTGAGCTACACTTGCAATCTATTTCTTTGAGCTCTACATTAGTGTCCTATAGCCTAGTATCTCCTAGCCACCAAACTATCATGTTCATCCACAGTGGATAGGAGATAAATACACTTGATATAGGATCAAAGCTTTGTACTCATTGGTAACAAATTTTCTTTCTTCCAATCTTGTTCCTTTGTTATTGTATTTTGTTCTCCTTGACTACTCCTAGGTTGGAGGCTGTTGAAAGGAGGTTCTTGGAGCTACTTTTGGTGGAGAAAGCTGCTTCAAGGGGTGGAGCTACTTTAGGGAGGTGAAGGCTGCTCCATGGACTTGAAGTTACTTCAGAAGGATGCCTCAAGGATTGAAGCTACTTCGGGTGAAGGCTACTTCAAGGGTGAGCTTGGAGTTACTTCAGAAGGCTTCTTCTAGGAGGATTGAGGCTACTTTAGGTGAAGGCTACTTCAAGGGTGTAGAGGAAGGTGATTGTATTTTATGTAACATCCTTGCGAGGTAACACAATTAATCACTTTCAAAATCCCGATTGGAAACAATCGAGTAGTGGACTGACTCCCTTAGATTTCTAAGGGTGGAACCATTCTACATCCTTGTGTCTTCCTTGTTTCCTCATACTTCTTATTCAAGTGCTCAATTGTTTTTAAATTATTTTTAAAACTCCAAAAAGCTCTATTCACCCCTTCTCTAGATTATTCATTTTATTGGTCTAAAGATTAATTATGACAACATTATGCCATGTTTGTTTATATTTTTACATGTGAATTAATTCAAGGGTTTCTCTATCAAGGCTTCATAACTCTCTTCATTGTGAATTAATTCAAGAAAATCTCGATCAAATCTAGAAAACATTCTTTTGTACATATAATAGTTTAATGGAAAATAATTATTTTGGAGAAGAAATCTATTTAATATACAAAAAATGAGCTCAAAATCAATGCAAGAAACCAAGTCACAATTTTCCATGATAAGATCTATTATTCTACCCCATCCTCATAACTTGACTCTATCCTCAAGCTAATTCCTCATAGCATCCAAATATATATGTCACCATTAACCTATATGGTAGGATAAGATCACCTAGAGCCATATCATTAGGATTTACTAAAAATGGCTTTCATGTGTAACTCATTTAATTCTAAATCATTTTTCTGTCATCTCATGAGAAACATAGATCAATTCAAGGGTGAACATATCACCCAAAGGGAAACTATCTAAGGAAAATTTTCAAATTCGAGAGACAAAATTGAAATAATCAGATTCCAACTACCATGGGCTCTGATACCATGTTTTAAGGAGTGAAACCCAAAAGGGGATCCACTCCCTACCAAAAATGTGAAGAATAGAACCTTCGGTCCAAACACACCAAAAGATGTGTTGGACTGGGTGTAAAATTTTCAAATTTCAAATAATGGTATACAAAAGACCAAAGAGAAGGAGCGGAAGAAAAATGTTAACTATATTAAATTTATCACAAGGTCACAAAAGAACATCATAATATCCCACAAAGAGTTTACATGTAAGATACAACATATGGATCTAAGTAGAGGGAAATCTAAACCATAACAAGTTTGTCTTCAAGCTTTAACTCCTTAAGATATTCCATTTCTTCTTGTCATCCAAGTCTTTCACCTAGGATTGGAAGCATAACCCAACAAGAAGAGAAATAATAGAAGACATCAACAAAGGCTGGTAAGTGCATACTAAAAAGAAATTGAGCAATATAGGGTATAAAGGACATCAAATATAAAAAGCTTCCCATAAAAATGAAAATTACTACCCAAATGGGTATCAAGAGAAATGATTAACAATAAAAGGGATACTTTCCATTAAAACAATAAAATTGTGTCATAGTAGTACATAAAAGGATTACGACACACATTCCATAATCTTCAACCTGCATGAATGTGAGATAAACATAACACTAAGAAAATATAAACACAAAGGCGGCCAAGCCTCACAAACTTCAAACCTGATAGATAATGACATACTGCCAAACTCCCAATATATATCAAAAGTGGGCCAAGTCTCACAAACTTGAAACCCATGTATCGAGCACCACCACCTCCATACCAAAAATAATAATAGGGGCATACTACCCAAAAACCAATGCAATTACACTAATCTAGTGCCAGTGAATCACATAACATGTTTAATGTAGAGTCAAGTGAAAAGTATAGTTAGATTATACAAAAGTTTCCATCTACTAATGGACAACATCAAAATCCACCATACAAGTGGCAAAATATATCACATATCATTAAATAGTGTTCCAACATGAATAATGTATAAGAAAGAGACCAAAAGAATTTCCAAATGATTAGTACCAAATAAAGTAGTTCACACGAACCATAATTAAAAAAAAAAGAATATTGTGAAGGGTATTGTCCATAGGACCAAGGGAAAGATGAAAATAGGTCGCTCATGAAGAATAATAGGGGATGGAAACATACCTCTCTTTAGAGGCTAAATATTCCAAGGTCCAATCTTGGTCCAAGCCTAGGCTTCCAAAGAACCTATTAACCATATATGAAGATTTAGAGTCAATTTCTCATTAATTACTCAAACCCTAAAAAATACCTTTGTATTATTTGTGAATTAGGTCAAAACCATGCTATGTTTTATTTTATCTTTTTGTGAGTTTAGAACATATTTTATTCTATGTTTGTAGCTGATACATTATTATTTATGAATTTTTAAATTATTATATAATTAGGAAAGTCCATTAAAAATCAAATATTTTTAACATTTGATTTTTTTCAACAAATCCAGTACCATTACAAATCTCATGTTTTTCTGATATCAAAATATTTTTAATTATATTTTTTGATCTATAAATAATTAGATATTAATTTTAGAAAACCAACCAATCAAAAATTTTGATGTCAGCAAAACAAATATGAGAGGGAAAGAGAGAGAGGGAGAGGGCACTCACACTAAGTTGCCCCAAGAAGCGTTGGCCAACTTGGTCAGCCCCTCAGACAACTCAACACTTCACAGTCGCAAAAACAAAAACAAATTGGGAGAAGTTACAACAATGTCCATCTCGGAAAAATAAAAGCAAAGAGGAAAACAGGAGGGTAAAGATGAGAAGCAACATCAGGGATTCATCTTCCCCCCATGGATCCTCAAGCCATGTTTGCAAAGAAGATTTAGGCCAAGCGACAACCGGATGACCAAGGCCTCAAGGAACCAAAGCACTAACCCAAGAAGGATGCAAGGTCTGACGAGGTCAACTGGTCATCTCCCTGAGATCAAAGTCCACCCAAGGTGACAAAGAACCTGTCTGATGCTTGAGGTAGGCCATAATACAAGGAAAGAGGATAAAAGACTGAAGGTGAGAAATCAAGGTGTAAATATGACGGGACGATCGTGGCGGAGGTACCAAGTGATCCGAAAAGATTGTGAGTGGTCCAAAACAAGAACCAAAACTCTCTCCATCAACATAGAGACACAGGGCACTGACGGTTAGTCGAATTGGAAGTAGACAACGTCAAATGATCAACCAAATGCGGAAAGGAAGAGGATCTGATCAGGAAGCTTACTGGAGTGCCAATTGGTCAAGAAGTAGTGTAGAGATTGAGGGTTTGCAAGGTACACTTCAAAGAACATAATGGGTAAGTCAGGTAGGCTTGAATCAATAGAGAAGAAATTAAGAGAGGAGTATGGATTTCAACTAGGTGATCGTTTTGGGCCTCTAATTTATATATTCAAATGGCTAGAGTAGCCTATGCGTCTTCACAGTGGTGATGAAATTTCTAGCCGTAATGGGCTTTTCCTCATTAGGACAGGAAACCCCAAAAATGTAGAGACATGTAGATTTAGCTGGACCTCACGATTCCATTGATGTAAAAATCTTGAGCAGGGATCAAGTATAAAGAGAGAAATCGTCCCTGGAAATTCTAGTTGTGTCTCTATCCAGACCAATGACTAACTCGGGGTAGGAGACAATCCCTGAGCCATCAGATCAGGTCCCAAATAGATCTTGTCCATCCAAAACGTGTAAAATAAAAGAATTGGCACGTGACAGAGACTAATGTGGAAACCTTACTCCAAAAGAGACTAGTAATAAAGTGACACATTAATAATTTATCTTTTTCCCTCTCTCCTTTTTAGGGTGCAAACAAACTCTAATTTGAATGAAATTTGGCAGTCAGCCTATTTTGGACATGACGAATTTAAATTTGCAATTATATTTCCCTTTTGAAGACTTTAGATATTTTATTTAATTCTTTTAAAGTAAAACACATTTTCTCTTTCTTAATGTATTAGAGACTTCTAGAATCCATGAATTAATGGGAAACTTCATCCATAAGAAAAGCAAAGCATATGGAATATGAATTGGCCATTAATTTTATCTTTGGGAATATTTTACTCATTATTTAATGTTTTGGACTTTTTCATACTTCCTCTCTCCTAATCTATACATTTATATTAAAGATTATTCGAATTACATCAAAATTCACACATAGCCTTATTTTAAGATGTTGATTTCGAATACCAAGATATTTTCCTCTTTTGGAGTCATTTATTATTTTATTTGATATTTTAGGGAAAACTCATTTCTTCTTTTCCAAATTGAACTAAATTAGTTATTATTATTTAAATAATGTGAAACTTGACTCCCAAGGCAATTGGGACCCAAGGAATCCGAATTTCACATTAGATTTCACTTTTGATATCTCCTTATTTGAATTAACATTTTTGGCTTGACATCATTGTATTTATTTTATCATCCTTATTAATTAATTATGTCACCTTACCTTCACTCTTATTACCTAGAGAGTTGTATTTCATTATTATGTATGAGAATTTGTATGTATTCATCTTTTATCTCATTAGAGTATTAATTCCATATTTATTTGAATATTGTAGCATTATTCTCTATTATTGATATTTTAATTCTTATATACATATTATTTTTAACATCACACTTTGATCAACATTATCCCACGTAACACATTTTATTGGTCTAAAGATTAGTTATGAGAGCATTAGGTCATATTTCTTTATATGTCTACATGTTAGGATTTCAATTAAGCTACTAACGTATATCTTTATCCTTGTTTGGCTAAGCCCAAAGAACTAAGGTCTCTACCTCCAAGACATATGATCAGGGTCAAAAGGCTATGTTTTTGTAACATACCAGATCTTGGACCCTACCCTGGAAGTTTGACCTTTTGGGTTTGACCAAACAAGGTTGAGGTTAGAGTGATCCTAATAATCTAAAGCATGAATAATGTCATCTAATATGTCATATAATTCAATTAGTGATAATAAGATGATAAAGAACTTAATTGGTTAAGCAATGTAGTTAATGGGCCTCTTATGGGCCATATGACATAATACATGTAAGAAAGTTTTAAAAGTGAAAATAGACTTCAAATTCGTAATCTACACATCAAAATAAGCTTACATGTCAATTTTCATCTAATTGGGACAACCTTGATGTATTAAGGTAAGTTTAAGAGAGAGAAAGTTGATAAAGACATTAATGCTCAATAATGTGAAATATAATTCTAAAAGTTGGAAATAATGCCAAATTCATATTCAACACATTTAAGTTAATTTGTGGGTCAAGTTTCAGCATGTTTGGATAATCTTATCGCCATTAGTGCATGGGAAAAGAGAAACTAAGTTTTGAGTAATAAATGCATTTAAAGTTCTCAAAAGGAAAATTTAATTTCATAATCATAATCTACATGCTTTAATTAGTCTCTGTGTAAAATTTCATCTATTTTGGGGTCTGTTTGAGACTCCAAAAGAAGAAAGAGAAAAAGATGAAATTAATGCGATCACACTTTGATTTAGACCTTGTTTTAATCAGATTTGATATGTCACGTTTGCTTTCCAATTTTTGATATCTCAAGTTCTATCCTGACCCTTGGATTTTGATCCAGTGGCAACTAGATTCTCTTCTTCCTTTCCCTTTTTCCATTCTCACATGCAGCAATGTGGGGCTTCTTTCCCCGATTTCTTTTCTGATTCCTCCTTCTCCTCTTCACCATTTCCTCTGATTCCATCTCCGCCACTTTCCTTTCTTGCTTCTGAACCTGACGACCCTATAAAACCTTGGGTTCGGGGCACCGTTACCCTTTATCACTGACACCGTGAAGCTCCTCTGTTCCACACCCTATTCTCTCTGTTCTTCTCCCCCTTATCCTCTCCTCACCTCTACCGGTGATCGGGCCTCTACGAATTTCTCCCCTCGCCTTTGCCTGAAGCTCTGGACCCATTTCACACTACTGGTTTTGTTCCTGGCTTGCCCCAGGTCGTCATACTCACCACGGAAGCTTCCACAGAAGACCCTTGGGTTGCAACAGTGAGTTTCTAGACTTCGGTCAATGGGAAACCCCTAGAACCTCATGGCTGATCTTTGAGTTCATGTGTTTGAGGTGAACCTTCTGGTGAGGTCACAAATGCTTTTTGGTGACTTAGATTCTAATTTGTATTGACTTTGTAGCTACAGATCGGCCTTGCTCGTGGGTCCGTGGAAATGAAGAAGACGGCTGATCTTTATTTCACGGTTTTACCCCCCCCCCCCCCGCTTTTACTTTTATTTTGCTTTTCATCTCATGGGCATTTTTGTCTTCTCACACTCTGGTCCCTTTACATTGGGTGAGGTGAATGGAAAGGCTGACTGGTGATGTGGCCACTTCCTATTGGGCCAAGTCACTGGCCGGTCCCACTCTCTCTTGCTTTCTTGCAGGTTTGACGCTTACATGGAATTTTCTAGTTGGCTCAGATTCTTAAAAAAACCATAACTAATTACCTTTTTGGCCAAAAATTACAAATAAATACTATGGATTCAGAAAAAGAAGGGATTTATAATTGTATAAGTTTTGATGTCTAAATATAATGTTTAATAACAAGTATTTTCAATGGATGTAATTAATGATGAATTAACTTGTAAAATCATAATTAATTATATATAAGTTAGTAAAATATAATAAAATATGTTTTAGAATTCTAATGACCTAATCTAAAATGTGGCATGGTTTCCATAATATAATTCACATAATGAAAAAAGGTGTTTTTAGGGTTTGGATAATGTACATGAAATTAATACCAAATCTACATATGTGCTTAATAGGTTCTTTGGATGCCTAGGCTTGGACCTAGATGTGACTTTGGATCGTTTGACTCTAAAGTTCAGGTATGATTGCATCCCACATAATTTTTGTATTGAGCAATTTCTTATTCATCTCTCTTAATGTGTGTTTGCATCTCCTATTTTTCTTTATTGAGAAACAAACTAAATTGACTTTCTCTTGGTTCTATGGACAATAGCCTATACACATTTCTCCTATCTTTTAATATCATGGTTCTTGTGAATTATCTTGTTAGTGGTAATCTTGGATATTCTCTTGACTCTAATATTTTTTCCTTGGTGCATGATTGGATATGCCCACTGTGATGTGGATGTTTACTTGGTGACAGATGCCCACTATGATGTGGAAGTTTATTTGTTTACATGTGATATCTTTTTCCCACTTATGAGATGGATGTATTTTTTGGTCACTTATGTGGTAACTACTTTGGTATATTCTGACAATACTTTTCTACTTGCCTCTACATTAAACATGCTATGTGATTCAGTAGCACTAGAGTAGTGTAATTGCATTGGTTTTGGGGTTATGTGCCCTTTATTCTTTTGGGATGGAGGTTATGTTCCCCATACCTGGGTTTCAGCTTTATGGGGGTTGGCCCAATTTGATATATTTGGGAGTTTGGTTATGTTCCATTCTCTATCAGGTTTCAACTTTATGAGGGTTTTCCACCATTGTTACTTATATTGTTCTAGGGCTATGCTTATCTCACATGCATGCATGTTGATGATATTGATGATGGGTTATGTGCCCAAAAATATTAATGGTTTATGTTCCCAAATCATGATATGTGCTTATGTGGTACTACTTTAATACTTTGATTATGGCAATTATCCTCTTTTATCATGTGATGATGATTCTTATCTTTTATTCCCTCTTTGGGTAGTCCTTATCTCTTGCATGGGAAGCCTTTTATTTTGATGTCCCTTATTCTTTATAAATTGCTCAATTTGCCTTTTAGTATGCACATACTAGCCTTTGTTGATATCCTCTTCTCTTTTCCTTTTGCTGGGGTATGCTTCCAACCCTAGGTGGAGGACTTGGATGACAAGACATGTAGACTTGGGCATAGATTGAGAAGTTAAAGCTTGGAGACAATCTTGAGGTGGTTTAGATTTCCTTTACATGGATCCTTATGATGTAAGTTTGTAAACTTTTGTTTATAATTGAATATAGTCATGTTTTTATGCCACTTCTATACTTTGGTCTTTTGATTGCCATTATATGAATATTTGAAAATTTTACACCCACTCCATCATACCTTCTGAGTGTGTTTGGACTGGAGGTTCTATTGTTCAAATTTTTAGTAGATAAGTGGTTTAACTTATTTACAGTTTTAGTTTGTTACACTTATCTATTAATTTAAATATATATATTCAGATTCAGACTTTAGAGTTCATAGTTAGATTCAGTTTATAATTAAAGAACATAGATACATATTCAAATATAATAGATTAAGATATAGAGATAACAAATTGAAAAGAGATCCAGTGATAAGAGATTAAGATTCAGAGATAAGAGATTAATATCTAGAGATAAGAAATTAAGAATAGAGATAGAAAATGACATCAGAACATTAATCATATACATTATAGGATAAGTCCTCACCAAAGAGTCTCAGGACGATTCAGAGGGTGTATTGTGCCAGACACTATGGGTGTCACACAGGGCACATAGTTCCAACAAAGGGTGTGTTGCACTATAGAGGATACTTCAATGTCAACAGAGGGCACATAGTGACAATAGAGGGTGCGTTGAACCATAGACGTCAGTTCAGTGTCAACAGAGGGCACGTAGTGCCAATAGAGGGTACATAGTGCCAACAGAGGATGTGTTGCACCACAAAGGACATTTTAGTGTCATCAGAGGAGGACTTATGGTATAATGGTGTCCTCAAGTCAGATAAAAGACATAAATAAAAGAGAAAATGATTTAGTATAACTTTAAATCTTTTAAATATTAGATCAAATTTAAATTATAGTATACTCATATTTATCTTATTCAAAATTCAATGACACTTACTCTAATCTAGGTTTCCCTTTGTACATGTTGGGGGAAGAGGTGTCCACATGTACTAAACTTTAGGAGATGGTCATGAAAAGAGGATTCAACTACAACTTTAGGAAGTTTTATTGGTGGGGCACCATCTACACGATCCAAGAGGATAGATAGAGTGCATGATTTTGACACATGTAGTTAGTCTTTCTTATAATGGTTTATGTAATCAACTTTATATTCTAAGAAATTATGACAATATGTACACTAATATGTGTTGTTTTCTTTATGTTATTATTGTGATGTATCGTGTTTGTGACACTCCCAAGAAAGGAAAAAAACTCTTCTGTTTATGCGATATGACAATTTGGGGTGTAACAATATGGTATAAGAGCAATAGTATAGATGGTCATCAGGAAAAATCTTATATTCTTAGTTTAGATTTCCTCATTAGAAGCAAAGTGAGACTAGACATATTTAGAAAGATACTTAGTAACCGTAGTTATAAAAGAAGTGGGTGAAAGATAGTGGAATCTGAGTTAAAGGTTTATTCAGGTAATAGAACTTGAGATATGTATTAGGGTTCATATCTAGATGCTTTAGACTTTTTTGTTAATTTTAAATTGTGCATATCATGTCCTATCTTTGTCCCACATGATTGTGGTATGGACACAAACTTATGGGATTTTGTCAAGGGCATATTATACACATAATTATATATTTATTATGTTTGTCACTCTCTTTCTAGTTCATATGGTATGGGACATATGTACTGTCAGCTAAGATAAATATGATATGACATGACACTTTCAATGTATGACCGGCCGACATGCATTTGTAGGTGACAAAAAAGTTGACACAAAATGTTTGAGGTAGATGGTCACCTACTCCTAATTGCATACCTATTAGAACCCTAGAATGCATACCAACGGTAGATACTTTGAGATAGATGAGTGACTTGAATTTTGAGTGGAATAATGGTTGGAGGGAGATGAGGTCTTCTTCCTACTGTACTTGATGAGAATTAGAGAACTCTTGATGTCCTTAGTACTCTCATCCCAAGGAGATATTATAGTCACAAGTCTATTTATGATGGTTGTAAAAAAATACTTGAGGATAATAGAATTGACATTATGGACCAAGTTTATGCTTAATGTATGATGATTGCTTGAAGCGACAAAAAGTCTTTAAGGGTATACATGAGGAGGCTTTAATAATATGTTTATACAATATATGTGGTAGTATGGATCATTGGTATATGATCATAATAATATGGAGTTTTACTTGATGTTGATATAAGATAGATCCTAGAAAAGATGGTTGATTAAATGTTTCTTTATATATTCCTAGGGATAATAATGGTTATGTATTCCTAGGGATAATAATGGTTATATGTAATCTTGTTGACTATAATAACCTTGGCTTATGTAGCTAATAGCACCATGAAAAGACAAAGAAAGTTATTAAGAATAATATTAATATAAGAAATACAAGTAATATTTTCTTACTTCAATGGAAATATCATGCCTAAGATCTCAAGTATAGACATGTTAATAAGATTTCTTAGAATGATTAAGATCTAAAAATTGAATACATGATAAGAATATAAGATTGAATGTATTAAATCATGATTATGTTTCCAAGACAAGATCCATGTATTAAGATTTAAGATCACGGTAAGACCATGAGGTCCGAATGCATTAAGTTCCCTATAAGATCATATTTGATGAGATCAAATGAGATTGTAGAGTTAGACCCATGCCCTAGTGCATGTCAACTCAAGAAGCATGACCCAAACACCTTACTATAGGTCATGATACTCAGGTACCATAGTACATATCTCCAGAGAAAGATACATAAAAAAAGAATTAAGAGAAAAGAAAGAATAGTTATTTGTGCTAAAGATTTTCCTATAGATTTTCATGTTGGATGTACATGATAGTTTGATAAGGTTGTTAGAAGTAGTTCATTATCTACGAAAAGGTCATACTTTGAAGATGCCTACAAGACCTTATAACAATTGTTAAGAGTTAGTGTATGTAAGTTGAGTGGAACTCTAAGGTGGGTAGTCTCCTATGATTTAACATAATTTCAAGGAAAAAAATCCCAAAAAGGTGCGTAGTATTGTCACATCCAAATTTTTGGATCCTAGATAAGTGTGACAAACTTGATTTTCAATGTTTTATAATTTCATATATATGATTGGTGTATCCAAATGATGTTTGAATTTTCCATGAATCTTATAATCATATATTCGTTCTACAGTTAAGATTTTAAATTTTTTTGGCGATCGTTTGAATAATTATAAAATTCATATGGGCCAAAAATATATTTTTTAAGATATTTGAGTTAGATGGCTAAACAAATTTATTTTTTGACAAAAATGGTGGAAGAGTTGTTATGCTGGTATTGAAGTGTGATATAAAAGTTTAGACCAATAAGAGCTTGTTTGATGGTTCAAACAAATTATACAAGAACTATAGTGGAACTAAATTTAATGGCTCAAGTCATTTACATTATTCTGGTAAAACAATAAAATTTTCATATCATGGGATTCTTTTGTATAAATAAGGAGATATTTCAAACAAAGACTTTTGATTACAATTTCAATTTTTGTTAAGTTTTGGAGAAATTATGAATTTACCACTTTGGAGATATGATTTATGAATAGTGTTTGAAATCATGTTTAATGAATGGTGGGGTTTGAAATACATATCAAAGTATTAAAAAAAGGGAAAATCCCAAAAATATTATGACTCATTTCATGGATAAAAGCATCAATGGAAGTTGATAATACAATTATTTTGTTGGAGATATAGTATGATTCACATCTTAATTATTAAATTAGATATGATCATATGTCATTGTCACATACCTTTCCTTGGAAAATGAAGCATAAGGGAAGTTAGTGGAGCCCTAATAGACTTGGACAGATAAAAAAAATATGTTGACTGAAGGTTCTTTTAAGGAAATGTAATTATGTATATAAATACTAAAATATTCTTGGAAGGACAACTTATTCTCTTCCCAGTAAAATTGATACAACTTTATTTATCATGTTCTCCAATTAAGGTGATTTATTTTAGTATATTTTTTTGGAAATATTTAATAGTTTCATGAGAATAATATCATTTAATGATGGGAGAAACTTAAAGCGATTTTTATTTATATTGAAAAGATGTTATGAGCAAGTTCTTTGAAAATAAAGTAATTAATACATGACATGTCTACTAATTTTTTTTACTATGACTTATAGATACCTTTTGAGAATGAAAATAAATGGGGAAGTTATCAATATTCCTTTTACAAATTTATATTTTCAAAAAGGTTGAATGATTTTAATTATATACTGTTCAAAATATAGTCAATATGAAAACCATATATTTAAAGCAAAGGTAGAGTATAAACTAAACTAAATGTCCAATTACTTTTCTTATTATTGTTTAAAGGTTTGAATAATTGACTACCATGATATCAATTTTAGAAGGGTAGTGCATTATTTGGAGATTACAAATAATATTTGTATTGAGTTGTCACCTTCTAAATACAATTGGGAAGCATGAAATGGAAAAAGAAAATCAATCATAGATAATTGGAAATGATTTAAACCAGAATAGGAAATGATTTATTTAATGGGTAATTAAATATGATTTACGGTGACTATCAAGGTGCCGGCTACCTGGAAGACGCTTTTTGCCATCACATGCTGGAAGATTTGGAAAAGTAGGAACACACAGATCTTTGAGGAAACTGTTATACCACCACGAATCGTGGCTGCCCAATGCTATGCGGAAGCCCGCTCATCCGACCTGGCTTTCTCTTGTAACCCATCTGATCATTTGGAGAAGTCCAGTCTAGATCATCCAATCCGTCTACACAACACTAATTTCATCCTTCATGTAGATGTCGCCACTTCATCCAGGTCCAACATGTCCTGCACATGTGCTATTCTTCGTAGCATCATAGGAGACTGGATAGGGGGATCCTCTCGTCTACATCCTGGCACTGATGGCATGGAGGGGGAGCTCAAGGCCATCCTTCTTGGGGCAGAACTCGCGAGACAACTAAATCATAACAGATTCCTGGAATTCAGTACAATGGGTGAAAGGCCTAGCAACGGTCCCAGGGAAATACCTCACTGCAGTCTGCAAAGTACGAGAAGCTCTGGCTACTATAAGCGTCACTGATATCGTCCACATCAAGAGAAATCAAAATAAGCTCACGGATATTCTTGCTAAATCCTGCCTCAAGCAACCTATGTCTGAAGGTGACTGGTAGCTCTTCCCAGCCCTAGGAGAAGAACTCTATCTGGAAGACAAGGCCTACTTCTGTAATTTGATTAGAACTCAATCCTGATGTAACCGTGCTATCAGTATTGCACAAAAAAAATATGATTTACGGTACCGTAGCCTGTCAAAAATACTTGAGTTACCATGTTAAAATTTATTATATCTTGTTCTAGTCAAAGGGAAAGTAATGAAATGTTCATTAAATATGAGATATCAATAACGTGCTAGTCTTTTGAGTATATATACAAGTTAATATTTATCTAACATGGAAAATCAAATTAACTAAGACATTTTCCCTTTATCTTGAATGATTTTTCCATTACGGTAACATGTACATTTATATTAATAGTTTATTTTTGACATCGATGGTTATCTATTATCTAGTACCATTTTTTACCACAAAAATAACAAATAAGATCATTTTCTAATTTTATTGATCCCTTATGATTAACCTACACATCTTTACGGAAAGATAATAAAGTGATATTTCTACGTCGCTCCCTCACATTGACAATCAATTTGACTTCTCCAAGCCTGTCATTTTCCTCCTCTATTATAATTTGTGCACTCTTCTCAAGGTCAAGGATGTCTACAAACATGTTTCGTAACCCTATTTTGAGTCTATTTTTATCATAGTTTTTTGACAGGCCTAAATTGCGCATTTAAAATGGAGCAGATCCAGAGTAGTCAGACTCTTAAGATAGTAACCCGTTACTCAAACCTCCACAACTATTATACGGGGTCTGACATAGTAATTGGGGTTGAACTATAGGGAGAAGGTTAGTAGGTGTTAAGTACTCAAGGTCTCACTCTCATATACTCTGGATAAACAGATGGTTAAAAAAATGTTGTTCCCTAAGGAATGAAGGTACTCAAACCCAAACAAAGAAAGTTAAACAAAGAAGGAAAATAACAACAAGAGAAAACAAGGACAAACAGTGAGTAACAAAGATATGGAAGGGAACTTGGATCGAGTTTCACCTACTAAGGTCTCCCACCAACATGCAAAACTCACACTCCCCCTTTGTATACTCCTATCAAGATCACAAGCAATCATGGAAGTGTTTGTTCCCTTCTCTCTTAAGATAAGGATATATCTAGGATCCAAGGTGGCCTCCCTCTCGAGATAACAACCTTACAACCACAAAGCAAACCATGTGACCATAAGCTTTAGCAATCCAACATTTTCATTCATTCATACTACTCCATAATACTAGATAAAGAAGATACTACTCTTTCTAGCTACCAATGATCAAACATCATAAGATGGTAGCTAAGCATGCAAGTGAAGCATTAATACAAGCATATGGAGATAATATTGATAACAACACATATATATATATTTAAAGGGAAGCAATAATATATATGTTGAGGGAGCCTTAGTGGCTACTCCCAACCTGAGTTAAGTGTTTTATCCACACATATTAATGGGAAGCTAAATGATATTACAAAATGATAGATACATCATAACCACGAAGAGGGAAGGGGTACAACGTAATGGAGGTGATAGATATAGAAGAGAGAGAAAATGGAGATACTCCAATATACTCCTTAGGATCTAGATCTGGATGGATGGTGTGGAAGCTCTACTTTCAAGGAAGAGGGGCCTTTCGTCTTCTCTCTCATCAACTTCTACCTTCAGAGATCCAAAACTGATTGGATGGATGAGAGTGGATGTGGAATTTTGTATCACTTTGTGGTCCTTAATGATATGATGATGTGACAAGTCGAGGTGGGAGGCCTATTTATAGGCAGTTTCCACCAACCTAACCACCCACACCGTGATCGAGGAAGGGTATCGGTCGAGGCTTGATTGCGGTCGATCAAGGCCTCTACTCGGTCGAGGTCACCATAGCGATGGGTCGAGTCAGTACCTCGTTCGAGGTATTATGCCACCTCTGTCACGGTCCTTCCTCGGTCGGGACACTCCCTTGCCTTGATCGCGGCCCTACTTCGGTCGTGACATGGCATTGCCTCAGTTGTGGTAACACGGCGGTCGTGGTGTGCCATTATCTCAATCATGGTAACACATCATTCACGGTGTGGCATCGCCTCAGTCGCGGTGCTACCTTAGTCGAGGTCGATCAAGGTAGAGATTGATGGGTCATGGGCCATGACCAAAATGGGTGCGTTGCACCATGGTCACGGCATCATCGATGTAATTAGTGGCATTGACCATGGTGTGAGGGTCCTCTTTGGTCGATGACCCACGGTTCGAGGTGATGACTGTGGTCGTGGCTTGCTGTGACCCTATAAGGATGGAAAAAGTGTGCAATTAAGATTCTTGTCATAAAAGTGCTAAAGTAAGTGGAGACATCTATAAAAGATAGGTTTGGAGATGTATAAAATAAGTGCAAAAAGTTTATAAAGTTAGATGTTATCAGCTCCCCCAAAATTAGAATCAAGCATGTCCTCAGCCTATGTTCAACTCAAAGAATAACTACTTCTTCTAATTATATGATATCTTTGGTGGAAGTTTCCCACATGCTAAATAATTGATGATATCGGTGAACCAGGGTAAGCTCTGCTCTTCTGATTGAGACATTAGAAGAGCTTCATCCACATAGTTTTCATTCACAGGCAGTTGGTTTTCTTCATCAAAGATTATTCACGATAGGTGGTTTACGACCACATTTTATTTTCCTTTATTATTGATGATTTCATGGTCAAACTCTTGCAGTAACAACGCCCATCTCAAAATCCTTAGCTTGGTGTCCTTTTTCTACATTAGGTACTTTATTGCCCCGTGATCGGTGTACACTCTTACCTTCGATCCTACTAGGTACGGTCTAAACTTGTCAAAAGAAAATACTATAGACAACATTTACTTCTCGGTGGTAGTGTAGTTCAACTGGGCTTCATCCAATGTTCTGCTCACATAGCAAATCACATGATGTTTCTTCTATTTCTCGTGCCCGAGGACTACCCCGATGGCGTAATCTCTGGCATCACACATGATCTCAAAAGGAAACTCCCAGTCAGGTGTTTGTAGGATAGGCATTGTTGTTAATGCTCTTTTGAGGGTATTAAAAGCATCTAGACATTCAGTGGTAAACTTAAACTCAACATCCATTTTCAACAGATTTGATAATGTCTCGGCGATCTTAGAAAAGTCTTTTATGAACCTTCCATAGTATCCTATGTGTCCCAAGAAGCTTCACACTCCAGTGACTGAATTTGATGGTGGGAGTTTTGATATGGTTTCAATTTTGCTTAAATCCACTTCAATTCATTTCTTGGAGACCTTATGTCTAAGTATGATACCTTCCTGAACCATGAAGTGACAATTCTCCAAATTTAGGACAAGGTGCTTCTCTTCGTAGCATTGCAACAACAAAGATATATTTCTTAGGCATGCTTCAAAATTTGTCCTATATACAGAAAAGCCATCCATGAAGACTTCTACAATGTCTTCCGGAAAGTCTGAAAACATGGATATCATACAACGTTGAAAAGTCATTGGTGTGCTACATTAACCGAACGACATTCTTTGAAAGGCGTAGGTGCCATAAATGCAGGTAAAGGTGGTCTTTTCTTGATCGTCAGGGTGTATAGGTACTTGGTAAAATCCTGAATATCCATCTAGAAAGTAAAAGTAGTCACAGTGAGATAGTCTCTCTAGGACTTGATTGATAAATGGCAAAGGGATGTGATCCTTCTTGGTGGTTGTATTTAGCTTGCGATAATTGATGCACATGCACCAGCCTGTCACTATCCTCATGGCGACTTCATCTCCATCTTCCCCTCATATGACTGTCATTCCACCCTTCTTGGGTACCACATGGATAGGACTAACCCAATTGCTGTCGCTTATTGGGTAAATGATCCCAGCATCTCGTAGCTTTATAACTTCTTTCTTCACAACTTCCTTTAGCATTTGATTTATGTTCCTTTGTGGTTGAGCTAGGGGCTTCACTGTCTCTTCAAGATAAATTTTGTGCATGCATAAAGCCGGGTTAAAACCTCTGATGTCTTTCATAGAATACCCTATGACTTTTCTACATACTCTCAACTGATTTAGCAACTTCTCCATCTGGTCGTCTGTTAAGTTTCCATTGACAATAACTGGATTCCTCTCTTCTTTGTCTAGGAATTCATTGGAGTGTACTTCACTATCTCAATTGTCTCTTCATCGTCGTTGAGCTCTTCTTTGGGTTAGTTCAAGTAATCCAAGATTTCTACAACCTCTTGGCCCTCCATGGAAGGATCCTAGCTATTTAGGGCTCGCATTAGGGGATCTACAATTGCTTTATCTTCTTATACCTCTTCGCAATATTGGTTGTAGCTATTCATGAAATAGACTGGCTCGGATAGAGATAGTCCTTGCATGTCATCTTGTACTAAAAAATCCAAGTGATCATTCCCTACTCGTAGTGTGATGATTCCTTCAGCAACATCTCTTAAGGCTCTCCCCATTGCAAGGAAAGGCCTCCCGAATATCATGGGGCATTTGGAGTCTTTGACCGTGTCTATTACCACTATATCACACGGTATGAAAAATCATCCAACTCATATCAAAACATCTTCAACTATTCCCACTGGCCTTGTGAAGGTATGATCGGCTAACTCGATCCTCATCCATATCTTTACCATGTCTATCAGCCCAAGCCTTTGGGTTAGAGTCAAGGGAATTAGACTAATGCTTTCTCTCAAGTCAGCTATTCCCTTTCTATCCACATTATCTCCGATGTAGAAATGTATGTTGAATGCTTCAGGGTCCTTCTTCTTGGTAGGTAACTCTACTTGAACAAAAGCACTTGACATGTTTGTTAACTGAACAGTTTCAATGTGATCAACTCTTTTTCTCTTAGTAATCAGGTCTTTGAAGAACTTTGCATAGGTTAGCTTTTTCTTATTGCATCGAGAAAGGTCAAATCCAAGTGTAGCTTCTTGACAGCCTCCATGAACTTCTCATATCTATTCTTCAAGTGTGCTTTTATTAACTTATAGGGGAAAGGAACTCTTGGGGTGTAGGGATTTTGTTTGAAAGGACATCTCCCAGAGGATCCAAGTTCTTTTCCTCTCCTTCCTTATTCTTTTTGTGTGGCCCTTCTTCTTTGCCACTTACATCTTATTCTTTCCCTTTTGATTCTTCCATTGCCTTTTCATTCTTAGACTATTGATTAGCATGACTTCTTCCTTCTTCGGTGTTGTTAATATTAGCATTTTCCAATGTTCTCCCAGATCGGAGAGTAGCCATTTTGGCAGTCTCAGTATTTGATGGGATCTACCCTGAAGGATTCTTCATGAGTTCAGCTAGTTGTGCAAGCTGTTGATCAATCTGTGTCTGGTGAGTTTGCATATCCACCATTTGAGTCTGCATGGTAGTTAGCACTCCTGAATTTGTGAGCGCACTTTGAGCGAGTTGATCGTTCACCAACACTTTCCTTTTTGTGAAGTCAAATAGTTGAGCAATCATGTCAGCTTGGTTGTTCTCTTTGGCTTGGTTCCCTTGTCCACTCACATTTTTCTTCTAACCTTTATGGTTGTTCTTGTTTGTCTGGTAGCTGGTAGTCTTGGTGTATTGGGTTGGCACTCCTTTCTTCTCAAATCCTAAGGGAGGTTTAGACAAACTTCCCAGTTGATGTGCGTTCTCCGTAGTTTCTTTGTTTCCATAATTAAATCTAGGATGGTCTTGTCGATTGAAGTTAACATAAGAAATATTCCATGTTTCTTTTTCACTTTCTCTTTCGTCACTCTCATCGAGCCGCATATAGATACAGTTGTCAATTCCATGTCCTCCTTCTCCACAAGTAACACATGTCATGGCTTTCTTGGTATGCTTCTTGCCCTTGGCTCCAATATCTTTTAGCTGTTTGACATCAATGGTTAATTTTTGAATTTGGGCTATTATGTTTTCCAAGGCTTTGGCTTCAATAGATGGTCCTTTAGACCATACTTTCTTCACTGATCCTCTATCATTCCTATCGTAATCTATGCCTGCTTGTAGTGCAACCATGTTGTCTATTATCTTTACAGTTCTTCTCGGCTTCTTTCCAAGAAAGTCATTGCCAGCAGCTGCATTCAGTGAGGTCCTCTCAGAAGGATAAACCCATTGTAGAAGGTAGTTACCAGGAACCCCTTATAGTAATTACGGTGCGGACAATCCCTTTGATACTCTTAAAAGCATTCCCATGCCTCGTGGAAGTTTTCTCCCGCCTTTTGTGCAAAAGAAGTAATCTTCTACATGTTGTAGATAGTTCTCTCAGTAGGATAAAACTTAGTAACAAAGGCATCTGTAAGGGGCCTCCACCCATCTACGGACTGGTGGGGGATGTTGAGGTACCAGGATAGAGCCTCATCTTCAAGAGAGAAGTTGATACTATTACAGTATATCACTTCTTGAGGGACTCCTCTCATATTAATGGCATCACTGATATTTTTAAAGACATCGAGATGATGATATGGATTTTCACTTCTCAAATTATCATGGAAAGGTTTGTTCTAGATCATCGAGATGATAGTTGGTTTCAAATCGAAGTTTGCTGCATTGAAGTGTGGTATGACGATTGGGCATCTGGATTCATTGGCCCTTATTGTTACCAACTCTCTAAGAGTCTTTCCTTCTTTATCATCTTCACTTTCACTATCCCAGTCATCACACTCACTTCATTGTCATGGTGGTTGCGATGGTTCCTTCTTTAGAGACGGTAGTGTCATTCTTCATCAAGTTTTTCATATTCACATCACTCTTCTTCACGACGTTATTCCTCACATTGACGACTGTTCGAGTAACGACCATCTCTATCTTCATCTGTCCCAAGTGATGGGGGTCATGTTGAATTCTTGCATTTCGTTCATCCCCAGTGAGAGTACTGTCCACACAAGGTGGCATGGTGACTCGAGGTTATGGTGAAAAATCGAACAGATCCACTTCCCTCTGGGTTCCCTAAATAGACCACACAATAGAGTTAGAGAACTGGATGTGTTAAAATGAACTATTCTACATAATCGTAGGGTAGCACATTTAAGGTTTCTGTGCGGTCAAGCTTATTACTAAGCTTGAGGTACATGAGTATAGTGAGCGGACTCAAGTTCTTAAAACTGCCATTTTTTCTTGTCCCCGAAAAAAAGGTTGACCAACCTAAATCGCGCATGAAGCAGATCTAGAGTAGTCATACTCTTAAGATAGTAACACAACACTCAAGCCCCCACAACTATTATACAGGGTCAGACGTAGTAATCTGGGTCGAACTACATGGACAAGGTTAGCAATTATTAAGTACTCAGGGTCTCACGCTCATACACTCTGGATAAATAGATGGTTAAAAACAAGTTGTTTCCTAAGGAACAAAGGTGCTCAAACCCAAACAAAGAAAGTTAAAACAAAGAAGGAAAATAACAACAAGAGCAAACAAGGACAAGCAATGAGGAACAAAGATATGGAAGGGAACTCGGATCAAGTTTCACCTACTAAGGTTTCCCACCAACATGCAAAACTCACCCCCAGTTGTATACTCCTATCAAGATCACAAGCAGTCATAGTAATTTCTATTTCATCCTCTCTTGAGATAAGGATAGATCTAGGATCTAAGGTGGCCTCCCTCTTAAGATAACAACCATACAACCACAAAGCAAATCATGTGACCAAAAACATTAGCAATCCAAGATTTTTATGCAGTCATACTACTCTATAACACCATATAAAGAAGATACTACTCTTTTGAGTTACCAACGATCGAACATAACGAGATGGTAGCTAAGCATGCAATTGAATCATTAATATAAGAGTATGGAGATAATCTTGATAAGAGAAAATATATATATTCAAAGGGAAGCAAGAATATACATGTTGGCAGAGCCTTAGTGGCTACTCCAACCTGAGTTAAGTGTTTATCCACACATGTTAACGGGTATCAAAATGAAATTACAAAATGATAGATACATCCTAACCATGAAGAGGGAAGGGGTACAACATAATGGATGTGATTGATCTAGAAGAGAGAGAAAATGACAATACTCTAATATACTCCTTCAGATCTAGATCTGGATGGACGATGCAGAAGCTCTCCTTATTTTATGGAAGAGGGACCTTTAGTCTTCTCTCTCCTCACCTTCTACCTTAAAATATTCAAGAATTATCGGATGGATGAGAGTGGATGTGGAACTTTGCAACACTTCGTGGTCCTTGATGATATGATGATGTGACAAGTCGAGGTAGGCGGCCTACTTAAAGGAATTTCCCACTGACTTAATCACCCACACTGTGGTTGAGGTTGGGTATTGATCGAGGCTTGATTGTGGTCGATTGAGGCCTCTCCTCGGTCGAGGTCACCATAGCGGTGGATCGAGTTAGTACCTTGGTTGAGGTATTGTGCTACCTCAGTCGCGGTCCTTCCTCGATCATCACACTCCCTTGCCTTGGTCACGACCCTACTTCAGTCGTGGCGTGGCATCACTTCGATCACGATAACACATCAGTCACGGTGTGGCATTGCCTCAGTTGCGGTGCTACCTTAGTCAAGGTCAGTCGAGGTAAAGATGGATGGGTCATGGGCCACGACCAAAAGGAGCACACTGCACCGCAGCCACAACATCATCGGTGTGATTGGTGGTATTGACTATGGTGTAAGGGTCCTCTTTGGTCGATGAGCTACGGTCGAGGTGCTGACCTCAGTCATGGCTTGATGTATCCCTGTAAGGATGGAAAAAGTGTGCAATTAATATTCTTGTCATAATAGTGCTAAAGTAAGTAGAAAAATCTATAAAATAAGTGCAAAAAGTGTATAAAGTTAGATGTTATCAGTGCACAAAAATTGATTAGAAATTAGTTTCCCATGCATAATACAAGAATGGTCTAAGATGAAGAATGATGAGGGATTGAAGGGTATATATGGTCACACATGTTTTTCATGATGATGGTGATCAATCTATAGATCATTCCCATTATCTAGTATAAAATTTTGTCAGTTGTAATATTTTTTATTAATAGTGCATATGATCGTAGTATAGTTGTTTAAAGTTGTTCAGAGGTTGATTCATGAGTCTGATGAAAGTACTGCATTATTGGATGTTGACAGTTATGTTGGTCTTTTGTCATATGTGGGAGCATAACACGTATTGATATATTGTATGTGAAGAGTTGGGGAAGGTTAGATCTTGTAGTCTTTGCAGATTCAGTTGAATTGGATTTCACACAAGACATGTCGAGGATATGAGCTAGTATATGTATGCCAGAGACACCATGTATGTCTCGGGGACATGTAATAAGGAATTTCATGCAACATTTGATGATTCAAGAATAAATATTAGGCTTCTCCAATGGAGGTAAGTAGGCCATGTCCATTGAATTTCATTATTATTATGATCCAGCCTACACCTTTTCATAAGATAACTTAGAGATTAAGTTACTATCAGATATTCAATATTTTATTCTTATTACATGTTCAATGATAATTTGAGAAATCAAACTTTATTCAGATTAATTATGTTGTGAGGTTATCATATTTTAGATTTTTGGTACTTAAGCTACCTTCATATATCATTTCATTTATTAAATTCAGTTTATTTCTCAAGCCTTTATACACATAAGTCATATATTCGATTTTAGAATTTAACTAAGTGATCTATTAAATATGAGTTTCATATGAATGCTTATTTAGACAACAAAAATCTAGATTTCAGATTTAGTATTTAGATTACTCATTGTGAGTAGTCATAAATTAGATCTGCATACCTAATAAGAGCATCAAACCCAATCCCAGTTATCTAGTAATTTAGATACATATTTAGATTTGGACTTTAGATTTAAAAATTAGATTTAGTTTATAATTAAAGAATAGAGATACATAGTCAAAGATAGCATATTAAGATATAGAGATAACAAATTGACAATAGATTTAGAGATAAGATATTAAGTTCCAGAGATATAAACATAGAGATAGACAATTACATCAGAACATTAATCATATACATTATAGGATAAATCCTCATATATAGTCCTAGGATGATTTAGAGGGTGTATTGTGGTAGACACGGTAGGTGTCACAGAGGGCACATAGTGCCCACAGAGTGTTTGTTACACCATAAAGAGCACTTCGATGTCAACAGAGGGCACATAGTGCCAATAGAAGGTGTGTTGCACCATAGAGGACACTTTAGTGTAAATAGAGGAGGACTTATCGTATAATGGTGGCCACAAATCAGATAAAAGATAAAAACAAAAGGCACATCAATTTAGTATAAGTTTACATCTTTTAGATATTAGTTCAAATTTCAATTATAGTATATTCATGTTTATATTATTAGAAATCCAATGCCATTTGCTCTAATATAAGTTTCCCTTTGAGCATTGATGTGGATGAGGTGTCCACAGGTACTAAACTTTAGGACATAGTCATGACAAGAGGATGCAACTACAATTTCAAGAGGTTTTCTTGGTGGGGCATCATCAACATGATCCAAAACGATAGATAGAGTGCAAGACTTCACAACATTTAGTTAGTCTTTCTTATAATGGTTTATGTAATCAAATTTACATTAGAAGAATTTATGGGAATATGTACACTAAGTTCTCTTGGTTTCTTTCTATTATTATTATTATGATATATCAGATTTGTGACACTCCCAGATAGAAAGAAAAAAACTATTTTTGTTTATGCTATATGAAAATTTGGGGTGTTACACTACCGCTTGAGACCAAAGTAAAACAAGAACTTTTATTAATTAATTGAGAACTTACAATTAAGTATGTAACATTCCATTTAGATCCTAAAATTGAAAATAATTGCATAGTAAATACCAAACAAAAATAAAAACTCAACATCAAATAAAATATAAGCATATATAAAAGATAAATTATGAAACACCCTAATGAAGAGGTATGAAATTCTAATCAAGCACTAGATGAGCAGGATGTCCTGCATCATAGGGAGAATAGGATGACATTATTTACAAATGTAATGAAAATGATGAGTCAATTTGTATTAGGTGAAGTTGTTGTTGTTATTTAAATATAATATTATATGTAGTTGATTTTTTATGTGTTTAAGAAATGTTAGTAAGAATAAAATATTAATCCAAGAAGGAATAGGTTCCATATATCCTATATTTAAATAAATTAGAACACCTATATAACCATATCCTAATTTGAATCCTTAACTTTATACAAAATTAATGTTTTCGACACACCCTTTTCTTATTCAATTAAATTCTCTTTACAAGAGAGGAATAGTGTTATTGGTGAATTTTGATAGCTCCCAATGAAGGAATCCAAGTTCGGACCACATGGACAAGGATTTCTTGAATTACCACCTACCTTCAACCTCCACCAGATATTGTGAGAAAAGGGGATAAAATCTTTTGCTCCTAATCCCAATTAAACTCTCTATTAGTTTTCTTAGTCTATTATACTTTAGAAAATCTTTTTCTCCTAATCCCAATTAAACACTCTATTAGTTTTCTTAGTCTATTAAACTTTTGTTTCCTTTACATATATGTTTTTTTCCATCTAAGATAGGTTCTTTCTCTCTCTTTGTACTCAACGTATGTTTTCTGCTCCATGTAATCAACTATTTATAGTTGTTCAGACATTTTATGTTTTCCTCTGTTGAGAGAGAGAGAGAGACCAACCATTTAAAAAAAATGTGGACATTTTTGTGTGAAAATATCTCATGGTCTATTTGTGGTTATTTGAAACTACCATTATTAATTAATCATATGTATTAATTTCTTTGGGTTAATAATTCCATGTGACAAACATGGGTTATAGAGAGAGACAAGTTGATTATTATTACATGTTCATATAGTGTATTCAAATTTTAGATTTTTATGTATCATAATTTGAAATTCTTATCGTTAATTACTCCTTGGCATTAATTCATTTTTTAGTTGCTCATTCATACATATGTTTTCATGGAAAATTTAACCTACATTAGGTAAGGACACAAATACATGTGGGTTGAGTGTGGGTTTTCCTGTGAGTAAGACCTAATGTGGCATGTGATACATGTTTGATGCTTGTTTAGTATACCAAGAAGTCTTACAATAAACATATTTGAAATATAGTTCAGAATAATAAAAAGGATTTCACTTCTTAGTTGGTTCAACAAGTGAGGTTGCTCGATTTGTTAGCCTCCAGGTTGCAGGTTCGATATCTAACTAGAGCACATGGAAGGAAGGCTTATAGTAAAAACTAAAGACTCTCTTTCACAGTTGTGATAGATGATTTGTGTATTTTATGTCATCTTTTAGACCGCTTTTTGTTGCACTTCCACATCATTTTCACCCAAAAGTCACTCTTAATCGTGCTATATTTTCCACTTTATTGTTATCTTTACTTTCTCTATGGTTTGATTTGTAGGTTCAACAATTTGACATCAAAATGGGGAGAAAACACCATCATAACATGCATTAAAACATTCTCCAATCATATAGACATTCAGAAAATCAATGTTGCTGAAACTGATAAAGACACCCCATGTCTTAATTAAGACACCCCAAGTCTTAATAAAGACATGTCGTGTCTTATTAAAAAAACCATGTGTCCCAATCCAAAAATTGAACCAAAACTCTATATTTGCAGCAACACGTCATGTCTTAATAAAGACACCCTATGTCTTATTAAAGACACATTGTGTCCTATTAAAGACACATCCTGTAACTTTCTAAAACTCAATCCATACTTCAATTATCCCATAAGACATGACGTGTCTTATAAAAGACACGTAGTGTGACCTACATATTTCACTCAAACACAAATATAAATACCTAACACTTATATATACGACCCCAAGCTGTCTTGGGACACTGATCACAGACTATTTTAGACCTTTTGGAGCGGGACTCAAGCAAGGGAGAGCCAAGAGGAGTTGGAGGCATTCTAAGGGAGAATAGTTGGTTTCTTGGGAGGAAAACTTTTTCTTCTTCCTTCTTCGCCAACAATTGCAGCAAGGATCTCCGCCGTTCTCTTCTCTTCACTCGCAAGTGAAGCTTTCTAGAGAGTTTCCACCAACAAGTATGGATTTCTGACTCCTTGACTGGAGTTCCAAGTCTATCTTCCTTATTTCACAGACATCTAAGTTTATTTCCTTCTATTATGATGTATAACACTACTCTCTACTGCATATATATACTTCGTATAGTCATGGAGGAGTAGATCTCTTATTCTTGGGCATGGAGGAGTAACTCCCATGTTATAATGTTGTCGAACATGAATTTCATATATAATTCTAGTCGTTTCACTATTCCAAGGATCATCTATGATTAATTCTTCTTACATGCCTTGTTGGCCACTTTGTATGTATGATTTCTTCTCTTTGTATAATCTGGGAAGATGTGCATAGGAGTAAGGAGATGTACCTTAGTTGCACTACCTTGACCACGGGAGTGCATGGGATGTGTTGGGGAACAAAGGTTTGTAGTTTGAATCTATGTATATCCACATGAGTGGTATAAAAAGTTAAGAATGTTCTACACTACTGGGAGGTGGGTGTAGGATACATGCCCCCATTGTGTTATTGCTAGTGTTCTTGATATTTCTTTGTTCTTCATGTTATGATGTGGATGTGAAACCCTATCCTCAAGAATCCCTAATCCAAATTGATCCTTAATACAAGGGTTTTTTATTTTAGTTCATTTCATTTTAATTTCTTAGTTAACATAACAAAACCTCTCTTATTAAAAAGATCTAGATTGTTGAAGTTTAATACTCTTGTGAATAACAAAACCTTGCTCCTTAGATGACCTCGATAATACCACACTCACTCATATACTTGCAGGGTAGTGTTTGAGTTTATAAATATCAAAACTTGTGCACACAACCAACAAGTTTTTGGCGTCATTGCTACGGAGCATCAATATTTTTGTTAGACTAAGAAGTGTTGGATTATAAATGAAACGAGATCACCCCACCACCTGTCATATCCACCATCATTCTTTCCATCATGATCATCATCATTATCATGTTTTTATATCTTCCATTTTCTTTCTTATACTTCACTCGCCTTCTTTACTTGCAGGACTATATGAGGCAATCCAAAAGGGGTCTTGAACCTTCCACATTTCTGGACCCCAAACTTGAGCACAATGTATGCAACCTTCAAAAAGCAAGGATGAGTGAAACTCAAACAGATTCATAGGTTTAAAAAACATCATCACCAACGTATTCACCACCATCTTCACCCAAGAAACCATCTCAACAAGAAAGACCAATCATGGAAGATGATCGCCCCCTTACAGACTTCATTGTTCTAGTTGCTACAAAAATAAATGTGGCTATCAATATCCCACCGATCAAGGCAAATGCTTTTTCTATTAGCCCCAAAATTATACAAATGATACAGTATAATCAAATTGGAGGGACACCTATGGAGGATCAAAACCTCCACATTTTTGAATTTCTGTAGTTGCTAAGCACTTTTAAAATAGATAATATGTTACGACCCCACCTCCCGATAACCCCCAATTAAGGGAGACCAAGAGGTTGAAGCCGCACCCATTAATCCCGGATCAAAGGTTCGACATATAACCATAAACAATTATTAAATTCTAACAGACTATACTGAAAATGGTAATAAAAGTTTTCTTTACATACCTTTTGAAAACTTGGATATCTATTCTTCTATCCACACTGATACTAATCTATCTAATCCTCCTTTGCATTTTAATTCTCATTGAGTATCACATGTGCCACTTTACTGTTTGTTCTTTTCATTGTACCTAAAATGCCGACAAACAAAATGTCGGTCAGCCGTAGCTGGTATGTGGGGGAAACAATAAACATTCAACTATGATAACAATGTAATCATTCAATTACGTATTTAACAACCAATATTACGTTTTGGATATAACTCCGTGATCCAAGAGTACCCTATCCGCTGTGTTGTCCCCATTAAACCCCTCATGATCCACCTATAAGTGAACCAGTTTCTAGGGTTGAGTCACATGGCGCTACTCATAAGTAGACCACTCCTTTACTCAGGATTTGCTAAAGAGTCTTTAACTCACAGTAACCTAGACCTTGCTCTAGGATTACCCCTTTTTTTAGCCTTTTCAAAGTAATAGAGGTGGACCCAGATCTAGCCAGTTATATATACTCATTTATAGTAATATTCATAGTCACTTTATAATTGCATGAAATAAATAGACATCCAACAGTTAATTCATGCATTGAGGGAAACGTCGATAAAATCCTCGGATGACTATTCGGTATAGTCATAAGCGTAACCACATACCTGTTCCATAGTAACTTGATGTCCATGCATTAACATTCAACACAATTAATCAAGCAATCAACAATATCCTGAAAATAATGCATAACATTCAAGTGTCATTGTTTTATTCAAAACATCCTCAAGATCAACTTGGATTCCACCTTATGATTTCTAGGCCAACTTTAGGGTTTTATTAGGGTTTTAGCCTTCATTATGCATTTATCACTTTTAATGCTCTTTTAGTTCACAAACTTTAATTTCTGCATCATAGGCACAATTGAATGTCAATTAAGTCTAATATGTTTCTTTTACACTACAACTATTATCTTTAACCTTTTAGGTCATATCCAAAACATTAAGGCTAATTATCATCTTCGGTTTCTTTCAAATTGACAAATCATATTTCATTATAGTTAAACTCACATATATGAACCTTATTTATTACTATTTCCACCTTTATACACTAGGAAACACTAATTATCCAAATAATTCACATAAACGATCTTTGGTACTCAATTTATCTTCGAATCATCATATCTCCATTTTATTCTTCGATTTGTACAATTAAAACCATTAGAATTCATATCAACATATATTAGGGTTTCTAATCCCATTAAGGCATATTCACGTACATAGAACCCTAAATTAAACCAACTATATAAAAAGATCATCTTGTAAATCCTATTTTCACTTTTATTAACAACAGGTTAATATCAGCTTGAATTATCCATCTATCATCAAATCTAAGGGTTTTTCCTTAGTAAATCATTAAAGATGAGAACTTTATGTACTTTTCCAATTTCAAGCATATAAACTCTAAATTAGACAAATCATGTGCAAAGTTCTCCCTTTTTGAACATAATGTATCTTTTTACATTTAACAGATTAATATCAACTCTAAAGATCCATTAAACCCTATTAAACACATTATTTATATCAAAATAGGGTTCATTAATCCTTAATTCATTAAAGATGATAATTTACACTATATTTCGAACTATGATCAGATTCAGGCTATAAAACTATTTTTATTGGGTTCCTTGCATTTTTCTGATCAAAATACATATATAACTTATCTAAATCCGAGCTACCAATTAGGAGTTATGATTTTTACAAGAAAATTACCTCTCAGCCAATCAGATGGCGCCACATCATCCTTAACCATGCAACGTTTGTTGGTTTGGAAACATAACCGAATGACTCTTTTACCCTTGCATAAGTCGTTGGCTATTGAATACCCGGAGGGGTAAAACGGTCCAAAGTCCCGAGCTCCTTCTTCCTCCTCTCGACGGCGCGCGCTGCCGCCCTAGCATTTCTTCGCACCTTGGGTTCGCCCGGAGGGGCTCCTCGCAGGTGGGCCACCTTGGGTTTGGCTGAAACGGCCGAGATTAGGCTCTGCAATCCCGCGTCATAGAACCTTGCTGCAGCCGTGCTGCAGGTGTATGGTAGGCGTCCCGGTGAAGCCCGACGCTCCTCGACGCTCACGGATCACCCACTGGTCGTCACCGTTCATCCGGCCTTCCTCAATATGGCTCCACGTCCTTCCATTGCTCCACAGAACTCACCTTCCATGGTCTAGGGTTAGCATGGAAGGAAGAAGAAGAAGAGGTTAGGGAAACATGGGATTCTCTTTCTCCTCAAAACTAGGGCTCTCCCCCTTATATAGGGGTGAGGAACGAAGCCCTAGATAGGCTTATACTCGACCCAAAGAGTCCTCTTCAAAAGGAATCATATTCCTTTTAGGAGAAGAATCCTTTTGTTTTGCTCTATTATTTGAATATATAGGAAATAAGAATTTCCTCTTTCTTATCCTCTTTATTCTTGCTCTTCCACCCTTAGGCACGAAATATCTATTTTCCTTTAACAGAAATTACCTTCTTTTTAGTAATACAACACAATACATTAGTTGTATACTCATATTATCTTCATATTTTCTGTTATGGGTATTTGCTCTTTCCTCTTTTATTCATTGTGCTCCTTAGACCCCAAGGAATTTTAATAATTTGGAATTCTTTTTATTGGATAGTTATTATCCTTCTAGATGCATCATTATGCACTATTTCACATTCTCTTGTTTATTTTTCATTCAAATATCTCTTTTTGAGGATTTCTTTGTATTTCTCTTTTATTTTCCTTATTGACATTCCTTTTAATATTAGCAACCTCCTGGATACGAAATTTCCCCAAGAAATCTCATTTATGCCTCTTTCCATTCATTTTCCACATTTTATCATTATTTTCAATTTCTTTCTTAATAAAGAAATACATAATTAATCTTTTCTTTTTCTTATTGCTTTTCTTTGCAACTTTAGACTCCTTGGAACCCAAGGAATCCAAGAGGCATGAAATCCTCTTTGGATTTGCCTTCTAGAGGTTTCCATTATTTCTTTTCTCGAATATTTAATTATCCATTTACTAATTGAATTTCCTTTGTTATTTTTCTTTTTATTTGGCCCAATAGCCAATAAAGCCCACAAATCTACCAATCAAGGCTATTGTGAAAGGAATCCATTTACTCAAAACAAATCATATCATTATTTTTTCAATTATCTTTAATATGAGAAATTGTATTTCTCACCAATTGATCCCAAAAATTGGGGTTATAACATCCTTCCCCTCTTATAGAAATTTTGTCCTCAAAATTCAGGCAAGCAAACAAACAATTCAGGATAAGACTTTTCCATGTCCATCATTGGCCCCTAAGTGGCTTTGCCGTACTCATGGAGTTTCCAAAGAACCTTTATCATCACATATTCTTTTCTCTGAGTTCTTTCATCCTGGCGTCTATAAACTACACAGGTGACTCAGGCCATTTCAGCCTCCCTTGGGGCTCACTAGGTTCATTGCTCAGCACATGCTCGGGTTACCTCACATAGTGCTCTAAATTGAACACATGGAACTCATCTCACATTACTCTATCCTGAGGGGTAGGGTCAAACCTAACCTTCTCCACCCATCCATCTCTAATGGACCCATGTATCGGGGACTCAGCTCTCTTAGTTATAATTTAGAGGGGTCGGATTTTCATGTCACATAATCTCCCACAGTGAACTGCATGTCAGTCTACTTTGCATCTGCTCACGACTCTCATCGTCTCTAGGCTCCTTTCAGCCTTTGCACAATCAAAGTGACTCCTTCTCCACACACTGGGGTTCCTTTTCTAACCATCATGTGGTCCTTTTCTAACCAGCATGTGGCCCTTTTCACCAACATCACCTTGCTGAAGTGGTGACCGACACAACCTCCTTTACAGAGCTTCATATAAAACTGATACTGGCTATGGTGATCAATGTCACATCTTTCATAGGACAAGAACTGTCCCTAGATATCACCCTGAACGAGCACACATGCTCTCATCAGACCCTTTAGTCTGGATCTTACTAACCATAGTTAGGGGTGATAAACTATACTAACATTGAGTTTTTCATGTACCTACTTCCACTTTATGGAAGAGAACCTTTAGGTCAAACTCAAGAATCCTTTGAACTTGCTTCATGGGGTAATTGAACCATCTTTCTCATGGGTAGTTCAACTAGATCTGTCCCTTAACAGAACTCTTGCTTTCTCATGTCATTTAGGTAAGGCGGCTTACCATAACCCATATTGCATCTCAACCTTCCTCGATCCAAGGAAGACCTATCACAACATCCATAGTGTTGAGCTCTCATTCCCTCTCAGGGGTTTTTTTGTCCTCCATATCGATACACTGGGTTACTGGGGTTCGTCCTTTACCTCCTGGCTTGCATGGCCATAAACCACATGCAACCTCATCTTAAACATCTAACGTTCTATTGCCATTTTCCCATGGTGTATCATGATTTCCTGTATGTCATGATTCTTTCAAGATCGATTCCTTCGAAACCCTAAACCACTCTTGTCAGGGTTTCATCACCTTCTTTTCCAAAGACGTGCACTTGAGGTTCTACCAACATCCTTTCATTGCATCCAGGACTAGACTGGCAAACCAAACAACCATGACTTTTCAACGAGTCTTGTTACATCTGAGTGTTATCCAAACACCTCTCCTTTTCAAACTTAGGGTTAGCCAAACAACCTTTTCTAACTTCTAGTCAAACAAGTCTTAACCAGAGCATACATTACCACCTCTCATCCTTAGGTATTAGGTAACATTGAGGACATACACTTCCATGTATTTCACTTATTATATTACCTCAAACTCCATGTCTATCTCTACTAAGAACACTCTCTGATTTCATCATCATGGTGACCAAACTCAACCTGGTATAACTTGTAAGTTCTACATAGCTCACCATAGAAACTTCCTCATAAGAGGACTACCTCATTCCTCTTAGTGTTTGCAAGCCATCCATCATTCATTCACTTTACCATGGTAAGATATCTTCTCTATCCCCATTTCTCGTGGCAACGCTCCAACCTACATCATATCTTATCCTTGGTGTATGACATGTATAATGTCCTATCTCTCACCCCCATAACAAGAGGAAATAAGCATTTGGCTGCAGTCCAAATACAGAGTTCTTCCTGTTCCAAGAGTAGAGATGGTACATCCCACCTTGCCAGTACACCTTTAAATCTAAGTTGCAACGTGCCACATATGTCTCTTCATCACAAACATCATGATATCAAACTAGTCTTGAACCTACTGAGGTTTATATCCTTGGTCATCTCCTTCTAGGTCTATAGGGTACCAACTCTTTTGGGGTCATCCCTCTTCCCTCATGCATCAATAGAGTGCCCTACTCATCTGCCCGTTGGGTCCCATGAGTTCATGAAGGTGATCAATATCCTAACCCATGGCCCTCAGACAATGATAGTTGTTACCTCCCGACCCTATGGTCATGTGCAACTAGGGAATTAGGCAACTCCTACTTTCATCGGTCTTATCCCTACCTGACCCTAGGATAGACTTAGGATTCTCCATTATAGTACATGTTTACTTAGAACCTTACCCAAGTCTTCATCATCTCTCTTTCTGCATTCATGGGCTGACTCTCATCCGTTCATAGGCATCATGGCAACCTGCCTACCTTGGTCAAGCCCCATACTGGTTACCTCTATGGTAACACATTCATATGCAATTAGAGATGGATATCTATGGGTCTACGGGTTCATTCTCCTACCATGTACCTTTCACATAGCTTCTCAAGATCCTATGAGACCTCCTTAGGTTACCTTGAACCAACAAAACTGATATACACCCTTCCAAACGGGTCCCTCTCCCAGAATGGGAGGAAAACTATCTCTAAGGTCACAAAATCTCTTAGGTCCAGGGTTTACATCCACACGAGCCTACTTATCCCTAGCAATCTATTAAGGCATAAGAAGATCACCTACTAAACCATGCTAGGTCATACTTGTCCTCTTTCCTCAATGCTGGGTCGAGATCATACCTTCCTTTATCATCAACCTAGCTATGAGGGGTTCATCAAACACACCTTAAACTTAAGGGGCTTCCCTTTTCCTTTATACATGAGGCATATCATGCTCGAAACTATGGCAACTTAACTCTCATCATGAGCATTAGGTACACTACTTTCCCTCTTAGACCTAGGAACCCTAGGTTCACTTGTAAGTGTCCATATGCATTCCCTATCTCTTAACTACAAACCAAGCATGCAAAAAGGCACGACACACACTCCTTGTCATCCTTCAACTCAAGCAACACTTAGTGTTGGGTCCTCCTCAAGGACAACCAACAAGGTACAAGGCCTCATAACCCGCTACTAAACCTTTCTAGGTCTAAGGAACTCTTTTTCCTACCTCAGAAGGTAAACACCTATACTGTAGGCACATAGGCACCATATGCTTCATCTTCACTGTCTAGAGTTTAGTCCCTCTAAAGGCAACCAAGATATCATCAACTTATGAGGCAACCACTGTCATCCCTTGTTTAGGGTTTTAGGCTTCCAACCTCCTTGCTGGGTTTCCCGCTCTCTCTAGAGATAACCCTACATCCAACCTCACCCTTAGAGGTCCTCTCTTCATGAAGGATCAACCTCAAAAGCATGCTCTACATGGGTGAAGCCTAGGTTCAAACTTATGGTTTCTCAAGATCATCCACAACCCTTTATGCTCCATCATAATTCCTTATCCAGGGTTTCATCCTACCGTCAGCACTAAGACGTGCCCTAGGTTCCAGCTATGCCCTACTAGTACAAGCCCATAGGGTTTCTATGGTCCTTATGTCCATGACATCTTATTTACATGCCTTTCATTAATTTGGTGGAGGATTCCTTAAACCTTATTAACCTCACCCATACCTCAAGAGGGTGAGGAGAAGAAAGAAAACCCTAATCCTTCAGGTCCTTATCAGAATTTTGTGATGAGAAGGGATGAATAAGATGAGAAGCCCTAAAGGTATCTTATTTCGATTCATACCCTAAGACTTTGGCCAGGCGGTCACACGGGTCCGGGAGTCCTCGTATTCCGACTAGCAGTGCGGAGGAAAATCTTGCCAGCCCCCAGTCGTGATCCCTTTTTAGACACCTCCGTCTTTCGGATACTCCTCTAATAACTCCCTTGGGTTCTATGGAGTTTGTAAAATTTAATAATTATTAATGGTTAATTGAGGAACCCAGGATCTGATACCAAATGTTACGACCCCACCTCTCGATAACCCCCAATTAAGGGAGACTTAGAGGTTGAAGCTGCACCCATTAATCCCGGATCAAAGGTTCGACATATAACCATAAACAATTATTAAATTCTAACAGACTATACTGAAAATGGTAATAAAATTTTTCTTTACATACCTTTTGAAAACTTGGATATCTATTATTCTATCCACACCGATACTAATCTATCTAATCCTCCTTTGCATTTTAATTCTCATTGAGTATCACATGTGCCACTTTACTGTTTGTTCTTTTCATTGTACCTAAAACGCCGAAAAACAAAACGTCGGCTGGTATGTGGGGGAAACAATAAACATTCAACTATGATAACAATGTAATCATTCAATTACGTATTTAACAACCAATATTACATTTTGGATATAACTCCGCGATCCAAGAGTACCCTATCCTCTGTGTTGTCCCCATTAAACCCCTCATGATCCACCTATAAGTGAACCCGTTTCTAGGGTTGAGTCACATGGCGCTACTCATAAGTAGACCACTCCTTTACTCAGGATTTGCTAAAGAGTCTTTAACTCACGGTAACCTAGACCTTGCTCTAGGATTACCCCTTTTTTTAGCCTTTTCAAAGTAATAGAGGTGGACCCGGATCTAGCCAATTATATATACTCATTTATAGTAATATTCATAGTCACTTTATAATTGCATGAAATAAATAGACATCCAACAGTTAATTCATGCATTGAGGGAAACGTCGATAAAATCTTCGGGAAACTATTCGGTATAGTCATAAGCGTAACCACATACCTGTTCCATAGTAACTTGATGTCCATGCATTAACATTCAACACAATTAATCAAGCAATCAACAATATCCTGAAAATAATGCATAACATTCAAGTGTCATTGTTTTATTCAAAACATCCTCAAGATCAACTTGGATTCCACCTTATGATTTCTAGGCCAACTTTAGGGTTTTATTAGGGTTTTAGCCTTCATTATGCATTTATCATTTTTAATGCTCTTTTAGTTCACAAACTTTAATTTCTGCATCATAGGCACAATTGAATGTCAATTAAGTCTAATATGTTTCTTTTACACTACAACTATTATCTTTATCCTTTTAGGTCATATCCAAAACATTAAGGCTAATTATCATCTTAGGTTTCTTTCAAATTGACAAATCATATTTCATTATAGTTCAACTCACATATATGAACCTTATTTATTACTATTTCCACCTTTATACACTAGGAAACACTAATTATCCAAATAATTCACATTAAAGATCTTTGGTACTCAATTTATCTTCAAATCATCATATCTCCATTTTATTCTTCGATTTGTACAATTAAAACCATTAGAATTCATATCAACATATATTAGGGGTTCTAATCCCATTAAGGCATATTCACGTACATAGAACCATAAATTAAACCAACTATATTAAAAGATCATCTTGTGAATCCTATTTTCACTTTTATTAACAACAAGTTAATATCAGCTTGAATTATCCATCTATCATCAAATCTAAGGGTTTTTCCTTAGTTAAATAATTAAAGATGAGAACTTTATGTACTTTTCCAATTTCAAGCATATAAACTCTAAATTAGACAAATCATGTGCAAAGCTCTCCCTTTTTTAACATAATGTATCTTTTTACATTTAACAGATTAATATCAACTCTAAAGATCCATTAAACCCTATTAAACACATTATTTATATCAAAATAGGGTTCATTAATCCTTAATTCATTAAAGATGATAATTTACACTATATTTCGAACTATGATCAGATTCAGGCTATAAAACTATTTTTAATGGGTTCCTTGCATTTTTCTGATCAAAATACATATATAACTTATCTAAATCCGAGCTACCAATTAGGAGTTATGATTTTTACAAGAAAATTACCTCTCGGCCAATCAGATGGCGCCACATCATCCTTAACCATGCAACATTTGTTGGTTTGGAAACATAACCGAATTACTCTCTTACCCTTGCGTAAGTCGTTGGCTATTGAATACCCAGAGGGGTAAAACGGTCCAAAGTCCCAAGCTCCTTCTTCCTCCTCTCGACGGCGCGCGCTGCCGCCCTAGCAGGCCTTGCGCAGCCCGTTCTTCGCACCTGGGCCCTCGATAGCCTTCGGGGACAAGTCCCCTACCCTCGTCGGGGCTCCTCGCAGGTGGTCCACCTTGGGTTTGGCCGAAACGGCCGAGATTAGGCTCTGCAATCCCGCATCACAGAACCTTGTTGCAACCGTGCTACAGGTGTGTGGTAGGCGTCCAGGTGAAGCCCGACGCTCCTCGACGCTCACGGATCACCCACTGGTCGTCGCCGTTCATCCGGCCTTCCTCAATATGGCTCCACGTCCTTCCATTGCTCCAGAGAACTCACCTTTCGTGGTCTAGGGTTAGCATGGAAGGAAGAAGAAGAAGAGGTTAGGGAAACGTGGGATTCTCTTTCTCCTCAAAACTAGGGCTCTCCCCCTTATATAGGGGTGAGGAACGAAGCCCTAGATAGGCTTATACTCGACCCAAAGAGTCCTCTTCAAAAGGAATCATATTCCTTTTAGGAGAAGAATCCTTTTGTTTTGCTCTATTATTTGAATATATAGGAAATAAGAATTTCCTCTTTCTTATCCTCTTTATTCTTGCTCTTCCACCCTTAGGCACGAAATATCTATTTTCCTTTAACAGAAATTACCTTCTTTTTAGTAATACCACACAATACATTAATTGTATACTCATATTATCTTCATATTTTCTGTTATGGGTATTTTCTCTTTCCTCTTTTATTCATTGTGCTCCTTAGACCCCAAGGAATTCTAATAATTCGGAATTCTTTTTATGGGATACTTATTATCCTTCTAGATGCATCATTATGCACTATTTCACATTCTCTTGTTTATTTTTCATTCAAATATCTCTTTTTGAGGATTTCTTTGTATTTCTCTTTTGTTTTCCTTATTGACATTCCTTTTAATATTAGCAACCTCCTGGATACGAAATTTCCCCAAGAAATCTCATTTATGCCTCTTTCCATTCATTTTCCACATTTTATCATTATTTTCAATTTCTTTCTTAATAAAGAAATACATAATTAGTCTTTTCTTTTTCTTATTGCTTTTCTTTGCAACTTTAGACTCCTTGGAACCCAAGGAATCCAAGAGGCACAAAATCCTCTTTGGATTTGCCTTCTAGAGGTTTCCATTATTTCTTTTCTCAAATATTCAATTATCCATTTACTAATTGAATTTCCTTTGTTATTTTCCTTTTTATTGGGCCCAATAGCCAATAAAGCCCACAAATCTACCAATCAAGGCTATTGTGAAAGGAATCCATTTAATCAAAACAAATCATATCATTATTTTTTCAATTATCTTTAATATGAGAAATTGTATTTCTCACCAATTGATCCCAAAAATCGGGGTTATAACATAATATTTCTAGTGATGTAGTTTGCCTTCTTCTTTTCCTCTTCTCATTGAGAGACAGAGTCAAGGCATGGCTCTCTTCTTTGACAATCAACTTGATCAATACCTGGGAGGAACTCCTCAAAGTTTTCTTAGCCAAATACTTTACACCAAGCAAGATCACACAATTAAGGATTCAGCTCATCAATTTTTCTCAAAGACATGGATAGACCTTGTATGACACATGAGAGAGGTTAAAAGACCTTCAATGTCTTTGTCCACACTACGGATTAAGAAACTTCTTTCTATTGCAAAATTTATGTAATGACTTATTCTACAATACAAGGATATCTATTGATGCTACTGTATATGGTGTTTTAATGAACAAATCATACAATGATGCTTATTCATTATTGAAAACATGACACTTAATAATTTCCAACAGAGTCCTGACTGGAGAAGCCAACCTTCTTCTTCACTCTCTATTTTGGAAATCAAGCCACTGAAGTAATTTGTGATGCATGTAGAGTAATGGCGCACACTCCTTCTTCAGGTTTTGCCACACCATCACAGTTTGATGTGATACCAAAGCTCAACAACAATTTCAACTATAATTTTATCTAGAACCAACAACATTTGCAGCCCAAGTGGAGTTTAGTGTCCATGCTTGAGACCTTTGTCTCAACTTAAATTCAACAAAATGATGAGCTTCATCAACAAAGGGAGCTTCTAAAGGATGCTATTTCAAAACTTTCTTCTAAGGTGGATGGTATTTTCACTCACACTAGGATGTTGGAGACTCAAATTGCTCAACTAGCTCTTGCCAATCAAAAAGCACCTTCTGGTTCCTTACCTAACAAACTATAGATGAATTCAAGGGAGACATTCACGTCAGTTACCTTGACGAGTGGAGCTACTATAGGAGAATCATATTCACCATAAAACAGAATATTATATGAAGATATTGACTTCAATGTAGCCAATGATGTTGAAGCTCAAAGGAACAAATTTGCACATTCGCTATGGGATGATTCTTCAAGCAAGACAAATTTGATTTTTCCACAATACATTTTCACATGTCTTGATGAAGAAAAAAACATTCCCAAATTAGATTATGATTACTTTGAAGAGGAGAATGCAGAGACCAACAATATTTATGTTCAAAAGACCATTTCTACTACAAATCACAAGTGTCGATCTTCAGGCCAAATAAAATATATATTGACAAAGAGGCATAGATGCTAAGCACACAAATTTCCAACCTAAAATCAAAGCAGTAGACCTCCATCTTCATCATTCACCATGGCAAGTAACCAGTTGAAATCCTCTTGAGTTTGTTATATGCAGTGAGGGCACTACAAATTTCAAGCTTAGGGGGAAAGCAACCGGCCAACACTTTAGTGTAGTTTTATTCCACTTCTATTTTTCTTAGTTGTTGTCTTTAGCTTCTGTTATTCTTGTGGAAAATCCAGTTTGATTTGAGACCCATCTTTTGTATGTGGATTGAACTCCTTTGCTTAACTGATTGTCCTCTTTTGGTGAGAAATGTCATTCGTAGAAATTGAAAAAGTTGTGCATTGATGAAATGACATCTTTTGGCCATCAACATGTGCTTAAATCTGGTTTATGCTTCTAGCCTAAACATTCATCTTTCACATCCTTGATTGCTTGAAACATGTAATGGTTTCAATATTTCTGAGTAAATCAACTTTACAACATCATTTAGGATACAAGATGCCCTTGCCAATCTCTTAGTGCATTTCCAACCACTCAATAAGTGTAAATTTTTTAGAATAATTGAATGAAATATAGATAATGTTACAATTTAGTTGACTCTCCTATGTTGAGGGGAAAAATTAAAATTTGTTTTGGCTTATTTCACACTCATACCCCATAAAAGATGGCTAAACTTCCCACATATCATGATATCTTAGTGTAAGTTTGATTTGACCACGATGGTTAGGTGGTATATGTTAAAAGAGGGTAAAATACCCCAATTGGCACTCCACGTGTGCATAAGCCTACATTAGCAGCCGAGTGATAGAACTTGTAGTCCATTGTCATATTATTTTTGCAAAAGAAGGAGAGTATGACTAAATTTGTTAATTTTAACTAAGATTTCATCATTTGTATCTTTAATAGTTGAGATTTTGAGTTGTACATCCACTAATTGTTTGGCTTGGTCATCCAAATTATCCTTAGTATTGTTTAAATGATTGATTCATTTAATTGTGACCACCCATACTACAATAAAAATCTCTTTCTTGGGCATTTAAGTTGAATTAATGGTTATGAGTATAAACCTTTTGATCATGGTTGGTTTGGTCTTATACACATCTTCCAGTTCATTTGAGCTATGCATGAACTTGACAATTCCTTCATTTGTGTTGCTATGCTGTTTTTTCTTGAGGACAAGCAAATGTTTAAGCTTAGTGGGATTTGATGTGTGTATTTTATATCATCTTTTGGACCACCTTTGGTTGCACTTCCAAATCATTTTCACCCAATACTCACTCTTAATCATGCTATATTTTCCACTTTATTATTATCTTTACTTGCTCTATGGTTTGGTTTGTAGGTACAATAATTTGGCATCAAAATGGGGAGAAAATGCCATCATAACATCCATCAATACATCCCTAATCATCTAGACATTAAAAAAATCAATGTTACTTAAACCGATAAAGAAACCCATGTCTTAATTAAGACACCTTGTATCTTAATAAAGTCACGTCATGTCTTATTAAAGACACCAAGTTTCCTAGTTCAGAAATTAAACCCAGAACTCTAGATTTGTCTTAATATAAAGACAATTCATGTCTTATTAAAGACATGACAAGTCTTATTGAAGACATGTCATGTAACTTTCCAAAACTCAATCCAAACTTCAATTATCGCATAAGACACGACATGTCTTATAAAAGACACATCGTGTGACCTGCAAATTTTACTCAAACATGAATTTAACTACGTCATGTTTATATATATCACCCCATGCCATCTTGGGACAGTTATCACAGACTATTTTGGACCTTTTAGAGTGGGACTCAAGCAAGGAAAATCTAGGAGGACTTGGAGGCTTTCTAAGGGAGAATAGTTTGTTTCTCAGGAGGGAAACTTCTTCTTCTTCCTTCTTCTCCAACAATTGCAGCAAGGATATCCGCCATTCTCTTCTCTTCACTCTGAAGTGAAGACTTCTAGAGAGTTTCCACCAACAAGGATGGATTTGTGACTCCTTGATAAGAATTCCAAGTCTATCTTCCTTCTTCCATGGACATCCAAGTTGATTTTCTTCTATTATGATGTCTAGCACTACTTTCTACTGCTTGTATGTACTTTCTACAGACATGGATGAGTAGATCTCTTGTTCTTCGGAATGGGGGAGTAACTCCCATGTCATAATATTGTTGAACACAAATTTCATATATAATGCTAGTCGTTTCACTATTCTAAGGTTCATTGGTGTTTAATTCTTCTTACATGCCTTGCTGGCCACTTTGTATGTATGATTTATGCTCTTTGTATAATCTGAGAAGATGTTTATAGGAGTAAGGAGATGTACCTTAGATGTACTACCTTGACCATGGGAGTGGCTAGGATGTGTTGGGGAACAAAGGTTTGTAGTCTGAATCTAAGTATATCTATGGGAATGGTATACAAAGTTAGGACTGTTCTACACTACTGGGAGGTGGGTATAGGATACATGCCCCCCTTGTGTTATTGCTAGTGTTCTTGATCTTTATTGTTCTTCATGTTATGATGTGGATGCAAAAACCTATCCTCAAGAATCCCTAATCCAAATTGATCCTTAATATAAGTGTTTTCTATTTTAGTTCATTTCTTACTAATTACTTAGTTAACATCACAAAACCTCTCTTATTAAAAAGATCTAGATTGTTGAAGTTTAATACTTTTGTGCCTAAAAAACTCTTGCTCCTTGGATGGCCTCGATGATACTACACACAACCGTATACTTGTGGGGTAGTGTTTGAGTTTATAAATATTAAAACTTGTGCACACAACCAATAACAGAGTAGGACCTTTCCTCCTTGTAATGAAAAAAAGTATTGAAAAAATAATATTCATGTAAATCTGGATCATAAACATGGACATCGACCCAACTATAAGGCACTTTTATTTTTCAAGGGTGGCATTGGAATTTCATGTTTGATAATTTGACATCTTAGAATTTGAGAATCCTTGTATCTTCTTGCCAAAATCATGAAGTTGGTCTTTGTGCCTAGAAAAGCATGGTTAAGCGCCTTCTCTTAATTCACCTCATTCTACTATTCTAGTCAATTCCACATTTATACACATATGTATCCTAGTTTTACTAGAATATTATACCAAAAAGAAATAATGTTCCCTACTTATAAATAAACTTGGCATAATTCATGCAATGCATGAATTCTCTCTGAGTACGTCGAGTTGAACATGTCATGTGCAACATCCATCAATGATGGTTCCTCCATGTCTATTGATTTAGACTCCTTCCCTCTAGGCCTTACCTCTGTAGATAAGAGCACCCTTACCCCAAAAATAATGTTTTGTACTTATAAATAAAATTGGTATATTTTGTGTAATGTATAGATCTTAGAGTATTAAATTACTTTTAAGAGAACAAACATGATATTAGATTACCATATCTAAATTTCAAAAAAGAAAAATAAAATTAAGGTTAATGTATAACATTGAGTAAGATAGATTGAGAAAATACATATTGAAATTTGTTTCAATTAATTTTATACAAGTAGACAATTATTAAAAAGAAATGTGAGTAATAAAGTAATAATAATCATTTTCCAATTTGGAAGCATTAGGTGAGGATACTTTAAGTATCATGAAAGAGAGAAAATGTCATCTACATCCTTTAATGTTGGTTTCATTATACTCTCAATTCTAGCAACTACAAAAAGACAATGTCTGTGGAGAGACTAGTAGGAGTCATCTTGCGGTGCTACAAAAAACCTTATTGGAATACACACCACCAAATTAGTAATTTAAAAATTAAGAGAACTCAACCTTATATACATAATTAGACAACCATTAATCTATTATTTGAAAAATTAAAAACAAATCATACATTTAACCTCACCGTAAACTTTTTTTACAAATAGATGACCTGATTATTTTAAAACTAAAAGAAAAATACTTCATCTGAACTTTTATATGCTTCCACACAACTATATTGTAAGAGTATAGTACAAGAATAGTTTGTTACTAATATATAAAAAGATTTACATAAAATACTTTACACTCTTTTTTATCTATAGCCATATGAAGTAGAGTGGATGACATGCCTTTTATTCCCAACATGGTGTTGTCTTCTTGCTTCTTTTTTGTTTTTCTAGTTGATGTTGGCTAGTCATCTTACTTAATGTGACTTGATTGCTTCAAATATTCTTATGCAAGTTTATTTTCTCATGTTTGTTTGCTTGCTTACTAAATTTTTTATCTACTTCATGTGTATGTATTTCAATTATATAGAATTAAGTTGAATAGTATGTGTGATTGTTAATCCTATTGTCTATATGTATTTTCTGCTTAAACCATTTTTATGAGAATGTGTGTCTACTAATCATCTTATCAATGATTATATGGATTCGACCAACTTCTATGTATGTATCTCTTAATTTTTTTGTGTAAGTGCCTGCTCTCAAACTTTCTTTATACGTTGTGTGTCTATTAATCCTACATAAGAAGGTTTCAACAAGTATGTGGCAACTGATCAAGTTATTTTCTTTTAACAAATTGTATGTAAATTATTTTGAATGTTAATTATATAATTTTATAGAGCATACATAGGTAATTTTCATAATGACAAGTACACGTTGGAGGAAGTTAGAAGGAACTTATATATTTTTTTATTTTCTTGATTATATATAAATTATTAATTATATATAGATTATTGTGAGTAATAATTATATATTAGTCATCCCAATAGACTATTAATCGAGTTGTTTTCTTTTCACAGGCTGCGTGTAAATTGTAAGTTGTTAGTTGCATATAGATCTTGTGGGTACTAATTATATATTGATTGCCTACAAGTACATGCCCAGAATTGATGGTAGGAGGTTGGAGGGAGTCATTGACATTTAATTGAGTTGTTCTCTTTGTATGGACTATATGTAAATTTATTTGAGTGTTAATTAAATAATTTATTTAAACCAGAGGTAATTTTCACAATCACGCATACATATCAGGGAGAGTTAGTCGACAACAAATAGAGTTATTCTTTTTTAATGGATTGCATATAGATCACCGTGGGAACTAATTATATACTAAGTGTAACATGTGCATGCCCAAAAAAGAGTGTGGATCATTTTTCTAATGTCACGCTACATAATGGAGGGATTAAATGCAATTATTCAAGTTTTTCTCTTCAAACGGGTTATATGTAAGCTTTAATGACTATAATATTTTATATAAAAGAAGTATTTTTGATAATCAAATGTACAAGTTGGAAGGAGTTAATTGCAACTAATTGAGTTGTTCTCTTTCAATAGGTTGTATATATAATACTGTCGGTGGGTTAATGTTACTAATTTTTTATAGCAATTCTTTTTCATTTGTGGTTAGTATGTTTATTTTTCCTTTCGACCTATTACTGGTTAAGTGTATGGCTATGTATAAATTGATGGGGTTGAACCGTACCCCAACGTGTAGTATTTCATCATTTCTAATTGCCTTAGACCATATATATCCTTGGGCTTTGATTTTTATATCTACTTGCTAAAAGCACATTCTAAGCACGTGAATATCAATTGAATTAGCATAATAAAATTTCTAATGTTCACTATTACACATGATATAAATGCTCGATGATTATTCAAAATTTAATTGGAAATTTGATCTTTTATCTGGGTTTAAAATTAGTAATAATAATAATTTTATACAACTTGCTAAAAGAGAATAACATGATTATTATCCAATTGACTCTCTCTAGTATGTACAACAAAAATAAAAAATTGAAGTACAAAAAAGTATAGAATTAGAAAAGAAATTGGCTACCCATTAAGAGGGAGAGTGTAGCTTGATTAACATCCAATTAACTCATTCTAATCTATAAGCACACAAAAATATTGAATTGATTAGCATAAATACATGTTAGATTAATTAACACACATACATGTTCCTAGAACACAAACAATGAATAGATCAATGAGCACATAGTCAAACTACTGGAGCACAAGTAAATACATTCGGTCAGGTGACCAGTTGACTCCCTTCAACTTGTAGCGCTTCATTACCAAACGCTAAACCAAAACTATTTTTTTTGTTGGACTCATTATGACCACTGTATTAACATGTGCTAATCTATATAAAACATAGTAAGAGAAAACATCTTGATTAAAGCAAAATGACTCCCTCAAACTTGTAAGAACATAAATAGATTGGACCAATTAATATTGAACATAATGTTTGAACACACATATAGACTTAGCTAATTAACACTAAGATAGACTGATTGAACACAAGAATAAACTAGATCAATGAGACTTATAATTTATTGGAACTCGCTTTGAAGAAAATGATGATGTCATACAAATAATAAGACCGGACTAATTAGTATGCAGGCAGACTATTAGAACCCATATACCGATTGGAACAATGAGCATACAACCAAACTATTAAAATAAAGATGGGTCGGTCTAATGAAAAATACATACTTAAAACCTAACACTTGTATAGCATTTTCATCTTTTTATTTAGCTCGAAAAAGAAACTAAGAAATTGAAAAAAAAACAAAAGTTGCAAGCAAGTGGATTAGCAAGGATCTAAAAAAATAAGAAAAAACTAAAGAAGAAAATAGGTTGATTGGAAGAGATACATACTCCTGACTTAGTTTTATTTGAGTCTCTTCAACATTTAGCGCGTCGTTATCAAAATTACGTCTTCTCGCATTCTTTGGCATGTGTATGTTGTTGGAAAATATATAATTAGTACTCATAATAATCTAGATACAATCTACTAAAAGAGAATAACTTGATTAATTGTCACTTGACACTTTTGAACTTGTAGTGTGTGATTACAAAAGATACATTTGTTCCCCTTGTCTAGGTAATGTCATATAACATGACTTAGAGTCGACGGCTAGATTGGTAAACTCTCATTTAGACAACAAAAGAATGCAGACATATGAATAAAGTGCACAGAAATAAATCACAAATATATTTTTAGGGGTGAGCAAATCATCATTCATATTGTGAAATTGGACCGGACCGATCAGTTAGATCTGGTCCGGTCTTGAATCAGTTTGAGATCGGTAGGACATGCAGTCCAGAAATTTTGAAAATTTGGTCTGTTGTCTGGTCTCTGGTCATACCGTAGACCGGACCGTGGATTGTTTCATATATAAAATTTCTATAAATATGAAGTTTTCTTTTGTGAAAAATACAAAAAATTAGATATGAAAAAACTAGTGGTGTGTGTGTGTTTGATATCAATCTTAAATAATTGTTAGAAGTAATTTAAATTATCAAAGTGTTAATAATAAAAAAGCTATGAAACACTACAAAATTCAAATTGCGGTCCAAATGGTCCGGTTCGGTCCAGTCTAGCTTTTAAATGGTTTGGTCTCGGTCCATTCCTACCTCAAAACGGTCTGGTCAGGTCGAGTTCTAGACTAATGCCCCATTCAACTCTATTGAATCAGACAATTGTGTATTACATGGTATTTATCTCCTCACATATTCAAATTCTCGATGCTTTCGGATGCTAATCATGCTCACATTTTTTTTAGATAAAGGTCATAGAATATATTGATTGCAAAAGCAAGCAAACACCTACTTTGTCGGGTAATACAGGTTAAAAGCATAAGAAAGTTCTACTGGGAAAGGAAAGAGATGTTAAATGTTCAAGGGGGAGGAACCCCTTAACAAGCCCTCTTTTAACACTAAGCCAGAAAAAATGGAAGATGTGGCAGCTACATACTCAAAACAAAGTGATTGGTGTTGTAGCAGCAAACTAACACCCGTTTCATCATCCACCATTACCTTAAAGTCACAAAGAAAGCGAACTTTAAATTCATCTTCTTTGGAGTCCTCCTTCCCATCCAGTACCTATTTACCTACACATGGTGAACATATGAAGGTCTTTGCCGGTTTGTGAGATATTAATATGCCTTAGTTTCGGAGTGTTGTTGAAGAATCTATTATTTCTCTCAAGCCAGAGATTCCAGCTAATGATGATGAAGCTATCGTTTCCTGTGAAGGAGTTGTAGTGTCTGTTTGGCGTAATCGTTAAAAGAAAGGTTGCTGATGAGAGATCGAGCTGGTAATGTCGTGTGAAGTGTGAGAAGATGCTTAGTGAAAATTTGCACTTAAAGAAAATGTGTTCCACTGAGTCTATGTCATTTTGGCAGAGAGAGCATCTAGATGGGCCAATGAAGCCTCTCTTGGAGAGGTTTTGTTCAGTAAGAAGCTTATCGTGAAGGAGTAGCCAAAGAAAATTTTTATGTTTTTGTTGCCATTTTTGTTTCCATATTTTAGTAGTAGGGGGAAGAGACCTCTATAGGATAGGTAAGTGTATGTTTTTTTACTGTGTAAGTGTTTCCCCATCTCCATGTGATATTGTTTGAGGAATTATTTTCAAGAATCTGCTTCATAGCAGAGAGGTCATCTGGTTTGAGTTGCATGAGAATGCATCATTTGAGAGCGTTTGATATGTTGCTGGTTAAGAGGCCAAGAGCCTTGACAATGTTGATCTTGAGGAGGTTGTTTGGAATGGCCCAATTTGTGTGCAGGTTTAGAACATCGTTATTTTCATGCCATGGGTCATTCCAAAAGGATATTTTTAGATGAGAGTGTGGTGGAGTGTTGATGAGTTGGGTTATTTTTTGGATGTTCTTATTTATTTATTTTCATAGGGGTGAGGCAAATTTTTTTGGCACTTTGTGCTAGGGAGGGGAATTTTGATAGTATTTGCAGTTGATGAAACTCATCCAAATTTTTGTCTTATTTTTTAGCAGACTGTTGATAATTTTGGTTGTAAGACAAAAAGCATGGGTTTCAATGTTTAGAACCACCTTGGTCTATAGGGGCAGCAATAGTGTCCCAATTTACTAGATGATAGTGATTTTCGGATTTTGTGGAGGGATGGTAGTTGTTCCAGAGGAATTTTCTATGAGATTTATCAAAGAGGTTTTTGTTTTGGTTGGAAGGGGGATACAACTAAGGTAGTCAGTGGTAATTGGAGTGATGACACAGTTTAGTAGAGTAAGCCTTCCCGAGAGATTTAGAAAATTATTTGTCCAAGTTGAGAGTTTTTTTATTTATTTTTTTGAGGATGGGAGTCCAGGTTGCATTTGTGATGTTGTGGGGGGGGGGTAATGGGGAGTCCTAGGTATTGAATGGGGAATTCATCAATCTTGCATCTAAGAAGATCCCTAAATCTTTTCAAAATTGAGTGATCGAGGTGGACCCCAAAAATGGACGACTTTTGAAGTTTTATTTTAAGTCATGAAATGTAGGAGAATATGCCTATTATTCTGAAGGTGTTGAGTATAGAGGCGTCCTCTGGGGAGGAGAGGATAATGGTATCATCAGCAAATTATATAATGTTCTCTTTGCATTCCTCTAGTGATTTAATAAGTCCTCTAATTTTTCCTAGTTGTATCATGAGGGAGAGAATGGTTGTGATTATGATGAATAGGTAAGGGGAGAGGGGTCTCCTTGTCTGAGGCCATTTCAATTATGGAAATAACCAAATGGTACCCCATTTATGATTTTTGAGAAGTGGTTTGTGGAGATGCAAGCATGGGTCCATCTGACCCATTTGTATAGAAAACCAAAGCCTATGAGAGTTTTGGTTAAACAATTCCAGTTTACAAAGTCAAAAGCTTTTTCAAAATCCAATTTGATGGCTAGCAAAGGTGTTCTATTTTTGTGATAGAGATGTATTGTTTCATTTACCATCAGGTAAGCATCTTGAATGCTTCTACCTTTGATAAAGGCTTTTTGATTAAGAGGAATGATTTTGTTCATGTGATGTTTTATTCTATTTGCTAATGTTTTGGCTAAGATTTTGTATGATGTGTTGATAGGCTGATGGGTCTGTACTGGGAGATAAGGTCGGGTTGATTGGTTTTTTTTATTAGAGTGATGAATGTTTGACTTAAGTGTTTGATGATGTTGTGGGGATTTTCACTTTTGTAGAAAGCCTTAAGTAAATCCAGGAAGTCTACTTTGTAGTGGTTCCAATTTGCAAGGTAGAATTCCACTGGGGATTTATTTAATCCTAGAGTTTTTATGGCCGTGTCCAATTCCTCTGGGGAGAAAGGATTTATAAGGTCAAGAGGATTTTCAAGATTTGTAGGGAAAATCATTGGCCAAGCGAAGTCATTTAGGCAGGAGGGGTTGTGGTTGTTGTTGAAGATGTTTTTGAAGTGGTCTGTAATGTGGTTTGTGATAGTTGATTTGTGGGTTGTGATCTTATTATTTATCTGAAGGTATGAGATGGAGTTTTTTTGGTAATTTTTATTACAGATTTTGTGAAAGAACTTTGTGTTTTTGTCCCCTTCATTTTCCCAAGTTATTTTTGCTCTTTGTCTCCATCTAGAGTCAATACAATCTTTGTGAAGTCAAGGTCAGCTTTAATTAAAAGAACAAGAGCTGGGTCAGCTGAAGGGTCCTTGTACACAAAGAAGAATTGTTCTTCAAGGTCTTTTAGGGTTTTTGAGAGCTTGTTTGGGTTGGAGAGTTTCTAGTTTTTGACGTGTACTTTGATTTTTTTTGTATTTTGGAGAATGTGGAGACCAAGGTTTGTGGTCTGAGAGTCGGCCAATTTCCAATTCTCAAGACAGCTGCGAGAAAAGTTATTTATGGAGAGCCAATAATTGTCAAATCGAAATGGTCATATGCCCCATGATTCGGTGGTGGTATCGAGAATAAGAGGAAAATTATCAGAGATGGCTCTGTGAGAGATGTGAACCGTGGAGAGTGGGTGTTTGTCCTCCCATGAGGTGGAGCAAATGAATTGGTCTAGCCTGGAAAAAGTTGGATTTCTTGACCATGTAAAGGAAGCATTTGATGACTTTAGTTCAATTAATGCATGTTTTGTGAGGAGTTGGCTAAAGAGTTTGTCTGCGACTGTCATGGGTTGTGCTGATTTTGTGGGGTTGAATCTATCAGAGTTTTGGGTTATCAAGTTGAAGTCCCCACTAATAATCCAGGGAGTCTTATAGAAGGAAATCATAAGTGATTCAAGTTCAGATAAGAAAGTTGTTTTATTTTGTCTAGGTTCTCCATAACCCCCTGTGAAATTCCAACAATAACCATCAAATGTATTTTTAAAAGCGATGGTTATGGAGTAGTCTAGTGTGGAGGAGTTTGTGGAGGAAAAGGTAAGATTGTTGTCTCCCACTACGAGACCTCGTTTGAAACCAGTGGGGAAGATTTGGACCCAGTCTGTAATTATATTACCACCAATGGTTTTGAGGGCAAATGGGGAGAGACTAGTTTTTGTCTCTTGTATTGTGATCGGGTCTATTTTATTTTTGTAGATGTGTGAGCAGACTTCCTTACGTCTATTGAGGTTAGCAGCTCCACAGACGTTCCAGGAGGAAAAGCTCATATTTGGTAGTTTTGTTTTACAGAGAATTGGAAGGTTTGATGCAGATTAATCAATAGTAAGAAGGTCAAAATTTTCTTTGGTAGTTTCCAAATCTCTTCTGTTGGTCCAACCCAAAAAGAGTTCTATGTATTCTAAAGCCTTATGTGCCTTGTCCTCATCTTCAAGGTGTATGCTTATGTTTCTAGCAAATTTTGTGAAGCTAGTGATGTTTGACCAAGATGCAAGGTCTTCTATGTTATCTATATCACAATTTATAGACTTTGTAAAAGGTGGGGAAGAGGCATCTAGAATAGAAGATTTTGTGCAAGATGTACTAGATGAAGTGTTTGAGGATGTACTTGGTTCCAACCTATTGATGATGTGTTTCTTGTTTCCCTCTTTAGGGACAAGCATCATGAGCTTCGGGAGTTTTATACCTTCTTGTCTTTTCCCTAGGCTCTTCTGCTGAGGACTCTGTGAAAATATGACTTCCTTTAGCATGGCAGATTTGTGTTTTTTCATGGTGTTTTTACTTGAGATATGATCTCGACTACTCTCCTTGGTAGAAGGTGGGGAAGGAAAGATTGTGCCAGAGGGTGGAGAGGCATTTCCATGTAAGGAGGGGGAGGGAGTTCTGGTACTTTTTCTGTTTAAAAGAATGTTTGTGTTGTCAGAGGAGGTGGTGTTTGAATTTTTTCTTTCCCAAACTAGGTGTCTGTCACCTATTTTGCGGGTAGAATTTGGAGCCTTTCTATCTTTATTTGGACAGAACCATGATGGTGGATGGTTTGATAGATCAGAGAAGGTTGTTTTATTTTCAGAAGAATGTTCGGCTGATAGTTTGATGTTGTAGATAGATTCTCCAATCCTGATATTGATGGAAGGGGGTAAGGATATAGCGGCATTGGCCGCGAATAGGAAAAAGGCTTTTATGTATTGGGTAGGATGAAGGGTTTCAAGGCTGATGTATTGAAGAGTAGCCCCGATGGAGTGGGCTATACCTCTGAATATCTCAGCTTCCCAGAGGTGTGGTGGGAGGTTTGAGATGTCTACCCAATCATAGCCGCCGGCAGGAGTTGGGAAAGCCCCAAGATCAGCCGTTCATTTTGACAATCTAGCTTGAATGAAGCTAGATCCACATGGAATAGTGATAATTTGGTTGAAAAGATGGTTGATTTTTGTACCTTCAGGAACCGTGTATATCATCTCGGTTGGGGAAAAGATCTTTGGCATTAGGATCGTTTGTCCTGGGATAAGAAGGGAAAGAGCGCAGGTGATATCCAGGACATTTATCAGGTTGTTGTCTATGTTATTTTCAATGGAGATTAGGATGCTCCTCAGAGTGAGGACTTTGAGCAGCCTCATAGAGTTTGCAGGTAAGTCAAGAGCTATCACGTATTCAAGGTGTCCCGGTGCTTCCATGCCTAATGGTATAGGGTTGGTGTTGTGTATGAAAGCAATGGAAGTTATACTGGATGAGTGAGGTTTTGGTGGTGATGATTTGTGGTTTGATGGTTTGTGGTAGGGTTTTGTGTAGTGAACAAATCTGGTGTTTATATGCTTGTAGTGGTTTTGGGGTGTGTCTGCATGCTTGGGCGGGAGGTTTGCGAGACATGCAAAGGTGTTACTTGTGAGTGGGGGAGATGGATAGATGGGGCATCTTTGGTCTAAAGCACTTTTTTTGGGAACTCGTTGTTTTTCTTTGAGAGTCGTAGCTTTTTTAGAAAAGTGTCTAGGGAAATATCGCTCAGGGGCAGCAGAAGGTCTGTATTTTACTAGGGGGAAGAGTCTTACAGTTTCTTTTAGTGTGACCTACTTGGTGACATCTGAAGTAGGTTAAATGAGAAGGGCATCTGGAGGTAGAATGGTGTTTTCTTTTGTAAAAAAAGCAGAAGAGGGCCCGAAAAGGTCTTCTGGTAGGGGCTTTTCTCCAGGTTTGGGCGGTGGAGTTTTCCTCTAAGGTTTTGTTTATGAGGTGTGTGTATTTAGCCTGTCCTAAAATAGGAAAAATGTGGTTTAGGAGAAAAATGTCTTTTGCGATGATATCATCCACTAGGGAAGTTCGAGGGTTTAGGGTTTTGTAGAGCATATTGAGAAAATGTTTTGTAGTCTTTTTTTTTTATTTTGGGGGGAAAAAGATGATACCTTGCTGTGATGGAGCTTGTTTGGTGTGGTGTTGACGCTGTGTCTGCTACATCCTCCTCCTCTGAGCAAGAGCAGACAGAGATGGGCCATGTCTTTGAACCAATCGGGGGTTGATGGATGTCCCGGACGAAGAGTTGATCAGCCGAGTTTGATGAAGTTGAACTCTCTCATTCGTGTTTTGCATAGAGATGTGCTAGCTCAGGTGGTGTGTCGGCGTTGAAATCCCTTACCCAAGCCAGGAATGTTCGATTACCAACAAGTTTTATGTAGATAGTCCATTCTGACTTGAGCTTGAGATCTGGGATCAACTGGGTCCAACCCTCGGTGATGATGAGGGTTGAAGCTTGAAGCTTTGTTCGTCCAGTGGTGATCAGCCTGGGTAGACCATGTGACCTTCACCGGGAAAGAACGATGACCTATGCTTATCATGCAAGACCCTGGAGACAGGTCGAACTTGTGATAGATCCACGTTTTGAGGAGGGGAATGCATATGGAGTAAGAAGGGTTTGAGTGCGGATATTCCATGAAGGTGAAGCGAGAGTCTATGTTTGGTGGTGTAGATGATGCCCTTGTGTTATCGTCCAAGGTCGAGGTTTTTTTCAGCTTTAGGGCACTCCTGAAAATTTCTGGTTTGCCCTTTTTTGATAGTCGGGGCTTGTTGTTGCATGTGGCCAAGGTGAGCAGGCCTCCCGTTCTCATGATGTGATCTTGACAGAGTTTGCAGGAGAGAAATTTTTGCAGTCAATATTCTCTGGGAAGTAGAGAATCGAACCCAAACGTGTCAGCAGTTATGGCGCAGAGAGGGGAACGACAGCCGACAGAAAGGTTGGTAGCTGGAATGATTTGCAGATTAGGATTTTTAGAGTGTCGGTAGGTCCTGAGCGAAATAGAGAGAAAAAGTGCCCCTTCACGCCGCCCTCGAGCGTGCCAGACCGGAGGGAGATCGTCGGGTGAAGAGGGAGGATTATCCAACACCCTTTTCAGTTTACCTGTTACGATCACCCCAGCCGCGCTGAGTATTCTAGGGCGGAGCTCAACGGACAAGAGGGGTATGAGCCAAGCTCGGTGTAGTCCTTCCCACTGTGACGCTCACGGTGAAGGGCGGGGAAGCTTTGGCGGGGGCATGCCAGACTGGGGTTTTCTGGAACGGAAATGATGAAAAGATGTTTCTAGAGAGAAGTTGAAGCTTTCTCTCACTAACCACCCGTTAGAGGCGCCTTGTTTGAATCTTTTCGACTGAATCATAACGGTTGTTAATCATGCTCACATTGACGCGACCATTCAGATAGTTGGAAGCTTTGCTCCCGTGTTTGGCTTGCGGCTGTTGGCTGTAAAAAAAACAATATAAAAAGCATACAGTAAAGATCAAGATAAGAACAAACGTTCCGAAAAGAAGTAAACAGCTAAGTTGGTCAAGCAGACAGCCTAGTTGGCCGATGAGCAAACATTTACAGCGGAGGACTCCCTCTTGTTATATGGAAAATTCTTCACAACACATCTCCTCCGCTAATATCGGCACCTCAACATCGGGAATACGCAAAATAATCACTACTTGTATCTTTTAGCTCTGTGCGACATGTTCTTTTAGGCCGACAATATGTTAGTGTTATGCACTACTTGCATGCATGCATGCATGCTGCTGTAATAAAGCAATGCATGCTGCTGCAATAAATCAATGTATGTTGTTGCTGCAATTAAGCAACTCGCCGCCAATCTACCCACTTACTTGTACTTATACTTGTTTTATAACAAGACAATGATTTTGAAATTCGAATTTTTTTCGGACTCCCTCCTTTTTTCAGTTGGTCATAATATCTGACTCGACCACACTTTTGTATGTATACAACGAACTAAGTCCGAAATCAATACTTAATTATATTCAATGCAGTACCAAATGTCATTAGCAAATATACTAGATATATTCTAATACAGTGCGTACAGTGAGATGTTAATTTGATTTGTGAGATGAAATGCAAATTTGATTACTGATTATATTATATAACTTTTTCAATAATAAATATGTAAAAATGAATATTTTATTGATGTCTGAACCAACTAAAATCACATATATATTTTTTTTCTAAAAATTCACAAATCAGTACTAAAATGTATCAACTACTTTGCTAATTGCATAAACACATTACACCAAAAAATATATAGCACAATGTGACACAGACTTCAAGGTGATAAATATACTACAACGGTTGCATAGTTGCATGCATGCAACTGCTGTAATAAAGCAATGCATGCTGCTGCAATAAATCAATGCATGTTGCTGCTGCAATTAAGTAATCCGCTGCCCAACTACCCTCTTACTTGCACTTATACTCGTTTTACAACAAGACAATGATTTTGAAATTCGAATTTTTTTCGGACTCCCTCCTTTTTTCAATTGGTCATAATATCTGACTCGGCCACACTTTTGTATGTATACAACGACCAAGTCTGAAATCAATACTTAATTATATTCAATACAGTACCAAAAGTCATTATCAAATATACTAGATATATTCTATTACAGTGTGTACAGTCAGATATTAATTTGATTTGTGAGATGAAATGCAAATTTGATTACTGATTATATTATATTAATTTGATTCGTGAGATGGAATCCAAATTTGATTATTGATTATATTATATAACTTTTTCAATAATAAATATGTAAAATTGAATATTTTGTTGATGTCTGAATCAACTAAAATCACATATATATATTTTATCTAAAAATTCACAATTCAGTACTTAAATGTATCAACTATAGTGCTAATTACATAAACGCATTACACCAAAAAATATATAGCACAGTGCGACACAGATTTCAAGGTGATAAATATGCTACAACGGCTGCATGGTTACATGCAGCTGTTGCAATAAAGCAATGCATGCTGCTGCAATAAATCAATGCATGTTGTTGCTGCAACCAACTACCCACTTACTTGCACTTATACTCGTTTTACAACAAGACAATGATTTTAAAATTCGAATTTTTTTCGGACTCCCTCCTTTTTTCAGTTGGTCATAATATCTGACTCGACCACACTTTTGTATGTATACAACAACTAAGTCTGAAATCAATACTTAAGTATATTCAATGCAGTATCAAAAATCATTAGCAAATATACTAGATATATTCTAATACAATGCGTACAGTCAGATGTTAATTTGATTTGTGAGATGAAATACAAATTTGATTAATGATTATATTATATAACTTTTTATTATACGTGATAAGTGATCATATTTGGTCAAAATATGTGTTCCACATCTGTTGATATGTTGATGGTAATTTTACGCACGATACTGATTGATATTCATGGTATAACCAAAAACTGTCAAGAACTGTATCTATTATAAACCAAAACAATGTGTACAATCAGGAAAATTCCAAGATTAAATAAACATCATACAAGTCATAATGAATATTCATAATTTTCGATAACATTTATAACGACCCATATAGGCTTGCATTCTTTAGCAAAAAATGAAAACAAAATGCATACAACCTCACATTCTAGAATTTGATATACACAATTTTCGTACATCACTGTGAGAAAATATATGTATCAGGGCACTTGCAGGCAGATCTGATCGGCGATTGCTTTCACGACATGGGCGCGACGACAGATGAGGAGTCATCGGTGTGGCAGAGGACACAACGCTTGATGATGGTCTGGAGAGGGAGTGGTATAGGCGCGGGCGGCAGGCTGGAGGTGATCTTTTTTTAATCACAACGGCGGGTTGGGCGCGGTGGCGGGGCTAGACGAACCGGTTCTGGGGGGATGACGGTTAGCGAGACGACGGGTGGCACGACGACGTGCAAGACGACGACGTTTTCTGGACGGGACGACGGCGGGCTGCACGCGACGTGGAGAAGAGGAGGCAGCCAACGGAGCGTGGCGACGTGTAAGACGACGACATCGTTTGGACGGGATGGGGCGAGGCTAGACGCGACACGGCGGAAAGGAAGCATCCAGCGAACAACATTTGGTCGGGCAGGAGTGAGATGGAGTCAAGAGGAAGAGAGGTGGGGATATGGGGGATTTTATAGCCTCAGCCTCATGGTTCAATTACGAAATTGGCACAGACAGAGCATCAGGAATATGTAAAAAGCAAAAATTGCATGCGTGTATGATGCTCGTTGTGGAGTCCTGAGGCTGAGGTGTAGATGATGGTGATGGTGTAAGTAGTGTGTTCTATTTCAGTACTCTTGTTATAGGGGGATATAAACTAAAAAAAAAAAAGGTCCCGTGGGGTCTTGCGGGGAGGAAGAAACGCTCCAAAGCAGTACATAGGGGGATAGAGGATGTCGGCTAATTAATAACAACAATCCCCGTGTTGAACAAAAGAAAGACTATAGTAGGTGCATGAAACGAGCATGGATACGAATTCAGAACTGATGTTGACGTGTCTCCTAGCTATATTATGACGGGTATGAAACTAAACAATAGTTATTTAATTAGTAGATAAGAATGGAAGGATGTGTATTGTTGCTTTCTGTTACTAAAAGCTAGCAAGCATCCAATGGACGCCAAAGACTCCGGATGAGATCTAAACACGAGTCACCAATGATAGGTATAGCAATGGGAATTGGTGAAAGTGTTACATGTACTCTTTCTTTCTTGAGTAAGGCTATATACCATTGATTTCTTTTCCTTTTTTTGAAAAGGTTCTACCTTTTATTATGCACTTCTCTCTAAACATGGAGAATTAGAGATAAGAAGTGAAACTTGAGCTGATCATCGGGGCATCGTACTGATACCCATTACATATATGATAAATAAGATACATCGAAAGCTAAGAGTATGAATGGATATCTAAGAATGTGCCATTATCACATGACAGTAGGTTATGTCAGAAATTAAAGAACAATATTCATGGTGACCGAGTTGGCGGCTCCAATTTAATCTTTCATCAGAGCTCCGTGATTAACTAACCAAATGAATATTTGAGTCATTTCGGGGCCTTTGGTTTTCAAAAAGACTATCAAGGTCTATGCTTGGATCTACATTGTGTGTCTGTAATTAATATTGCATGTGCTTCCTTTGTTGTGATAACACCAGATTCAATATAGTTCCATGCTAACCGGTCATCTTTTATCATTTACACTTGGAGGAACAAGACTTAATATCTTCTTGACCATGGTATCCGGTAGATACTGACTAAAAAAATTGATATCCATGAGCTCAATTCAGGCATCTTGTCGATCGTCTTCACCTTCTTATTCCTCTGTCATGCGACGTGGCTGGATCTGGGTTAAGTGAGGTGCAACTTTCATCTTGCCACTGTTGTTGCAAACTTCCTTGCAATTTACGAGGGGGTTGATTTAGAAGATTGGTCGGTGTATGAATTCTCAAAAGAGATATGGTCTGATTGTGTTATACCATCATGAATTTTAAAAGATATATGATCTGATTGTGTTACAACATCATCCTCAATCGTGCTTGTAGCGATCTCTCTATGGTGTATAACCATATCACCATCATGTTGACAATTGAGTGATCTGTAGGTACAAGAATAGGAGCTTCCACATGCATGTAATCTTGGGCAGTAACAACATGGCCATGAATTCTTCAATCTATGTGTCATCATTTAGCTTATGGTCTTCAACAATCTGGGTTGTCTTCTGTGATACCTTCCATTTCCTAGTCCAAACCTTCAAGTCTAATTCATGAGTATTATCCTAAAGTGATGTTGTTTGTGTGGAAACTTCAGTTGTCTACTAGTCATCTTCATCGCCTTCGACTGCTAAGGCAACAAACGTATTAGAAGACAACCTTCGATCATGTGTTGCAGTTGGGTTGGGAAGGAGAGGTTGTCTCCAAGGATGATTAGTGTGAATCTTTTTTTCCCAAAAAAATATTTTCCAACAATATTCATCTTTCAATAAGCATATGACACACATATAATGTGCGTGTAATACGCAAGTGCGTGTGTCAAAGTAATATGAGATTATGAGTCCCAAGTTATTATATGCAGAGAGTTGTGAGGTTAAAGACTACTACAAATTAGGATTTTCAGCTAGATCAGTAAAAAAGATTGAAAATGGTCTATTTGAATAAAAGCAAACACAGAAACGAAACAAAATTAAAGAATAAGTAACTCAGAGTAGACGAATTCCTTAGGACGGTGGTTTCACCACAGACAACACAACAACTAACCTCTACACACCAACATCTATCACCCTATCTCTGGATGAAGTGGCTATAGCAAGAACTACCCACTTCCGCACTACAGTTCAGTACCTATTCTAGTGCCAATTCCATTTCCATAACAATTGGTTAATTAATTAGGTAATTTATGATAAACTATGGGTTTCTCATCCCGATTATGCTCCACCTTTCCCAAAGGACGCAATAAATGGGTAAACCTATGCTCTTCCAACCCTTAACCATTCTCTCGAAATGATTAAGGATCTAGTAATCTATTTATGGTGATCAAGGATAAATAGAACATAACAATCTCATAGGTTTATATCCATAAATTAGAAGTTAGAGTGATATTAATGCATAAAAGTCAGGTATAATGCATGTACATGCTACTCTCGGATCCCAAGGAATTAAGGGGATTAGTCGAATATGCGAGATATTGTATTATAGTAGATAAAAAATATGCAAAACATAGATTTTGACATATTGGAAATAGGAGAAAGAGTTAAGGAGGATATGGAGTCGTTCCTGCATCGTTTCTGCCGCCAAAACACCTTTGAAGTCTGTCAGATAGGGTTCCTCCATTTTTCTCACTCTTTTCTCCTGTCGTGTCACTCCCCTATGATAGAGAATTAAATTTCACTATATTTTACAGTTGTCGTATATGTTTAGGTTGAGAGAAAATCTAAATATTATTTTTCATAATAATATGTGTTGGATTTAACACATGTAATTAAGGTCATCAACGCCTATGTCGGTAGTACTGACTTGGTAGTCAGTACTACCGAGTTAGTTGTAGTAGAAATTCTTTTCCTTTTCAATCTGGAATAATAATATTTTTGTACTTCGATTTCATTTCGGTACTATCGAGTTGCATGTCAATAGTATCGACTTTGCTCCAGTAAAAAATAATTATCTACAATAAAATAAGCAATAAATTAAATAAAATAATTATTATAATAATCAAAATATGTAAAATACATGCATAAATATAAGAATTGATGCACACTGATTTTATACTAATTTGGTGAAATATGTGTGAAAATATATTCAATTAAGCACAAATGACAACGAAAACAACCAAATTAGATATCCAAATAATGACAATTTGTGCACATATCACACCCCTAAGCTTGAATATTGCTCGTCCTCGAGCAACACTACTCTTGGATTGATTGAAAAAGTGAGCAAGAAGACAATTACCTATGAATTAGTTTTTCTAACTGCCCTCCACCAGTCGATCTCAAACTAGTCCTTGCCAACCACTGAGCAAGTAACTACTGTAAATCGATCAATAATGTTCATAATAGATGTCCACAATAAGATCAACAAAAAACACTATTAATGTGAAGCAGTTAATATCATGGCCAGTAAGACACATGCTTGATGCACCATATGATCTCCTTATCTACATTGCTATGATCTATCTAAATAAACTACTTGGAAGCAGATCCCCAAATAAACATGGATGAGGGGAACAATTATGATGGTGGCCTACCTTGTAGAGTAATGGGTGGAAAAGATGGGTGGCTGTAAAAATAGGATTCATAAGAATTATCCTAATTATTATGAAAGAAGTAAAAATATGATGGATAAAATGTGAATGTATGACTTCTAATGGCTATTTTTTATTTTGGTGGAATGATGCATGTAATGGATGTCTCATCCTAATGATGAGTATAGGTGGAAAGGTGTTTACAAAAAAATATACAAACCCCTTCTTTGTTTCTTAGAGAGAATATGGCATTCAACGTAAAAATCCTTTTCATCCTTTTCTCCTCTTGTTTTCTTTTTCTTTTTCAATAACTCTTTTAATACTCTCTTTTATTTTAGCACGATAAATAGTTAATGCTTTGTTTTTGTACTTTTTTTATTTGGAGAAGGAGTAAGGAGATACAACTTTTTTTACAATCTTACATGAGAGAAGATTGTAGAACATAATAAATATGTGAACCTTATGAAATATGCAATGCAAATGAAACTTTATGCAATTTTCTTATGCAAACAATAAATGCTCAAAAGATGATACAGAACCTTTTATTTTCTTTTTCTAATGCACAAGAAAATGAAATAGCTACATGCTTCGTATCATGTAATGTAATGCAAATAAGAGGAAAATAACTTGTATTAAACTTGATCATCCTATGGTGGTGAATGAAGATGAATGGAAGATGGATGAGATCATATGACTAAGAGACAGTGCCTTTCCCAACCATTATATGTCCCTCTCCTATCAACTTGTGTAACAGGGTAACCTTGGAGTTTATTTTTAGAATTCACATTAAAGATCATGTTATTGTTTGGTTGGTTTGGACTCAAACATCATCGTCATAACAAAAGCCATAGGGTTGAGTTAGGTTTTTCATACATTTAGTATATCTTCAATATGACTAATCCAAATAATTACTCCAATTACGTACTCTTAAACATATCAAATTTAGCTTAAAGAGCAAAGCATAAAAGCAGATTTAGTTTTCAACAATTTTCAAAATTGATACCACATCATCAAGAAACGGCTAATCCTAACTAAAATTGTATATTTCTTCCACAATTACACTAGATAGAAGTGGACCCTAAATACAAAGATGGAAGATATTTTTTTAAAACAAAAACATGCAGATATATGAAAAAAACTAAAGATGCAAGAGATAAAGATAGAAGCCGGTCCATTCCTCCCCCTAAGCTTGAATATGACATTTTCCCCGATGTTAAAAGAAAAGGAAGACAAATGGAGCGACTGTACTGATATGTGAGCTGAGATTTGCAGAAAAAGACGGGTTGGTGGGATCCACATAAAGAATGAATTGGTGCCACCGACATAGTGTCAGTGGTACCGACGTAGTGTGTTCCTACACACTGAATACACATATCAAGGCATCCTTTTTACTTACATCAAAACTAGATATCAACAATCTACAAACATGAACGTAAAAATAGAATTGAAAGTTTAACAAAATAAACCTAAATTGGTGGGTTGCCTCCCACAATCGCCCTTTATTTAATGTCCTAAGATGAACACATGTTAATCAATAAGAATTAGGTGTTCGTGGAGGAGGTTGAAGCTCTCTCCTCCTCTTCCTTCTAAACATATGGTTCCTTGCAACAATGATCAAAAATAAATAATAGTCAGAAGGCCAGCATGTATGGTTGACATTTCATTTCAAAAGTAAATTATTATTATAATGAACATGAACATGAATCACAACCAAGTCTTGATATGGGAGCTTATGCAAATATAGGTAGCCATGAGGTGAAAGGTATAATGATGATTGTTCCTTAATTTCTAGGACCATCCCCAGTGGATCACTCCTATCTACACATAATGGAGGGGTTATCTCAAAGGTGAATTTATGTTCCTCCTCCTCTCCTAATAATTCAATCTCCCCACATTCATTTCTATCCTCACAAAAATTTTCAAAGTTATCATCTGGATATATATTTCCCATATAGGATACTCCATTAGGAAATAAAGAGATGGGTCTTGTGGTGAAGGAATTACGTGATGGGTAATGGGAAATTCCTCCACCATTTCACACTCAGTATCATCTTCCTCACTCTCTTCCTCCTCTCTAAAATCTCTATCAAATAAAGCACATTGTGGATCCTCCTCTCCTTCACTCATATCCCAAACACATGTGTCAAATTTGTCTTCCACCTTACTTGCATCATTCTACTCATCTTCCTCATCAGATCCCCAATCATATTCAAGATCAATCCTAGGAGTTGAGGGTGTGGGTGTGGGTGTGGGATCAATGGAAGGATGTGTTAGAGGTGATGCTAAAACTTCTTCTAGTATGTTCTCCTCACTTTCTAATTCCTTGTCATCAACCTCAACTTCGTCCATTTTCTCTACTCTACCACAACCTCAATTAAAATAGGACTTTTGCAATTTAAAATCAATTGAAACGTAATCCTAATATGCTCATGATGAATTTCCTTGAAGGTTTTCCCAAGATGTGATGAAGGTGGACTCATACATCTATAATCTACATGTGCATTTCCACACTCAGAACAAAAAGGAGCCATGTGCTTTTTTTAACTTTTTTTTAAGGAAAGAAGACTAACTACAAATAAATATTTAGATGAATATGAACAATGCCTAAATTAATAGTGAATTCTTATGTAATGAAAAATGAAAAAAAGGAAATAAATGAAAATAAATACAATGGCCTAGAGTGGTCGGTCTCAACACCTGTAGTGTTGGTGATGCCAATTCCTAGGCAATGGCACCAAAAACTTGACACCCGTATAACATACGTGTAAAACACAAGTCCGTGTGTCATGTAATATAGGCCAAAAGAGGCCAGAGTTGTCTAACTCAGAGAATCATACACCAGAGACTACTACTTCCTGAAACCAAATCAGCTAGACCTAGAAAAAGAGTTGATTGGTTTTAATTAACTACAAGAGAACACATAGGCAAAATAAGAGTAATGAATGAGTGAATCAGAGTATAATGAATTCCTTAGGACGGTAGTTTCACCACAGGCAATACAACAAATAACCTCTACACACCAACATTTATCACCCCTATCTCTAGATAAAGAGCCTAGAAAGAACTACCCACTTCGGTGCTATAGTTCACTACCTATTCTAATACCAATTCCATTTCCATAACGATTGGTTAATTAGTTAGGTGCTTTATGATAAACTCTAGGTTTCTCCTCCTGATTATGCTCCACCTTTACTAAGGGGAGCAGTAAATGGGTAAACCTATGCTCTTCTAAACCTTAACCCTTCTCCTGAAATGATTAAAGATCTAGTAATCTATTTATGGTGATCAAGCATAAATAGAACATAACAATCTCATAGGTTTATATCCAGAAATTAGGAGTAAGAGTGATATTAATGCATAAAAGTCAGGTACAATGCATATCTGGTCTACTCCCAGATCCTAAGGAATTAAGGGGATTAGCCAAATATGTGAGACATGGTATCACAGTAGATCGAAAAATATGCAAAACATGGATTTTGAGATACTGGAAATAGGAGAAAGAGTTAAGGAGGAGATGAAGTCGTTCCGCCGTCATTTCCACCTCCAAAACACCTTTGAAGTACTCTTAGTAGGTTTCCTCCAATTTTCTCTCTCCTTCCACCTCTTATGTCGCCTCTTATGATAGAGAACAAAATTCCTCTTCTAATAGTGTCTTTTATAGCCATTGTACATGTTTAGGTCGAGAGAAAACCTAAATATTATTTTTCATAAAAATATGTGTTGGATTTAACACATGCTATTATGGTCGTTAGCACCTGTGTCAGTACTACCGACTTTGTAGTCAGTACTACCGAGTTAGTTGTAGTAGAAATCATTTTCCTTTTTGATCTAGAACAATAATACTTTTTGTACTTTGATTCTATGTCGGTACTATCGAGTTGCATGCCGCTAGTATCGACTTTGATCTAGTAAATAATAATTATCTGCAAAAAATAAGCAATGAACTAAATCAAATAATTATTATGATAATTAAAATATGAAAAATATATGTAAAATACATTCAAACATATAAGAACTAATATACACTGATTTTATACTAATTTGGTGAAATATATGTGAAAATATATTAATTTAAGCACAAATGACAAAGAAAACAACCAAAATAGATATCCAAATAGTGACAATTTGTGCACACATCAGCATACACCTCCTTTGTCAGACAAGGTCTAAGATGGCATTGTAGTGGAAACAAATTGTTGTTCAATACGATCATATACACTAGGACCCATTCTTCCACGAAGGGCACATATTTCTGCTGAATTTTCATACTCAACACAATAAACAACATCATCTATAATGATTGATGGGTGAAATGGGCCAGCCATGTCTAACTCAACTACAAAGCATGTAATGTGGCTTATACCTTGAGTTGTCTGATCATCCACCTTAACCAATTTCCCTAGATCCTCCCCAAGTTTTCAAGAATTAACTTATTGTACAAGTGGATACATAGATCCAAGATTCTTACCCAAGTAACAATGCTTTGCAGAAGCCCATGGAAAGGGATCAAGTCATTACACTAGTGGAAAACCATGCATCCTGGTGGAACCAAATATACTCCATGGTCATCCAGTTAAGGAAGTTAAGCAATCTTGTTCATAGGATAACTAGACTATGAAATGATTAAGGCTTATTTAAAAAAAAACTCCACCATGCTATAGGTTTCAATAAGGAGAGAATCTGATAACATATCCTCAAGTAGCATATACTCTTGACTAGTAATCTTATGATTATAGAGAAGTGCCACAGTTGGTATAGTATGGACTAAGAATTTAGTGCAAAGAGAATTTCTAGATATCCACCAACAGGTGAGAGGGGTATATCTTATAGATGAACTAACTCAAGTTCATCTTCATCAATGAAAATTCTGTGATGTGTAGATGATAGTCCAACATTGCATCACATGACTATTAAAAACTGGGGTATAGGTGACATTCAAATATGTAACTATTAAGCAGAAAGGTGACATGACTGGCTAACACCTAAAAAATAAATGTCACCTATTAAGTGTGGGCTTTGTGCTATGTAATCTATATAGAATACACGACACCTATTAGCGACTTTCAGATTCTAAAATGCAGCCACATGTTACAAAAAAGACCATCATCCATGTTGAGTAAATCACATCTAATGATGTCATATATTCCATACAAAATCATACAAAATACTTAATAGGTGACAGACTCAAATTGTGTTTTGAATGCACTTTGGAATTAATTCCCAACTTAATAAGTGTCAATTTTACCTGTCATAAGAGATATTTCATGAGAAAGTAAATCAGATTGATCATAAACCATAATAAGTCAAACGATACATTAAAAGTAAAGCACACAATAAGCATGATACATCAAAGAGTTATTTTCATTGATTGGTAATATTGATATACAAAGGGGAGGATATCACCTTTCCCCTTGAACATTTTACAAACAAAATGCACTAAAAAACCTAAAACCAACCAGAAATGCAGAGCACCCCATACTCAAACCAACTCATCGAGATAGTAGAAGAAAACCCTCTACTGAGCTCTAGTAAATATCATCACCTTTGAACTGGCTACTACCCTCAAAATAGTAGCATCATCACCCTCAACCAAAAAAGAACACAACAACACATCAGCCTTGTGGGTTTAACCACCTATATAAAACAATGGGTTCAACCACGTATATAACCATCAATTACTAAAAACAACTTGTTGCAGCAACCTGCAACTAGAGGACAGAGAGAAGGCCCACCTAGATAACCCAAAAACAAGGCAACACCACAACAAGAAATCCAAACACACCATCCAAAAAACTCAAAATTTGTATCTAATCTTCTCAGGACCATGACAAGAAATCCAAACACACCTTCCAAACATTTCAAAAGTTGTATCTAATCTTATTAGGACATCTAACACCTAGAATTTGATCATAAAACTCATACTCAAATTCATTATCACCTTAACTGTTGTTAAACTCATTATCTGATAAACATCCTTCCTCCAAAGAACATCCTCTACTTTTACACAAACTCCTCCACTCACCACCAATCCATGGACCCTGCAATCTATCTTTGCATATGCTGCAACTTGGTCACCACAGTGGCACTCCAATAGAACTATGATCCCAAGGAAGTCTGCTGAAAGTAGATGTTTGAGGAGCCTGAGTAGAACATCTTGATCCACCACCTACAACCTTGAATAGGGCTCTCTGTCTCGTATCTCTTGAACAAATAGAGAGCTCTTTATCTTCATCCACTCTTAAGGTCTTATTCTCTCCATACCCAATGAAAGATAATCAAACAACCAAGATGTTCCTTCCTACTACAACCTTTGGTCAAACCTCCACTTCAATAGGAATAATGCTAACCAAGTGTTCCTCCTTGTATTGAGAGTCTCAATATTCATTGACAAGAACTGAAAAACCAAACAATAAATGTTAGATCCCAAAAATTTGAAAGTATTTGATAATGTTGGCCAAAATTTATGTAAATCCTTTTAGTCCAGTGATAAGACATTGGTGATGAGATGTACACATGATTCAATATTGTGTTCCATAGCAATCTTACCTCAACTTTCCTTTTTTGTGATTGAATGTAGTTTATCACCTCATACGACTTCAACACATTACCAATGATCTAACCACAAGAACAAGTAGGACAATTAACAAAACCTAGCAGTGGAACCAATGTTGTTGCAAAATACATTTTTTAGATGAGGTTTTAAAGAGAATAATATGAACTTACCACACTTGGGAAGAAGATACTACAAGCAAGACATTCATTCGATGATATTTTCCCTCATTACATGTAGAACAAGAAGCTACAAGCTTAGGAATTGTGGAAGTCGTATATATTAGTTAAAAGTAACCATCCACAAGCGCTACTTGCCCTTTTTGTAACATTGTGGTTGTGCATGGCTTGTCTACACCTTGCATGAACATGAACATAGTCTTGTTATCCTTACCATCCTCCTCTTGCTTCTTTATTTGTTTAGGACCATGCTTTTCTAGAATTAGCATCCCCTCAAGGGGAGGAGTAGATAGTTAGGAAATGGTATATCAATTATGAAACTTCTTCCAGTTCATCTAAGATAGAACATGTTGAAAATCTATTAAAAAATCATTTGTACATGCTATGCATTAGGTGATAACTTATGAGGAGAAGAAACTTGGTAAGGTGACTTAGCAACATGCGACATCATATAAATTCTTAGGGAATCCCCATACCTTCTGATGGTCAGAAAATTTGTAAGGTGACTTATGGGTGTGCTACACATCAGATGAGTTCTTCACAGAATCTCCACCTTTCCTTTAGAAGGTAAGGTGAACGCATGCACCATAATGCTACTAGTCAAAGAGATATGCACAATATACTATTTGATGAACAAGATATTGAATCTAGTTTTAATGGAGTTGAATAAGTCTTTGTGATAATGTGTCATTGTTAATGAGGTTTTCTATGAATGGAAAAAGGAAAAAATTATCTATAATTTTTGTATACTACTTTAATTGCCTTTGTCGATAATTCATTATTTTGTTTCATAATCTAGATTTAGGTGTATTGATTCTCTCTAATGGTTTGTAGTTATGCTAATCAAAAGAGAGGTCCTGATACTAGGTGTTCATTGGTTTCCTCTCCCTATCTATAAGTCAGTGGGACAAGAATGGAGTGAAACTATGGCCGGTCGAGAAAGAATGAAGTTGGGGAGGATTTTAGGTTGTGCTTGGCACTAGTAGTAGGGTAGACGATGAGTGTGACATGTCCGATCCTTGATCAACAGTCTTGAACCACGACCGCATCTGCTTCATGCCCTATATTCCAGGACTTGGTCTCAAGATATATCTTTGGTAGTTAAACCATACAATTTATTGATTTATATTGTATTCTCCTTTAGCTGAGGAGATGTCACATGACCTATTTACGTCCATTTTCTATCAATGTCCATGGATAGGGATCCTAAGACTCAAAGGTTACTTCTACATCAAGCATAACTCCTAGTTATGGGTAAACAATATTGCTTCCTCCTCTCATGCTATCTCATGCTCTCTTCATCCTCATCTACTATGATCCTCCCCTTGCCTTCTTTACAAGATTACCTACATCCTAATACCCAATATTAGTAGGTTGTGTACCTTATGGGACTCTTCGTAACTCAAAGTCTCGACAAACACCTAAAATCCATATCTTTTGAATATGTTCATCGCTGTGGGCTTCTCCACTATATGCATAGAGATAGAAATATCATAGTGGAGGATTACAATGTCAAGGTGGCCCGAGTAGGAGGGCAATTTCATGTCACATGGAGAAGTGCTCTCTCACAACAAGTCATCAAAACATCACCACTGATGATATTAGGTTATCATCATGAGAGTTTCCTCTCATGACATGTGTAAGAAATCACATCAGATATTAGTATTCCAAGTTGACCTAGGAAGGAGGGGTCTGCCATGTTCAACCCAACGCATATTCTAGCCTACATAACTTATATTTAGGAGTCCCTGGAAAATTTAAAAAAATGCATAACTAAGACAACCTATATGTAAAGAGAGAAATTGGAATACCTTGCTTTATGATCTATTTTGATGCTTATTCTTAGTACGAAAGGATTGGGTGATTGGCATGCCTATCACCTAAATGTTGAGTGACTGGAATGTCTGTCACCTAAAGGTTGGGTTGCTGACATGCATATCACCTAAAGTTTGGGCAACCAACATGCTTGTCATCTAAACAATGAATCCCCTATTAGAACACATGTAACTCAAATCTATGGCTCCTAAGGAATATACCCCATTTTAAACATAAGTGACTCAAATGCATGTTACCTACAGAGTGTAACCTTTTCCAAATTGTCAAAATGACTATCATCTATTTTACACAGATCTGCATAAATAATTGGTGATTTATATGCATGTCACCTTCAGTGTATAACCATTTGTATACCTATCACCTATGTTTGATTTTTGTAGTAGTGATAGAAAGAATGAATTGTTGTAACCTCCAAAGTTGCTTTGTCATTCTTATGAAATTGAATAGTCTATTGATCGGATTAGTTCACAGTTTGTTGATGGCGACCCATGTCCTCCATGAACGAACAATTTCATTATGATCTGATGCCTCTCATCCCAATATAGGATACTCCATATGAATTTCAAAAACCCACAACATGTGAGTACCTTCAGAGGATGAGGTGTCTTCTAATTTCCACATAAAACCCAGTGATCCCTTTTTATGACTTCATAAGAGTGGCACTCCCACCTCCCACCATGGCCAACATGTTGAAGATCCCCTTGGTCACCTGAGTTATTTTTTCAGGAAGACAACATCCTCTAAAAATGTTCTATTCACCATCCATTTCTACAACTTCTTTGTACACTCATTCTTCGGGATGCATGTTGTTGGCTTGGAGAGAATTAACTAGTCACTGAAAAAATGGAGCATGGGGATGTCTTATCCTACACTTCTTTGTACACAAACAACCAATGGTTATTGTCTTACATGTTGCATTTTTCTTTTTTGTGAAAGGGAATATAGTCCTCCAGTCTAGCCTCTCAATGTGCACTTCTCCCCTATCTATATCCTTTCCTCGACACTTTTTTTTTATTCCTACATTTCCACCTTATATGTATTAGTGGCATGTGTTGTTGCTAGTAGAGATAAGGGACAAAGTAAAATTTGTGTAATCTTGTCTAGATTTTTTTGTACCAAATGATGAATCTAAGGCTATCAAAGGGGCCATGTTGTGATACACTAAGAAGAGTTTCTCTAGAATAATTGTCATTGAAAAGATCACATAATCACTATAGTTATGATTGAATTTTAGTATAGGTTCTGAAATATGTATATAGTGAAGAAAAACATGGAATGCAAATTGCATGAAAGTGCTTCAGAAAACTTTGTAAATGTCTAATTTCTCAATTATGTTTCATAATCATCAACACAATTATATTTTTGATAGGCATGTTGTCACATATGTGATGATGTATAATACAAAAATAATAAAGATCCAAAATATGCTTCATTGCAATCTTAAAATTTATTACTTTAATTTCCTAATAGATCTAGTTATCCGAGATTACTACAATTAGATAATGACATAACAAACATGGATGCTTTATCTTGTGATATATAGGTGTTCTCTCTTTTGAATCAAGGTTGAACGTAGACTATTTTTATGTTGGCTGAGGTAGAGAGGTGAACCCAACCAGATTCATGGGAATCCATGCCAAGTTTAGAGTGATATGTTTCCTTAAGTGTCATATATTTTTTTGGAGGTTTTTGGGATTTTTTTACTAGATTTGTGACAATGGTTTGTTGTTAGTATAAAAGAGAGAGAATGACAAAGTTGTTGAGTTTGGGAGTTTCTCAAGGGGAACGTGGTCTAGGTTGTGCTAAATAAGGATGGGTACACGCCCCTACTACTTGAGCTAGAGATTTCAAACTTATCCAAGTATGGAACAGAAAAGTTTGAAGATTGTGTCATAAACCCAATCGGATTCACATTAATCAGGGTTCATATGAAGCATGGGAGGTTGAAGTGGGGTTTGATCTCAGTTTGGTTTGAGGAAAAGAAATTAGTTTCACCTGGGTTGGTGTTCAACATGGTTAGGTTAAGGTAAACCTAGATGGATTATGTAGAGAAGGATTTTGGGTTAATGCTTGTCAACCCAGGAAGGGTTCATTGAAGTTGGTTGGGATGGCTACATCTGGCAATTTTTATCAGAATTTGGTGTGTGGATTGTTGGGCTCTGTTAGTGGGTAGAATTGGACCTCTATCTATAAATAGAAGAAACTTATGTACCTTCATCTCATTTTCATATTTGAGAGGGATGAAGTTCTTTTGAATGGGAGGAGAGTCTTCTTAATGTAGACCCTGAGTGGGTGTTGCACATGGGCATTCTAGCTTAAACCTTGGAGATATAGCCAAGAGATTTTTCCTCAAGCTCGCTCGGCCAATATTCATGTAAGATATCCATGCTTCCTTACCATTTAATTACTAATCTTCCTTCATTTACCTTCTTTGTTTGTGGTTGTTGGGGAATCAAGTTGTAAAATTCCTTCTCTAAACAATTTCCCTCTTTTCTACCTTTTTCTACATAGTTCGATCTACATTTTTCTCAGAGGATCATCAGGAGAGGTGACAAGTCGATCCATCCTTCCTTGCCTTAGATAAGGATGACCCATAGTGGATCTTGGTGGAGAATCTTCATCTAAGGCTGGTTCCTTTCCTTTTCAATTTGTCCTTCATCTTCTTCCTCTTTTGTAGTTTTGTGGATGAATTTGTTGCCCATATCTAGAAATTCCCAAACTTCTTCCTTCTTCAACCCCCATTTTTTGGGTCCTTGACCAGGCCCAAGGTAGGATATGTCTATGTAAAGATTTTTTGTGCTCGGGTAACAAGGAGGTCATTTAGATATTGTCTGGATGAGAGATCATAGAGAATGAAGCTTAATTAGATGTGTTCTAATGAGGAAGCTTCATTTGTCAATATTCTAGGTGGTTTGCTTACTCCCTCCTCATTAATTATGCATATGCATGTAATGGTTTAAACATGCTGAAATTTAATATTATATGCTAGTTTGTTTCTAGATCCCTTATGTTTAAGGCATAAAACTCTATCTTTTTTGAGATTTTAATATATTAGTCTCTTGAGATTTTCCTTGTTTCATGTGTTCTCAAATGACCGCTAAACTCCAACGTATAAACTTGAATGCATTTCGTTAGTTTAATGGATGATATGATGATGTTATCACCCTAAAAAAGAACTAAATATGACTTTATCTCACTAAAACTAATATTTCTTATGCATATTGATTGATGTCTGAAATGGTTCCTAATTTTGTAGGGGGGGAAGTGATTTTTACATGATGTACTAGTCTTTCCTAATGTTGTTAACATCCTAAAACATAAGTGGGAATAAGTGTTTCTCCCTTTGATGAATGATACAAGTGTAAATTATATGCCACCTGGACCGTCCTGTGATCCAAGATAGGTTCACTTGAACCCTTCCACGTTTGTGAAGGGCAAATAAACTTTTTTTTATCATGAAGCTCTTTTCTAGCTAAAAGTGGACAATAGTTAGAGAACAAACTACTAACCTTGTTCTGATTAAAAATACATGTAATTTTTAACCTAAATAGATTCAAATGAAGACTAAATCCTTAGTAATGATTTTACCCAAATATAATATGCAAAATTGTATTAATATAGATACTTACACATATATTGGGTTAAATAATTGATTTATAAGTAAATATACATGTACATGGAAGCTTGTGATAGGATCTAACTAGGAAAGTATAATGAGGTTGATATACAAAATCTTTATTCAAATGTGAGCTTTTATATGAAAGGTGACAATCTTATGAATGTAGATGCATGACTGGATATTTCCTCTCCTAATACCAAGACCTATACTTTTCATCTATTCACTTACTATAATCTTCATTTAATTGGATAACTATGATAAAAAACATGACAACATAAGATGTATATTTGTCCATGGGTCATACATGTAGGCTTGATGCCTGATGGAAATGTTATGAGTGACATCGTGGGATGATGACAAGGGCTAATGACTAAGTAGTAATTCCATGTTAGAAATGAATAAACCATAAGAATGGATGGTATAGATTCTATAATACCTATGGGACGAAATATATTATCCTTATGTGTTTGACATGCTTACGTTCAAACAATGCAATACATATTGTTATAACTAACACTTGGATCAAAAATGTAATCATGATTAACTACCCTTGAACATGATGATACTTAAAGATAAGGCAATGCGATAATCCTTTAGAGTATCCTTACACCTGAACAATGATGGTTAATCTTCTTACATGTTATACTTTGTGCTAAATCATAAGTATAAGAATTCCTAAACATGATAAAATAGCATGTCATATTTTTTTCCTATACATATAATTGAATATGAATTTTGGATGAAGAAATACATTTTGTTGATTCCTTAATTAAGGTTGATGTTTAAAACTTATGGCATAAAGGGTATGTAACACATATGATATATCCATGGTGCAACTCTTAGTGAGAATAGTCATGACTAAAGGCATATGACCTATTAATGATGATAAATAAATTTCAAGAAATGTTTGATATTGATTGTTTGTCATGATTTAGCTCTTACCTTTCATGCTCATACCATATGCTTCTTATTCTTGCTCAACATATTATGATTGTTTATGGGGGATAGTCATAACCACAAACTATCTAGTTGGGTCAATTAATAAACACAATCATTTGTTGTATGAAATGGATAAAAAGTATGAGTAATTGGATAAAGTAACAAAATGAAACTCTAACTATATAGTGTATTCTCTAGAAACATATATTTCCCCCAATGTTTGAAAGTCAAGAAAGGAAATGGGCATTGTTGTAATAACCTGAGGGTTATTAGAAGCTACTCTAGTCATGTATTGTTGAGTACATATGGGTGACCAAAATTTCTATATCACATATTATGGTTTTGGTTTGTTTTGGAACATGGGACTCTAGAAGATGGGTTGGGAAAATAGCGACACCACCATTTGTGAGAGAAATGTGGCCAATCTTGGGGTGGAACAGATTACTTTCAGTAAGTAAAATAAGAGAATTGGGCCTCCTATATAGGATGCATGTAGTACATGGAATAAATAGAAACAAGGGAAAATGCAATGGGCCTAAGGCCAACAAATCAAATATATCAACACACACCATCAAGTTGGAGAGTAAACATTGTGAAGTCCAAACTTGATGCTCATATACTTCAATCAAGTAGGAGGATGAGGTTTGGCAAGTATGCAACTTGATCACCTATACTAAGGTGAGGAGTGATGATTTTCTTGGCTTTGACCAGGTCCAACACAAAATGGTAGTCAACTTCAATATGTTTTGTGAACACATGGAAGACTAGATTATTAGCTATGTGTATAGCCACCTGATTGTCAAAGTATAGAGCAGCTGGAGTTTGGAAAGGGATTCCAAATTCAATAAATATGGACTAAACCCATTATAGATCATTGAATGCATGACCAATTTCCCACATTTTGCCTCAATGCAAGAGCAAGCTACCACCACATGTTTCCCACTCCTCCAAGAAACTAAATGACTGCCAATCATGACACAACTGCTGGAAGTGGTCTGTCAGTCTTTAAAATTACCAACTCAATTTTCATCTACATATCTAGATATAGAGATTACTTGGACATATGACGGTTTTAGAGAAAACCTCATCCTATAGAACTCTTTAGATAGCAAAGAATGTGTTGAATGTTAGACAAGTAGGCCAGGAGTTGTGCACTTATGCGTTGGCTGACTACCCCAACACCATAGGTAATATCTGGTTGAGTAATAGTCAAGTAAATCAATTTCCAAACATGATGATGTGTCTCTAGACTAGAAAAGAGTACTCCTTCATGTATGGGTATCATATGATAGTCTATAGGAGTACAGACGGTTTGGCTTCTACCATGTTGGCCTCTTGAAGTAGGTCCTCAACAAAGTGTCATTGTGACAGCATGATCCCTGAGGTTGAGCATAGGATTTCTAAGAAGTATCGTAGGGTACCCAAGTCCTTTGTGTGAAAATGTGTCTATAGAGACTACTTGAGCGGGAATATCCCCATCATATAATCATAGTGATGATGATGTCATCAACATAGACATTAATAATAACATGCCTTTGGAGGACTTGGAGAACAACAAGGAGTGCTCTATGTCTGATATCCTAAAGCTAAGTTGTGTAAGGACATCACTTAACTTGTTGAACCAGACCCATGGATATTGCTTGAGGCCTTATAGAGAGCTTATAGGTGACACACTTTGTGATAAGATGCCCTATCAACAAAAAACCTGGACAGTTAATGCATGTATACTTTCTCCATGAGATCTCTTTGAAGAAATGCATTCTTGATGTTGAGCTAATAAAGAGGCTCATCAAGGTGAGTTGCAAGGGAGATAAGGATGTGAATGAAGGTAGCCCTTGTCACTAGAGAGAATGTCACTAAGTAATCCATGCTAAATATTTGGGTGAATCATTTGGTAACTAGGAACACCTTGAGTCATTAAATAAATACATCTAAATTATGCTTTATAGAGAAAACCCATTGGCTACCTATGATATTTCTACGTGTTGGAAGGGTCACTAGATCACATGTCTTATTTTTGTAGAGAGCATGTATTTTTTCCATTGTGGCAGCTTTCCATCCAGGATGAAGCAGATAATGTGCTCAATATTTAGGGGCATATGTTGTGTCCAAGCCAATAGTAAAGCAAGAGGCAAAAGAAGAAAGATGTGCTAGACAATACCTTTGCAGAGTGCTACCGGTAGATTGAATTGGTCTAGAACTGTAGATTCAGCTGGCAACTCATCTTCCATGTGGTGAATTGATGGTGGAGATAGTTGTGGTGTTGGTGGTAATGTTGGTGGGTTGATGGAATGAATGGATTAGGAACCTATACCATAGTACTAATATGATCTATGGGAAGGGAGGATGATGAAAAGAACATATCATCCTCATGAAAGGTGACATATCAAAGATATAGATTCTACCAGAGTAAGGATCAAGACATTTGGTACCCTTTTTGAGAAAGAGGATAACCGAAAAACAATATTCAAATAGGTCAGGGATGAAGCTTATCTATCTTAGCATCAAAATTATGAACAAAGGTGAGACAACCAAAAACGCAAGGTGGTAGATGAAATGGTATGTGTTGAGGATAAGTAAGAGAAAAAGGAGTGTACTTCTAGAGAATAGAGGAAGGTTGGAAATTGATAAGAAAGTAAGTCTTGAGGACCGCATCGGAGCAAAAATGCTTAAATGAGTTGGCATGAGTGATAAGAGAGTGTGCAATGTTAATTAAATGAATTTTTTTATGCTCAACGATGTCATTTTGTTGTGCAAAGTATGCACACATGCGTTGATGAATCATCCGTACATAACAACATAATCACGCGACAACCTTTTGGGTGCATCGTCAATTCGAATAATATTAATAGAAGTTGTAAGTCGAATTGAAACAAACTTTTAAAACTCGTGAATTAGTGTAAAAACTTCATCATGAATTTGAAGTAAACAAAGCCATGTCATGTTAGAGTAATCATCTACAAACAAAAGCAAGTATCTATAGCCATTGTTACTAGTACTCCTCAATGAACCACAAACATCACTATGAACTAAATCAAACACACAAGCCAATTATTTACAAATACAAGTTAGGAAGTATAGATGATGGTATTTCCCTCTCTAATAGGCATTACAAGGAATAGATGAACATGAAGATAAAGAACTCTATAATAGTTTAAACTTATCTAAAGGTAAATGGTCATGACGTAAATGCAGCTGAAGTGGGTAGAGGAAAGAAGGGCTCGCGATAAACTTGGGCCAGAGAATTAGTAGATATCACCCAAGATTACACCCTACCAAATCAACATCAAATTCCTCCAATCATATAGTATAAAATCAAATGGACCAAAGGTTATGAAACAACAGAGTGAATTAACAATTTTTGTTATATATAGTAGATTGTAGGTAAAATTTGGAACAAAGTGGACAACAGTTAACTTGATTTTAGAAGAGATAGGAATAATTCCACACCAAGTTACTTGTCCTGTGGCAAAGCATTCAAAACATACATTATTAACTAAGCGGAAGCAATTACTAAACGGATTACTAAAAATCACTAAAAATTAAAACCTTTTTCAAAGAGATCCAATCATAGGAAAACTCTTTCAACAAGAACCAATGTTTTACATTTACATCTTGATTCATAAGAACATATCTTGTACCATTTCTTCTCGAGGTTTACAACATCAACTACCTTGTTAAAAGCTAAACATAGACATCATAAGAACCTCGAGGCATCAAGTCAAAATCTCAAAATGATTCATTAAAAACACTAGTTACTAATTCCGAGGACCTGAGAGTACAGAGACGATACATATGACTTCTATCTACAAGACACGACAGACAGTACACTCAACCTGAGCTATCAATGTTGTCACTGCTGCTACTGATGTTCTTCCTCTACAAGATATTCTCAGTCTCCTCCGTGCTTGTCCACCTAAAAAAATGTTGGATCCCACGGGGGTGAGACAATTGTAATTGCCCCAATGAGAGATATAACTCTTCACCAAAAACATTATTATTGCAGTTTAATGATATAAAACTGGGCATAGGATAAGCAGTTTAAAGCATTCTCTCATCTTTTAAAGCATTGCAACTATTTATGATAAAACAATAGATCATCTATTCTCTTAATAAGGAATAGAAATAATATGTATATCATTTATCCATCATATTAAACCATAAGGTGAAACTTTTCTTGTGACACTCATTATCTTGATATGTCACCCATGATCCATTCTTGTTTCAAATGGTTGGCCTTAGCCATTCTACTAAACAGATATGGGATTATATCTACCATGTATTCATATATCATTAAAACAGGCATTGGGTAATTACCAATCCTGTGTCATCATTACAGGCATTGGGTTATTACCAATCTTGTGTCATCATTATAGGCATTAAGCCTCTGCCAGGTGTTGGACTCTTCCAAACCTGATTACACCACCAGACATTGGATACTACCAATCCTAATTTCACAGCTAGGCATTGGACTTTAACCAACCCTGATTACACTGTCAGGCATTGGACTTTAACCAACCCTGATTACAGGCATTATACCTCTGCCATGTATTGAACTTTAACCAATCCTGATTACACAACCATGCATTGGACTCTAACCAATCCTGATTACACTGCCAGGCATTGGACACTACCAATCCTGATTACACAGCCAGGCATTGGACTTTAACCCACCCTGATTATAGGCATTACGCCTCTGCCAGGTATTGGACTTTAACCAATCCTGATTACACAACCAGGCATTGGACTCTAACCAATCCTGATTACACCGCCAGGCATTGGACACTACCAATCCTGATTACACAGCCATGCATTGGACTTTAACCAACCCTGATTACAAGCATTACACCTCTGCCAGGTATTGGACTTTAAGCAATCTTGATTACACTGCCATGCATTTGTCTTTAACCGACCCTGATTACACAGCCTTCATAACCTTTCACATTCTTTATTGAATACAATTGTTCCTTTTATTAAGTTTACATTATCATTTCTTACAATAAACTTTTGTAATCATCTTGGTACCTCTCACTATGCCACAATTGTTCTCATGGCTCATAAAGTCCATAAAGCATTTTGTCACCTCTCACTAGGCAACATCTAATCATATGGCTCACAGGCCATTACACATCTTGTCACCTTTCACTTGGCAACATCTAATCATATGGCTCACATGCCATTACACATCTTGTCACCTCTCACTAGGCAACAATAACATATTACCTCATGTAATACAATAGTAACACCACTACTCCCTCAATAGGGTTAGGGCTTACTATTCATGTTACATTAGGGTTTCTCATGTCCCATTACCCAATTTAGGGTTAGGGTTTCCCATCTCACATTAATTAGGATTTCATTTTTATCAACTCAACCTTAACATATTGCTCCACCCTCTAGGAGCATCCATTAACATCTTGAATATTCAATCATGTCTATCACTCTTAACATTTATCATTAAATGATTACCATTACAAGGTATGAGTTCATTTCTCATCCTTATCATGGTATGATTACATCATGCTCATTAGTTTGGCTTAACCCCATTCTTAAGGTATAATAGCTTATACTTCTCAAAGTATATCAAACTTATTTTATTTCATTGTAACAAATTACATAACACACTTCATATGTTTCTTGTCCAAGTATATTGGATTTCAGGTGAATTAAAGTATATCAGCCCTAGAATGCTAAAAGTGATATCTATCATAACTTGATATACCACTTTCCCCATCATTTCCAACTTACTTGAGTTATCAACTTATCTTAGATTAAGGTATTTCCATCTTAATACTTTTATCCACTAACCTATCACTTTTACCATGAAGTGCATAGGTCACACACTTGTATGATCCAACTATCTTCTATGATGTGGACTCATTTTAGGTGAAGTAATTTCTTATTATAAGGTTTCCTATGATTAACCATTTGAGATATTTCACCTTTATAAGGCATTACCCACTATTCTATCATTAGGGTTCTCTCATACCATTACCCAGTAATTAGGATTATGATTTATCATCATATTTCCCAAGATTAGAGCTTCATGTATTATAACTCAAAATTATAGTTTCACATACCTTCACCCTGTATTAGGGCTCCTCATCATACCATTGCATAGGGTTTCACATGGCCTCGCCCTCAATTAGGGTTTCACACGGCCTGACCCCCATTTAGGGTTTCACATGGAATCACCCTCAGTTAGGGTTTCACATGGCATCACCCTCTATTAGGGTTTCACATGGCATCACCCTCAATTAGGGTTTCACATGGCATCACCCTCAATTAGGGTTTCACATGGCATCACCCTCAATTAGGGTTTCACATGGCATCACCCTCAATTAGGGTTTAGATCATTAGGTTGATCACCAATTGAACTATTGATTGCATTTCAATTTGCTATCTCTGGTCCTTCAATTACTAAACCATACTCAAACCCAGACCTCCAAATGGTCTTGAGATCGTTTGGGTGACCTCCAAATGGTCTTGAGACCATTTGGGTTAATCAACCCAACATTTTAAATCAACCAATTGAAATTTCAGCACTTAACCGGATTAGGGTTTGATAACTGATTAACCTTCAACTGATGAACCCTTTGAAACTTATCAATTGAATTTAATGGGTCATCAACCATGAAAATCATCCTATGAGATCCAAATGGTCAACCATTGCAAATGATCAACCATTCCAAACGGTTTAAACCATTTGGTTTCTAACGGTTTCTTGAAACCGTTTAACCAATTTCAATGAAACCGATTGGTCTCCAACTTTTGAAACTATTTGCCTAGGATATTTTTGAGGTGTGTTCTTGGGATGATGTCATCATAATCAAGCTACGATCCTTCATATTTTTCTATAATTTTCATGGTGGTTCTATTGATTTGATCAAGTGAATTTCAAGAAGAACAAATGATCAACAATTGATAAGGAATTTGAATGCAATAACAATATTAAGGGTTCAAGTTATAAAACCCTCCTCCAATTGAGCTTCAAAGCTTCAACCTCCACGTCTTTAATGGTGAAAGCAACACCTTCAACTATCCCAAGCTCGTCCTCAAGCTTTGAGTGAAAAGGAATGGCTAGAATTGAAGATCGAGTGAAGCTAAGAAGAAATCAAGCATTGATTTGTGATTTCCACCATGGAATCATGGTTGAAAGTGATCAAGAAGCTTACCTACAGGTTGGAACTAGTCCTCCTATTGATCCTTAGCCTCCTTGGTCGTTTTGCAAGCAAAGAGTGAAAGTGGATTCGAAATCCCCCTTTCAAGCTATGGATAAATAAGCTTATATGCATTTTTATTAAAATTCATTTTAAGAGAGATAAAGTAGGGGATAACTCCTTCATTTCCTTTCCACTTGCCCCCTTCTCTTCCTTGGATACGATTATATCTTCCTTGCCTCTTATTCCTTTCAATTATTCATGATTTAAAGAAAAGCAAATTACCCTTCTAATAATAATATCCATAAGTGAGTGGATATTTGTTTTTCTTTATATAATGTGAGTGAGTTATCCACTTCCTTTAGATATTTTCGTGCCTTTGCAAGGCACAAGGACGTACACATATATGGATTTCAACCATTTCAATTTTGGTTGAAGGTCACTTCAATTAATATAATTATTTTTGCATTAAATTGAATTAGCGTTTCAATTATGCTTAAATCTTGATTATTTTAATATCAAGATTCTCTCTCCTCCAAAATGATGAAAATGAGATTCCCCTCTCATTTTCATTGCTCTACATGATTCCAAGAAACATTAGGGACTATTCTAAAGTGGTAATTTGCATATTGAACCCTGGGTTTTGGGTAAATTGCACATTATACCAAAAGTAGGTTTTAATGCGCAAACATTGCTTTATCAGCTCTTTCTTGGTACTCAGGCTACCACAAGCCATACCTCTGTATCATCTTCATTCTCATGATGATTCAACACATGAGGAACATCTTATCATGTAACATTTCCAATTTAACCCCTCAACTTTGGTAATTTGCACTTTAGTCCAAAATAGACAAAACATTATTTCAACATTGTTCAAAAAGGACTAAAATTCAAACATAAGTTCTTGTTGAGCCTTAATTACTTTTCAAAAGATAATATCAAGCATATAATTATCTTTCTTAAAGAAAACACCTAGGGTTAAGGCATAACACAGGTCAGGGATGTTACATGTCTAACCGATGCATTATCCATGGAAATAAAGGAGTGAGTTAAATGAATTGGATGTGCTTAGAAGATAAGGCATACTAGTCATACAATGTGACACACCTGACTACACAATCTAGTTAGAACTGGTAGCAAGGAAACAAATGTGGTATGTTTGTTGTGAAGGGAAGAATCCCCCTAATATTGGTCATCTTAGCAAAGGTGTTCATACTCCTCATTAGGTAATGAGACATGAGAAGTTTGAAAAGATGCATGAATTAAAGCAGGTACATGACCAATTGTAGGGGCATTTGCTTGATCAATGTGGATAGGTGCATGAGAAACATGGGAAGAGCCTTGCAACTTCCATTTCCAAACTGTGTTGGATAGCATGCTTTGTGTGGAAAATGTCTTCAGTGAACTTTCCACAATAGGAGTATTTTGATGGAGGTTTAAATATAGAAGTAGGAGAGATGTAAGGAGCAAGCATCTTATAATGGACCAAGCATGCATGTGCCTAGTATATAAATGGAAGGGTTACACCAAAAATGTGTAGTTTTGTATCACAAAAGAGCAAGGATGAAGCTCTTTGAGGAAGCATATAACGAGGAGAGTTTTCCTCTCTTTGATGACTTTGACAGAAACTAATGGAGAGAGAAATGAAGCTATTTTGATAGGGCTTTCATTGCGTCATAGTACTTTGATAGGAGACAATCCCCTTGCTTCTTGGAGAAGATTTTGTGTATGGAATTTTGGATACCCAAGCATTTGTCCTCCTAAGTGAAGAATTTGTTTTGTGCCACATTGTTTCGTGCACCTATGCCACATGTACTTGACAAAAACTTTAGGCTACATGAATCCCCAAATCCACAAGATAACTTGGAAATTTCCTATGATCCAGGTGGTGTCAGGAAAATCAAGTGCATCATTAGTGATAAACTTCAGTTTACCTCATGATTCAAGGAATGTTTGAACAACATTTATCCAAAGTAGAAAATTATCATAATGGAGTTTGATAGAAATAATATGGGCATATCATTATAGGTAATGGTAGGTGTTGGCTTGGAAGAGTCTCCCATAATATGAAATAAGGTACCAAAATATGGATCATGGTACAAATAGAAGATAAAGGTACCCGAATTTGTCATGGTACAAATAGAAAGTACATGTACTGGAATGTAGCATGGTATAAACATAAAGTATAGTAACTTGAATGTATCGTGCCACAAAGATAAAAATAGAAATACTACCAAAATAATTGAGTAGAAGGAGAAGTAGTGCTCCTAGAATGGAACTTAGTAGAAAGAAAGAAGTACTACCAGAATGAAACTTAATAGAAAGTAGAGTAGATCTACTAAAATGGATCTCAGTAGGGAAATATAAAAATCTCCTAGATTAATGGCATGATAAGATAAATAACATGAAATTCCCAATTTTTTTTACACTTAGTCATGCAAATTAGGGGAACTACATGCAGAGGAAGAAAAAACAAATCTTTTCCCCTTTTTGTTTTAGTGCTTTATAAATTAGCACATAATCTTTTGAACTTCCTTTGTAATATGTTTATAGAAACTTTGTGGATATAGAAACCTCTAAAAGAAGGAAGAATAAGAAGATAAGGGTCTTCTAGAATGTCATGCAAATAGAGACCACATTGGGTGGTGGCCTGGATTGGCAGTGGCTGAATCTCACTAGATGCACTTGTAAACATCGGGTTGTCATGGCCGCATGTGGCCTGAAGGTGCTAGTGGAGGCCACCATGTGGATTGGTTGTTGGACATTAACTATCGAGTGAGCCACTGACTGCAGGTATTGATGGGCACCATGGATGCTTCTTTGTGGCTCAGAAGTTGCATGTCACATCAATGGGAAGAGAGCCAGAGGGGGAAGGTAGCCAAGAAGGGTATGTGGTCGTGGTGGCGGCGGGTGGAGTTGGTGGTGGGCATCAACTTTAGGGTGAGGGAGAGGGAGGGTTGGGTGGGAAGATTTAAGTAGAGGGGAGGGTTTAGGGTTTTCTCTTGATACCATGTGGAATAGATGGCTTTCCGTTAGTAAAATAATTGAACTGGGTCTCCTACATATAGGGTGGCAGGGAATATATGGGCTAAACAAAAGCAAGGGAAAATACAATGGGCACAAGCCCAACTAATCAATATACCAACACTTAAAATTACATTTAAAATTGAGTGGATAAGGAAAAATTAAAATAAAGAAAATCTAAGGAGTCTGGCTACATATGAGGAAAATGTTAGGCCGCCACCACAACACCCTTGTTGTATCATAAATCTCAAAAAATTCATAATATATTTCTCTTCAAATGGAACATGCACACACAAAAATCAAGTGAATAACTAGACAATGGTTATAAAACAAATATCAGAAGTAATAATTAAATATGAGTGATTATCGGACCTAGGTGCTCAAATCCTCACATTAATATGGGAGAAGAGAGGACATCACATTGTGGCAGGTCCATGTATCTATTTTTTGAACACTTTTTTTAGGAGAAATATAATACTTTTTATCAATCATGAGATCTAGTATCATGGTCTATAATCTTGAGATGTGTTGTCAATATAGGGGAATGGTGCTAAAAAATTATGATCTCTCATCGAACAACCTAGAGTTATCATCTCAATTTTCTAGATCCTCTCGATTTAGATCTTGGGAGGTCGTATTTATATAGGATGAGGATCTTCTTAGGGTTAGTGTTTATGAGTGGAGTTTCCTTTAATCCCTAGAGAATAAATAGTCCCAGGGTGAGGGATAAGAAACCACCTTTATTGTGGACTCTTCCCATTATGTTTTCACTGTGGTCTAGTTAACTAGTCAATGTCAAGAAATGTGTGGTGCAACTAGTAAGCGCTCCTATTTCTAGATCCTTCACGAGCATTTTTTAGTGATGTAGAACTAATTAGTCTAAGAGGGAGGGAGAGGAATGCAGGGCACATTACATATGAACACCCTATTTTCTAGATCCTTCCTGGCATGGATAACATTATAGTAGGCTCGAGGAAGGCGAGAAATATGATGCATGAGTTATTTGGGAACCCCACCATCCAAGGTTTGGTTTGACTTGAGCAAGCCAAACACGAGGTTAGTTTGAGGGTGATTTAGCCTCCTAGGTTAGGGAACACATCTAATAAGTGCATGTGGGTTCCAGTCTAAATAACAATCCCTAACCCTGATTATTAAAAATGGACCATGGGGTTTACGACATACTAAACCCCAAAACCAAAGATAATGATATCACGTCAAAACATTTTATATCAAAGAGAGGTTTACTAAAACAACTTGTCATAATATCATCTGTTATTGATCATCAAAGTACAACTACCATGATTTGTTTAGATCTTGATAGCTATATTTACAGTGTTCATACAGATATATAGTTTTAGCTTAAATACTAGTCTTTGCTTTCTAAACGTCATGCTAAGTTACAACACTCAATGAAAAACCACAGGTTCATCCCTTGACCCCGGTACAAGAATAGTCTAGACCTCATGTGTTGAGTATGAGCTTCACCTAACTGAGTGAGTTACATGGCTTGAGAGGGTTGGCTAGTTGGTGCCTTTTTTTCAGGACCTAAAAATGTTTCATTGGTTGATTAGCCAATATCCAAGTGAGTAGATACGTTAACATAATATATAGCTGCAACTTTCTTGTTTGTAAAAATCAATTAACAATGAGTTGAACAATATGAGTAACACATAACTTAGCATAATAAGTAGTATAATATAGATATATGGGAAATAGTAAATTCTTTCACAACAAGTCTGGACAAAAAAAGAGATTAAATTCTTTTATAGAAGAAATTAAATTCTTTTGCAGCTAGTCCAAGATTCTCCCCAATGGATCTAGCATCTGTAGAATTCCCCACCCTATGGACAATTTTTTCTTTGAATCTAGGATCCCCCCTCTAGATCATTTTTAAATAATTTCAAGATCCCCCCTCTAGGAAAAATACAAACATGTTATGGATTTCCTCCCTCTAAACCACTTTTTCCTCTTCTTTCTTCCTTCATCTTCAACTTGGGCCCAAGCTTTTCTCCCAAATCATTACATGCAAAGCATAGCATCATAATAAATAAATAACAGTTTGAAAAAGATTATTTTAGTAGCATTCAAATTTTTTTAAGCCTTAATAGGTGATAAGAATATCATATAAATGCTCAGCCTTCTTTCAAGGAAATCAACTACATTTAAGCCTTAACAGGCTACATTATTATCATATAGATGTTAATCCTTCTTTCAAGACAATCAATTGCATTTCAACTTTAATAGTTCACAATATTATCATATAAATATCTAACCTTTATTTCTTAAGGTATTTATAGACTATTTCTACTACAAATGTCACATAAGTATAAAGACATGAATTCAACAAAAAAACATTCATTTTAGGCCTTCTGTAGGCTTTCTTTTAGTCATAACCTCTCAAGAATAGAGATTATATCATGAATATATTAATTCACATTTGGAATCAAATAAAGAGTCATCACCATCATGTACTAATATATTTCATGAGCTATATACTCTTCTCAAGATAGAAGATGAATTTGTACCATGATCTCTTTAAGTAAAATCAATAACAATCAAATGTGTTAATAGTTAACTTCTCATATTTTTTCATCTTTCATAATTTCCAAAACTTAGTCTATGCATAAGAGAAAGGATTCATGCCATATAAACAGATTTTATATTTTTCTTATAATCCCTTTCGTATATCATCCAACATTAAGTTGTTTTTGAGAGGATGAGTAAGAAGAAAGGTGTAACACAAGTAGTACAGTTATGTATCTACTTGCATTGCTTTAGAAGAGATGAATTCAAAGTCTAATAAGAAAAGTGAGATTATATTTCCTCCAAGTTTTATTCTTAAATCAGACTCCCTTTATTTAGAAGATGGTCATAGATAAGAATAGAAAGAATTATAATATCAAATCAACAACTTATTCCAAAAATGAAGTGAATGAAGGGAAAGTGAAGTGAAATCAATTGGTAATCAAATACATGGGTGGAACCAACCTTAGTTAAAGAAAAGATAAGTAGATTCAAACTCTTCAACTACAAATAAGTAAGAAAACAACTCTATTGAGCCCTCTTTACAAAGATTAGTCGCCATGGAAGTCATCCTACAAACCTCCAAATCTTCTATTTTCAATTTAGATGGATAGAGGATAAAAATATGAATTCATAGAACAAGTTATACCATTTTTCATGATTGGTCCTGATAACAGTGCCACTTGCCGACTTGTTGTTTGTGTATCAGCTTCTAGATATTGTATACATACATATTAAAAATACAATACCTTTCTCATTTTAACTCTGATTAAATCTTTTCTTTTTGCATTCAATTCGTAATTCAATTCCGTACAAAACTGCAATACAAATTGAATGAAGTATCAATTTTTCTATTAATGAATTACTCAAATCTTAGAGTATGGTGTACTTCTACATTGTGTTTGTTCCACTTTTGCTTTAGTAAAGTTCCAACTTTCAAGTTATACTTTAGACACATTAATTCAAGCAAGTATTTATTATTTACTCATTCATATCATTACCAAGAGAGATGAGGTTTAGAATAATCATGATGAGTAGATTGAGATTTAGAAATAACTGGAGTTTGGGTTTTCACAAATTCTCCCCCCCAGAAAGTTTCATCCTTGAAACTTAGAATAGCTCAAGACGGTTTTTTCTGATCTCATTCTCAAGCTCCCATGTAGCTTTTTTGACATTGTGGTGTTTCCAAACCTCTTTAACCATAGGTATTTCACAGTTCTTATGTTTTTGAACCTTTCTATCCATAATCAGTTCTTCATTAGTGACTTCATCTGCTATGTGTCTATTTGTAACCTGTCCAATTTGAGTTGTTTATGGGTGACATTTCTTTAGCATTGAAACAAGAAATGCAACATGTAACTATCATAGCTCAGGTGGTAAATCAAGTTTTTAGGTAACCTTGCCTATGTTATCTATAATAGGAAAGGACCTATATTCTTGGTGTCAACTTATCCTTCTTTACAACCCTAAGAACACCCTTCCATGGATAACATTCAAGAATATCTTATAACATACTTTAAATTCCAAAGGCATTTGCCTTCTGTTTGCATAAACTTTTTATTTGTCTTGTGCAACTTTGAAATGTTACTTGATCACCTCAATCTTCTCTATAATTTGTTGAATTATCATAGGACCCATTAGTTGTTTCTCTCCCACTTCATACCAACATATTGGCGATCTAAATTTTCTACCATATAATGCTTCATATGGTTCCATTCCTATATTGGATTGAAAATTGTTTTTGTAGATAAATTCTTTTAAGCCTACATGTACATCCCAAGTTCCAAGAAATTGTAAACCACATGCACTTCACATAATTTCCAGTGTCTGAATTTTCCTTTCTAATTGTCAATTAGTATATGGGTGAAAAGCCATACTAAAGTTAAGCTTAATCCCCATAGAAGCATGTAGTTTATGTTGGTATGGTATGCCCAGAGAGCCAATCATATGATGATTGCAATCAGGCATATGATACTTTATTTGATAATGATAAAGGTAATTCTGTCTATTATGTTTGTCTCACTCATGAGATGATGACACATACATGATAGATGTCTAAAGAATGATGTGACTCAATGACATATGTCTTTAGGTTAAGGACCTGAACAATGGGACCATATGTATGTTAAGAGTTCATACATTCTTGTTATGTTCCTAGTTAGATATTACTGTGGTAGCAAAATAGACAACAATAATACATAATACTAGAGTGTGTGTTGACTGATGACAGTGTCTCATTAGTCATGTTCTATGATATCAAGTCAAGCAGATAGATATATGTTAGAGAACTGTATATTGGACAGACCCACTGTGAGAGTGATACATGGATACCATGGAACGGTAGTCACAATACTCTCTCATAGTGATAGCAGTGATACTGGTTCTTAGACCTAAAATCACTGCACTCATGACATGTGATTGAGTACACTTTGATATCATCAAATGCAGTCCTAAAACATGGGTTGTTATAACGGTGATGATTGGGTGACTTTAACACATGGGGACTTGACTGTGAGTGATAGGTATGGGATTTGTCCCTCCCACAAGGAGTATGATATCCAAGGCCCCTTGATAAGTGATACTAAGAATTGTATGGCCATACTCATGTGATTCAATATATGATATGTGAATTCACATGTATCTCAGACAGTCTACTCTAGGTCAAGGAACATGGATAGAATTTCTGGATCCTTCTACTCCCGAACAAACTGGGAACCCTGACCCTGCGTTCTACTATAAATAGAGGGGTATTGTGAGCTTCTCAGAACACACAACTCACAACATCAGTTTCTCTGCAAAGTTGTTTTCCTCTCTGGTTCTGGTAACTAAAAGAGCCCAAACAAGTGCTACCCAACCAGAGAGGTACAACAAGGGAAAGACAACTGCAGAAAAGTAGTCATATTCCAGGAAAGTAGGTTGGTGCTAGTACACCAATAGGAGGGTCGTCTCCTTCCTTCTAGTTATTCTAGAATGGTAGGAGTTACAGGTGGTCCATGTGGACTATCTACATAGGTAGGAGATTACTTCTGCTTAGGAGGACACGTCAACCGTAGTCTGTGGTGGAGGCCAGTGTCCATAGCGAAGACCAAAAGTTGCATAGACACCATCCAAGACATGGCATTGAATACAACATGGCTGTAAGGTATTTTCGTTGGGCAAGCCCCAGGACCAGGCATATCTCTCTATAACCATCCTTCCCATTACGTAGTCATTGATGCGATTCCTTTTATGGGTTAATGGCTAGTAATTTTTTTGTTTCCACTTCCTACTTTGAGGCCATAAAAGCCAACAGTGGTATCAGAGCCATGTCAATGTACTGTGTTTTGGGATAAATCGTAGGATCAGATTTTGGTTTTATCATCATTTATTTATTGCATATGATGTGAATATTTAAAATGACTTATGTGCATATCTGACTAAATATCAGAGGTGGCCACAAACTAATATACATATATGATATGGTATATATGCAATTGATATGTGTCACCCTAAAACGATTTTGATGGTGGATGTGTAACATGGTTATGGCCTATAAAACCTATGTGTTCTTGGTTGGTTATGGTTGTTTGCATATCAATTTGCATACCGAGCCTCTACCTTCTATTCTACATGTAACTCAAGATCCTTTCTCTTCTACCTTTTCTCCCCTCAAATGTAACTCGAGGTTTCCCAAAGATTATATAAAAGTAGGATAGTTTATTTTCTATTACATCAAAAAAGAAGACACTCAGCACCAGACAAGCCAGCCACCTGGAGGACCAAGGAGGATTGCAAAGGAGTCATACCAACCTGTTGATGGCCCAACCTCTTGTTGGAGGTGTCTAGATAATGGAGGCCAGACCGACCAACCAACCATCCAGGAGGTGAGCTGATCGTGTCATAGGATGAGCCGATCAATCCGGAATGGTTCAAACACAAAGATCTTCATCAAAAATAGGTTGAATATGATATAAGCCCTTAGATGACTGTAATTCCTTGTGGCTCCAAGGAATTATAATAGGATGTCCATAATCATCACTTTTATTGATATAGCATGTTTTCTTGTTGTTGTTATAGCATGTATATGATACATACTATAATAGTGTGGTGATTGGATATGTATATCTACTTATATAAAATCCCTCAATATAATATTAAGTCTTAGATGATTTACATAAGTAACAAACATGAAAAGCTTGATCGACAAGTGTGGGCATCCCAAGGGTGATGCAATGACTATCTCATAGAAGTTTGATGGTAGTTGTGTGGGCCCGCTAAGCGGGGTGCACTCTTATCGTGTTGGCTTTTGGGTCAGGCTTAACTAAGTGGTCTTAATGAGATTAAGCACTTAGAGGCAAGCATATGACAATGGAAAAGAGTTGTGCATATCATCTATCTAAGAATTGCATGTGATGCAATTGGTAAATGTTACCTACCTTAATAATTGATTATGGATGCTGGCGTTGGCTAGGTAATAACTCAATTGTTTTGGATCTTGGCTCACTAGAAGGTTGTACGATGTAATCTTCCAAATTGATGGTGAGGGTCATCAATTTGGAAAAAAATAGTGGGAGCAATAATTAATTAAAGGCTTAATTAATATCATCAAATTTATCAAATCAAACAAATAAAAAATTGTTTTGAAAAAGTTGCAAAATTCTTTTGTAGAATCCAAATGACAAACACAAATACATTATCATTGCAATCAGTTCATAAATGGGATAAACTTCAAATCTGGCTTGGGACTTTTGAGAAGTGTTCTCAATGGTGAGTGTAAACTCTAAAGTCCTTCAAAGACCAGATCTAGTTGAAGCAATCCAAATGCGCCTAAGGCTAAAATTGGATGCTTAATTGAAGTATGCCAATGATGTCTAAGACATCAAGAACCTTATACTGAGCTACATGAACTATGAGTTGCATAAATACCTTGAAGCATGGACATTTTTGAGATGGTTATGCATCTTAAGAATCATGTAAAGCATGAAAGGTATAATGTCTTCAAAGTGATGTTTGAGCATAATCAGACAAATGGAGATCAAGTATAATCTCATATGCTCAATATGATTGTGCAAATAGATTAATTGTGATTTCTTAAAGGTCAAGAGTTGACTAAACATATGATTCTATAAATCGTTTTGTGAATCATATAGCCAGTTTATCAAATGTTGAGAAACTTGTCCAAACCACTGTCTGAAGTGCTTGCCATGTTGATGCCAAAGTATGAATTAAGAAAAGACAAAACCTATGATAATGATCATCAAAGTGAATTCCATAGTCTAAAGCAAGGTAAAGAAGTGTTTTGAATTCCATAGTCTAAAGTATGAATTAGGTCCAAGTCTTCATCACTCAAGATATGGAGAGGGGTAAGTAGGAAAGAAAAATAACCTCTTTATAGAGGATCTCAGGAAGATGATAGAGATAGAGATATCTACTTCAGGACCTGAGAGGAAGTAAGCTAGAAACTATGAAGAGCAAGAGTTGCTACCATTATAGTTACATTATGACATTCATGGGCATGTAATAGAATTAGTGAATTGCTATTGTATTCTTGCCATCAATGAAAAACATCATACATCTTGTATGGGAAAGAGTGTTATGGACTGATGTTTCATTTTAAAGATATGATCTTTGATGAAAATGTCTATGTCTCACTAACTATACTTGACAGTTAAAGAGACAAATGTGTGTGACAAATGTAATGAATGACATGATAACTCAAACTTGAATGCCTATAGCGATGTCATCTAGAGCGCATAAATGGGATTGAATTTCTAGAATCCTTATGATTGATATCTAGACTCTTTTAGTTTTTGAACAAATAGAGACATGCTAATCTCATTTATTGTGAAATATGAAAAAGGTTCTTCACTAGATGTAGTGGGAGGACGATTATTCTATTAAGGATTATACATATTGATGTATATAGACCTTTCAAAATAAATGCTAAAGCTAATCAATAATACTTCAAATATATTTACTGATGACCTCAGTTGTTATGTTAGTTTGTATTTAATAAAATACAAACATGAATCTCTTGAAGTGTTCAAGGAGATCATAAATGAAGTACATAATTATCTTGGTATAAGTATTAAATTTTGATATGATCGATTTGGAGATACTTTGAATCAAGAGTTTGAGAACCTTGTGGAAGATCATGATAATGTGTCATGATGGACTCCATCTAAAACACAATGATAGTGTATGATGAGAAGTGTATCAGAAAGAAGGAACCACACATTGTTGAGTTAGAGTGTTATTGCTAGAAAAATCTTCAAATTTCCTTTTGGGCACATGCTTTACACCAGGAATAAAGAGAATCACAAAATGTTGTGGAATCTCAAAGTTCCTTAAGTAACACACAAAACTCATGGTTCTGGTAGAACACGCCTAGATCTTAAATGATATATGATATGTTATGGACAAGAAGGTAGTGAGTTGATCGTATGATGAGTCAATAGTCTACCTAGAAGACAATGAGAACCAAAAACTAAGATATGGCTTAAAGCCATGAAATCCAAGATGCACTCCATGTACATAAACAAAGTATGACCTTGGTTGATCCACCTGAAGGGGTAAAACCCATAGGGTACTTTTGGATCTTTCAAAAGAATACTTACATGGAGAGTAATTTGGTTGCAAAGAGTTTCTAACAAGTTCATGGTGTTGAATATGGTGAAATCTTTTCAGTAGTTACCATTGATAAATCCATCTAGATAATGCTTGCCATTGTAGCTTAATATGACTATGAGATTTGGCATATTGATGTTAAAACTGCATTCCTTAAATGAAATATTGTGTATGATGTGTATGTAACATAGCCTAAAGGTTTTATAAATCCAATAATGCAAATAAAGTCTATAAAGCTGCATGGATCAATCTTTGGATTGAAGCAAGCACCTCAGAATTGGATCTTCAATTTGACAAGATAGTCAATGAGTTTGACTTGATTCAGAATAAAGATGTAATGTGGTATTACAAGAAATTAGTGGGAGCATATATATTACATATATTTATGGGGAGTATCATCCTTATACTACAAAATCTGACAACGAAGTGCATTCTAAAAGGTTTTTTAGACAAGCATACTATGTGATAACAATCAAGATCTACAGAGATAGATCAAGAGAGCTTCTTATCCTAGGAAAAAGAACATACTTGGGCTAGATGTTGAATGAGTTCAGCATGGTGAGAGAGAACTTGTCCATGTTCTGTGGAGTTAGTCTCTTAGGAGCCAAGCGTCCCAATTCTTATGAAGAATAAGGAACACATGGATAGCTGCCATATGCATTCACGATTGGATCTAACATGTATGAACTCATCTCGTTATCTTATATGTATTGGACATGACAAGAAAATGTGAACTAATTATCTTGTATGTATTGGATATGACAAGAATATATGAACTCATCATCTTGTATGTATTGGACATGATAAGAAGATATGAAATCATCATCTTGTATGACAAGATGATATAAATATCCAGTTATCTCATATGTATTGGATATGATGAATGGTTATCTGTCACACTCTAGTAAGAGTTACTGGAATACCATGAAGGACATCTTTGTATACTTGTGAAGTACTAGAAGGATTAGTTCTTTAGTTTTGGTAATAAGGAAGAGTTTGGTGTAAAGAAATGCACTAATGCAAGCTTCCGAAATGACAAAATTGTGTTTGGCCTTAGACTAAGAATTCTTATTTGGAAATGTTCCAACATAAAACAATTAATTGATTCTACAATAAGAAGCCAAGTACCTTAGTGTTACAAACTCTGTAAAGGATAATGTATGGATCTAGAAGTTCATATGGATGAAGTTATGGGAGGTTCTGATCATTGGTGACTCAGTAGTAATATTGTGACAACAATGGAGCTATGGTTTCAACAATGGAATTTCAAATAGCATACTACAAAACTTCCATCTCAAAGGAGTTGTCGTACAGTTAGGGGATGTAAAACATTAAATATACTGACTTGAAGAAAATGTTGCTTACCCGCTATAAAATCACTTGTGCAGTAGAAACATGATGGACATGTTAAGATCATTTGGAATATGATTCATGGGTGATTGGCTCTAAGTACAAGTGGGAGTCTGTTGGTATAGTATGCCCAGAGAGCCAATCATATGATGATTGCAATGAGGCATATGATACTTGATTTGATAATGATAAAGGTAGTTCCTTCTTTTATGTTTGACTCACTCATGAGATGATAGATGTCTAAAAATTGATGTGACTTGATGACATATGTATTCCGGTTAAGGACCTGAACATTGAGACCATATGTATGTTAAGAGTATATACATTCTTATTATGTCCCTAGTCAAATATTACTTTGGAAGCAAAATAGACAACAATAATACATAAGACTAGAGTGTGTGTTGACTGATGACAGAGTCTCATTAGTCATGATATATGATATCAAGTCAAGCACATAGATATATGTTAGAGAACAGTATATCAGATAGACCCACCGTGAGAGTGATACATGGATACCATGGAATGGTAGTCACAATCGTCTCTCATAGTGATAGTGGTGATAGTGGTTCTTGGACTAAAATCACTACACTCATCATGTGTTATTGGGTACACTTTGACATCATCAAATGCAGTCCTGAAACATGGGTTGTTATAACAGTGATGATTGGGTGACTTTGATACATGGGGACTTGAATGTGAGTGATAGATATGGGATTTTTCCCTCCTATAAGGAGTATGATATCTAGGGCCCCTTATAAGTGAGATGCTAGGTCATGCTAGGTCATAAGGACTGTGTTTCCTTGGTGACTGGCTCTAAGTGCAAGTGGGAGTCTGTTGGTATGTATGCCCATAGAGCAAGTCATATGATGATTGTAATGGGATACTTTGTAAATGATTTGAATAATAATAAAGGCAATTTCCGATCTATATGTTTAAACTATTTCTGAGATGATGGTGTAACATGATAGATGTCTAAAGAATGATTTTACTCAATGACGTATGCCTTTAGGTTAAGGACCTAAACGATGAGATCATGAGGATGTTAAGAGTATACATTCTTGTTTAGTCCCTAGTCAGTTGTTATTGTGGAAATAACCATAGACATCAATAACACTAAAGACTAGATTGTGTGTTGGTTGATGACAGAATCTCATTAGTCATGATATAGTGATATCAAACCAAGCACATAGGTACTTGTTAGAGAACAAGGTACCAGACAGACCCACCGTGAGAGTGACACATGGAACCATGACTTCGTAGTCACAGTCAACTCTCACAGTGATGGTGGTGAGTGTGATTCTTAGACCTGAAATCACTACACTCAACACATGTCGTTGGGTACACTTTGACATCATCAAACGCAGTCTTGAAACATGGGTTGTTATAAAGGTGATGATTGGATGGCTTTGACACATGGAGCTTTTGAGGGGTGAGTGATAGATATGGGATTTGTCCCTCCTGAGGGAGTTTGATATCCTTGGCCACTTGATGAGTAGGATTGAGAAAGGCATGTGCATGCATGTGTGAATCAGTATATGATATTGATGTCATACACATCTCACTCGGTCTGCTCTGAGATCAAGGAAATGAATGAATGTTGACAGGATGACTGTTCCATGCCTTGAGTTCATTCAGGATATCAGTGACAAAGGAATTATACATTCATTGTAACACCATTCACAGATTGTAGGATTGAAAGTTGTTCTCCAACTTTCTATTTCACTTGGGTAGCACTGATGTGTGACTAGGCACCACTCTTTGCTTGTGAAGTCATAAGTGTTATGGATTTTCACTTCCAACATGAAATGGACCTACAGGGTCACACACATATGATTTAACCTGGAAGAGGAGTTTTGTCCACCAAAAATGTTTAGATTGATTACTAAAGGAGTTTAGTAGTTCAACTAAACACTCAATTGGTCGATAGCTCAATATCATAGTATTCAAGGTGTTGGACTGATTGATTACAGTATCAGATTGATTGAAACCGCAATTGACTGATTCTGCACAATCTGCACTCCCAACCGATCGACTCATGTGATGAACTGATCGGCTGAGCTTGGTGAGCCGGTCGACTCAAGTGTTGAGTCGATCGGCTCAAGGTCAGGGTGAAACGATTGCTTCAAGTGTTGAAACGATCGATTCAACTGGTGCAACCGAGCAAGTTGGCAAAGTAAGATTGGTGAGAATTTTCCTTGCGTTTCAGTTGCCCAATTTGATTGGAACAAGGATTGGTATTTGATACCAATTAGAAACAAAAGTTGGAAAGTCAATCGAGAACTGACCAGGACCATGAACCGACCGGTTCAGAAGTGAACCGACCGGCTCATGGGTCCCAACCGATCGGTTGAGGTGTCAACCGACCGGCTCAGATCCCCATCCGACCATTTCAGTTGTGAAACGATCGGTTCATGTTGCGAGTTGGTTGGTTTTGTGGAAAATCTCGAACCCTTCTACTCCTGCTTTTAGTCCCATATTGCCGAGGATAGAGAACCCTGTCCCATGACCTACCTATATATTGGGGTATTGGGGGCTTCTCAGAGTACAACTCAGTGCAAGTCGGTTGCTCTGCAAAGATGTCATTCTCTCTGGTTTTGGTAACCGAGAGAGCCCGAGCAAGTGCTACCCGAAAAGGGAGGCACAGCAAGGGAAAGACAACTGCAGTTGCAACTGGAAGCAGGAGAGTGAGTTGGCGACTAGTATGCCAACAGGAGGGTGTGACTCCTTCCAGTTCCTTGTGTGACAAGGAGATCTGAGTTCCAGGCGGTCCGTGTGGATGACTGCAGAGGCGGGAGACCTCTGTCGCTCATAGGACAACCCGACAGTCCCGGTGAGACCAGGAGTCTTCAGTCTTAGTGCGACCAGGAGTTGCACAAACACCGTCCAAGACTGGAGGTGAAGGCTGCGCAAGGCGCGAGGTACTGTCACCGAGCAAGCCTCGGGATAAGGTATGCATCTACAAACCATCTTTCCTATTGTATAGACGTTGACACGATTCCGTTTGTTCTCGGTTTTGGGGAGAAATTTTTTGTTTCTACTACTTCTTTGCCTCCTCTAAAACCCAACAGTTAGAGTGTCAGGTCAATTGGAGACTGCATTGGCAATGTCAGGACTGCCAACCGATCGGTTCACCCTTATGAGCTGATCGGCTAGTGTGAGCCAACCGACTAGTTCACTTTGTGAATCGGGCAGCTCATAGTCCTACCAACTGAGGAAATAAGGATTTTCCTTGTTGGAAGAAAACTTTCATGTTTCACTTGTTCAATTCGATTGGAATAAGGATTAGTCTTTGCATTAATTGGAAACGATTGAGGAAAGTCAATTGCGGGCAAGTCTGGGAAGAGAAACAATTGGTTCACTGGGTGAACCGATTGGATCACTCTCCCAACTGACTGGTTCACTAGTGAATCGATCAACTCACCTTGCCAAACGACTATTTTAGTTGTGAAATGACAGGTTCGCCTTCCGCAGTACAAACTATTCATGGAATTTTCGAATCCTTCTACTCCCGAACAGATTGGGAACCCTGACCCTACCCTCTACTATAAATAGAGGGGCACTGGAGGCTTCTCAGAACACACAACTTAGAACATCAATTTCTCTGTAAAGTTGTTGACCTATCTGGTTTTGGTAACTGAGTGAGCCCGAGAAAGTGCTACCCGACTAGGGAGGCACAGTGTGGGAAAGACAACTGCAGAAAAGCAGTCTGAGTTGAGGAGAGCAGGTTGGTGCTAGTACACAACAAGAGGGTTGTCTCCTTCCTGCCAGTTAATATGTAATATTAATGCACTCGATACACATCGCCCTTAAACGAGTTTTGTGGTGGATGTGTAGCATGATTATGGCATATAAACCCCTATATATGTGTGTGGTTGTATGTGGTTGCTTGCATCTCGGTCTGTGCACCGATTCCCCTTCTCTTATTCCTGATGTAACTTGAAATAATTCGAGAATTCTTTTCCTACCTTTGATCCCCCTGAATGTAACTCAGGGATTCACAATTAAATTGTAAATAGGATAGATTTTATTTCCTATTATGTCAAAGAACAGCGGATGACCTGAGACGATCGGTTCAAGGCATGAACCAATCGGTTGTTGATCCAGACGACCGGTTCAAGGAGCGAGATGAGCGGGTGGTGACCCGATGAGATGCATGACGACCGGTGAACCGATCGGCTGGAGGCGCCAGTCGATCGGCTGGTGGCACCCGAACAACCAACCTGATGGCGAGCCGATCAGTCATGGAGATGAGATGATCAATCCCAGAAAGACAGGCACAGATTTCATCTTGTAAAGGTTGCATGTGATGTAGACCTAGATGACCGTGATTCCTCTTGGCTCGAGGAATTACAATAGGATGGCCATAATCATTGCTTTTTTTCGTTTTGCATGTTTTCTGTGGGATATAGCATGTATATGATACATACTATATATTGTGGTGATTGGATATGTATATGTATATAAAAACCAAATCCCTCATTAAATATTAAGGTTTAGATGCCTTCCAAATGCGACACACGTGAAAAGCTTGATCGACTAAGTGTGGGCACGCCCAAGAGTGGTGCACCGTCTATCTCGTGGAAGCGTGAAGGATGAATGTGTGGGTCTGCCCAAGTAGGGTGCATGTTCATCGTGTTGGCTTTGGGTCAGACTTAACAAGGTGACCTAGATAGGATCTATCACCTTGAGGCATGGAGATGATCATGGTAAGGAGTTGCATATGACATCTTTCAAGAGTTGCATATGATGCAATTGGCAAGAGTTGCCTACCTGGAAGATCTGAGTTGTGGGTGACAACCCAAGCTGGTCCATGGCTCAAAGGATTTCAGGATCTTGACCCACTAGAAGACTGTACACTGCAATCTTCCGAATTGATGGTGAGGGCTATCAATTTGAGTCAAAATAGTGGGAGCAGTAATTAATTAAAGGTCTAATTAACTATCGTCAAATTTATTCAAATCAAATCAAAAGGAGTTTTGACAAATGCAAATTTTCTCTTGTAGAATGGCAAAAGAATCATCTTTTAAAATGGGAAAATTAATTGAGAATAAATTCCATAACTGGTTGAGGACTGTGAGAAGTGTTCTGCACAATCCAGATATACCAGGAGCCTTAGAATCCATTCTATGTACGCTTAATGCGTTAGTGAAGAAGAAAGAAGGTAAGGGGGAGAAGTGTTCTCTCGCCAAATCAATTTCTTCTACATGGAGAGGATGGAAGGAACAATGGAAGAAGAAGTCAGAGATAGAGATCTCTACTTCTGGTGTATACGTGATAGAGATTAACTTTACTACTTCTTCGTTATGGGTACTTGATACCAGATGCGGATCTTACATTTGTTCAAATGTGAAGGATCTTAAGAGAAGTAGGCCTTTGGGGAAAGGCGAGGTTGAACTACGTGTTGCTAATGGGGCAAGGGTTGCCACCAGTGCCGTAGGAACCTATGAGTTAACTCTACCTAGTGGGCTAATAATATAGTTGAAGAACTGCTATTATGTACCTGCCATAAATAGGAATATCATTTCCGACTCTCGTTTGGACAAGGATGGATTTGAATTTCTTATTAAGAATGGAAATTGTTCCATTTCTAAAGATGGGATCTTTTATGGCAGTGCCCCAATGTCTTATGGTCTATACTTGATAGATCTAGAGACAAGTGTATACAATGTAAACACCAAAAGGAAAAAACTCAACAACTCAAACGAAACATATCTTTGGCATTGTCGTCTAGGGCACATAAATGAGAAGCGCATTTCTAGACTCCATAAAGATGGTTATCTAGACTCTTTTGATTATGAATCAATAGAGACATGTGAATCTTGTTTGTTGGGCAAGATAACCAAGACTCCCTTTTCAGGTAAAGGTGAGAGAGCTAGTGATCTATTAGGACTCATACATACTGATGTATGTGGGCCTTTTAGAACTAATGCCAGAAATGGGTATCAGTACTTCATTACCTTTACTGATGACTTCAGTAGGTATGGCTATGTGTACCTGATGAAACATAAGTCAGAAACCCTTGAAAAGTTCAAGGATTTCATGAATGAAGTACAGAACCAACTTGGTAAAAGTATTAAGGTACTTCGATCTGATCGAGGTGGAGAATACTTAAGCCAGGAGTTTGAGGACCTTCTGCGAGCCTGTGGTATTGTATCACAATGGACTCCGCCTGGAACACCACAACATAATGGTGTGTCTGAAAGAAGGAATCACACATTGTTGGATAAGGTGCGATCAATGATGAGTTTTTCTGATCTTCCAATTTCTTTCTGGGGTCATGCTCTTGAAACCACCGTGTTTACGCTTAACAATGTACCATCTAAATCGGTTCAGAAGACACCATATGAGATATGGACTGGGAAGCGTCTTGATTTGTCTTTTTTGAAGATTTGGGGTTGTGAGGCTTACGTTAGGAAAAATTTTCCTGATAATCTTGGACCCAAATCTGATATATGTTATTTTGTTGGATACCCCAAGGAAATGAGGGGATACTATTTATACCACCCTACTGACAACAAAGTGTTTGTTTCCAGGACAACTGTGTTCCTAGAGAAGGAATTTATTTCCAAAGGAAGCAGTGGGAGGAAAATAGAGCTTGAAGAGGTTCAAGCCCAACAAGAAAACATTGAACCGGTAGATGTACCAAAGGAAAATGCAGATTCACAAGGTGTTGTGGAATCTCAGTCTCCTCAGGTAACACAAGGACCTCGTAGATCTAGTAGGACCCGCCTTGAACCTGAGAGGTTTGGATACCTTGTGACTCAGGAAGGTGATGAGTTGATCATAGATGATGATCCAACTACCTACGTAGAGGCTATGGAGGGACCAGATTCTGAGAAATGGCTTGAAGCCATGAGATCCGAGATGGAATCCATGGACTCCAACAAAGTATGGACTTTGGTGGAACCACCCGAAGGGGTAAAACCCATAGGGTGCAAGTGGGTCTTTAAGAAGAAGACCAACATGGATGGAAATGTGCAAACTTATAAAGGCAGATTGGTTGCTAAGGGATTTCGACAAGTTCAAGGTGTTGACTATGACGAAACCTTTTCTCCAGTTGCCATGATTAAGTCCATCAGGATTATGCTTGCTATTACAGCTTATTATGACAATGAGATTTGGCAGATGGATGTTAAAACCGCATTCATTAACGGGAATATAAATGAGGATGTGTACATGACACAACCTGAAGGTTTTGTAGATCCAAAGAATGCCAATAAAGTTTGTAAGCTACAAAGGTCAATCTATGGATTGAAGCAAGCATCTCAGAGTTGGAATCTTTGATTTGATGAGGAAGTCAAAGTGTTTGGCTTTATTCAAAATGAAGATGAACCTTGTATGTACAAGAAGGTTAGTGGGAGCTTGACCACATTCCTCATATTGTATGTGGATGACATACTTTTGATGGGGAATGATGTCTTCGCCTTAGAGAAGGTAAAGACTTGGCTTGGGAATACTTTCTCAATGAAGGACTTAGGAGAAGCATCCTACATTCTAGGAATTAAGATCTATAGAGATAGATCTAGAAGGCTTCTCGGACTAAGTCAGAGCACGTACATTGACAAAGTGCTGAAGCGGTTCAGCATGGAGAACTCAAAGAGAGGCAACATCCCCATGCTACATGGAGTCAACGTCTCTAGAGCTCAATGTCCCCAATCTTGTGAAGAGAGGGAGCGTATGAATGGGATCCCATATGCATCAGCCATCAGATCCATCATGTACACTATGTTGTGCACATGCCCAGATGTCTCGTATGCTCTCAGCATGACGAGCAGGTACCAGTCAGATCTCGGGGATGCTCACTGGACAGTCGTGAAGAACATCCTCAAGTACTTGTGAAGGACTAAGGATCAGTTTCTTGTGTACGGCGGTGAGGAAGAGCTCGTTGTAAAGGGTTACACCGATTGCAAGCTTCCAAACCGATAAAGATGATTACAGATCGCAGTCAGGATTTGTGTTTTGCCTTAATAATGGAGCTATGAGCTGGAAGAGTTCCAAGCAAGAAACAGTTGCCGATTCTACTACAGAGGCCAAGTATATTGCTGCTTCACATGAAGCAAAGGAGGCTGTGTGGATTAGGAAGTTCATTTCTGAACTTGGTGTAGTTCCCAGTAGTTGTGATGCAATTGAGCTTTATTGTGACAATAATGGAGCTATTGCACAAGCTAAGGAGCCCAGATATGATCAGCGGTTCAAGCACATATTGCGGCACTTCCATCTCATACGAGAGATCATACATCGAGGAGATGTGAAGATTTGCAAAGTACCAACTGAAGACAACATAGTTGATCCACTGACTAAGGCCCTTTCTCAGTAGAAGCATGATGGTCATGCTAGGTCACAAGGACTGCGTTTCCTTGGTGACTGGCTCTAAGTGCAAGTGGGAGTCTATTGGTATGTATGCCCATAGAGCAAGTCATATGATAATTGTAGTGGGATACTTTGTAAATGATTTGAATAATAATAAAGGCAATTTCCGATCTATACGTTTAAACTATTTCTGAGATGATGGTGTAACATGATAGATGTCTAAAGAATGATTTTACTCAATGGCGTATGCCTTTAGGTTAAGGACCTAAACGATGAGATCATGCAGATGTTAAGAGTATACATTCTTGTTTAGTCCCTAGTCTGTTGTTATTGTGGAAATAACCATAGACATCAATAACACTAAAGACTAGATTGTGTGTTGGTTGATGACAGAATCTCATTAGTCATGATATAGTGATATCAAACCAACCACATAGGTACTTGTTAGAGAACAAGGTACCAGACAGACCCACCGTGAGAGTGACACATGGAACCATGACTTGGTAGTCACAGTCAACTCTCACAGTGATGGTGGTGAGTGTGATTCTTAGACCTAAAATCACTACACTCAACACATGTCGTTGGGTACACTTTGACATCATCAAACGCAGTCCTGAAACATGGTTTGTTATAAAGGTGATGATTGGGTGGCTTTGACACATGGAGCTTTTGAGGGGTGAGTGATATATATAGGATTTGTCCCTCCTGAGGGAGTTTGATATCCTTGACCACTTGATGAGTAGGATTGAGAAAGGCATGCGCATGCACGTGTGAATCAGTATATGATATTGATGTCATACACATCTCACTCAGTCTTCTCTGAGATCAAGGAAATGAATGAATGTTGACAGGATGACTGTTCCATGCCTTGAGTTCATTCAGGATATTAGTGACAAAGGAATTATACATTCACTGTAACACCATTCACGGATTGTAGGATTGAAAGTTGTTCTCCAACTTTCTATTTCACTTGGGTAGCACTGATGTGTGACTAGGCACCGCTCTTTGCTTGTGAAGTCATAAGTGTTATGGATTTTCACTGCTAATGTGAAATGGACCTGAAGGGTCACACACATAGGATTTAACCTGGAAGAGGAGTTTTGTCCACAAGCAATGTTTAGATTGATTACTAAAGGAGTTTAGTAGTTCAATTAAACACTCAATTGATCGATAGCTCTTAGCGTTCAAGGTGTTGGACTGATTGATTAGAGTATCATATGGATTAGAGTATCATATGGATTGAAACCGCAATTGACTGATTCTGCACAATCTGCACTCCCAACCGATTGGCTCATGTGATGAACCGATTGGCTGAGCTTGGTGAACCGGTCGGCTCAAGTATTGAGTCGATCGGCTCAAGTATTGAGTCGATCGGCTCAATGTCAGGGTGAAACAATTGCTTCATGTGTTGAAACGATCGATTCAACTGGTGCAACCGAGCAAGTTGGGAAAGTAAGATTGGTGAAAAATTTCCTTGCGTTTCACTTGCCCAATTTGATTGGAACAAGGATTGGTATTCGATACCAATTAGAAACAAAAGGTCGAAAGTCAATCGAGAACTGACCAGGACCACGAACCAACCAGTTCAGAAGTGAACCGACCATCTCATGGGTCCCAACCGATCGGTTGAGGTGTCAACCAACCGGCTCAGATCCCCAACCGACCATTTCAGTTGTGAAGCGATCGGTTCAGGTTGCGAGTTGGTTGCTTTTGTGGAAAATCTCAAACCCTTCTACTCCTGCTTTTAGTCGCATATTGTCGGGGATAGAGAACCCTGTCCCATGACCTGCCTATATATATAGGGGTATTGGGGGCTTCTCAGAGTACAACTCAGTGCAAGCGGGTTGCTCTGCAAAGTTGTCATTCTCTCTAGTTTTGGTAACCGAGAGAGCCCGAGCAAGTGCTACCCGAAAAGGGAGGCACAGCAAGGGAAAGACAACTGCAGTTGCAACTGGTAGCAGGAGAGTGAGTTGGAGACTAGTACGCCAACATGAGGGTGCGACTCCTTCCGGTTCCTTGTCCGACAAGCAGATCGGAGTTCCAGGTGGTCTGTGTGGACGACTGCAGAGGCGGGAGACCTCTGTCGCTCGGAGGACAACTGTCAATCCCGACAGTCCCGGTGAGACCAGGAGTCTTCAGTCCCGGTGCGACCAAGAGCTGCACTGACACCGTCCAAGACCGGAGGTGAAGACCGCGCAAGGCGCGAGGTACTGTCGGCGATCAAGCCTCGGGACAAGGTATGCATCCACAAACCATCTTTCCTATTGTATGGACGTTGACGCAATTCCTTTTGTTCTGGGTTTTGGGGAGAAAATTTTTGTTTCCGCTGCTTCTCTACCTCCTCTAAAACCCAACAGTTAGAGTGTCAGGTCAATTGGAGACTGCATTGGCAATGTCATGACTGCCAACCGATCGGTTCACCCTTATGAGCTGATCGGCTAGTGTGAGCCAACCGACTAGTTCACTTGGTGAATCGGGCAGCTCATAGTCCTACCAACTGAGGAAATAAGGATTTTCCTAGTTGGAAGAAAACTTTCATGTTTCACTTGTTCAATTCGATTGGAATAAGGATTAATCTTTGCATTAATTGGAAACGATTGAGGAAAGTCAATTACGGGAAAGTCTGGGAAGTGAAACGACTGGTTCACTGGGTGAACCGATTGGATCACTCTCCCAACTGACTGGTTCACTAGTGAATCGATCAACTCACCTTGCCAAATGACTATTTCAGTTGTGAAATGACCGGTTCGCCTACCACAGTGCAAACTATTCATGGAATTTTTGAATCCTTCTACTCCCGAACAGTTTGGGAACCCTGACCCTACCCTCTACTATAAATAGAGGGGTACTGGGGGCTTCTCAGAACACACAACTTAGAACATCAATTTCTCTATAAAGTTGTTATCCTCTCTGGTTTTGGTAACTGAGTGAGCCCGAGCATGTTCTACCCAACTAGGGAGGCACAGTGTAGGAAAGACAACTGCAGATAGGTAGTCTGAGTTTAGGAGAGTAGGTTGGTGCTAGTACACCAACAAGAGGGTTGTCTCCTTCCTGCCAGTTCTTCTAGAATGTAAGGAGTTATAGGTGGTCTGTGTGGACTATCTGTAGAGGTGGGAGATGTATGCCGCTCAGGAGGACACGTCAGCCGCAGTTTGTGGTGGAGGCCAGAGTCCATAGTGAAGACTAGGAGCTGCACAGACACTGTACAAGACATGGCATTGAAGACCACACATGGTGCGAGGTATTGTCACTGGGTAAGCCCAAGGACTAGGTACATTTGACTAAAACCATCATTCTCATTACATATTTGTTGATGCAATCTCCTGTTATGGGTAATGGCCAATAAACTTTTTGTTTCCGCTGCCTACTCTGAGGCCATAAAACCCAACAGATTAACCCAAAATTTAGATGTAAATTGTAGTCATCTGTTTGACACAATTGTCAAAGGAACTCCATGCAATCTGACTATTTCATCTATGTAAATACTTGCTAGTCTATTTGTTGTATATGTAGTTTTTACTGGAAGAAAATGAGTTGACCTTCTCAATCTATCAATGACAACTCATAAAGAGTCATAATCTTGTGGTGTTTGAGGTAATCCTATCACAAAGTCCATTTTTATGTGGTCCCATGTCCATTCTAGAATATCTAAGTGCTACATCATCCTTGCTAGATTTTGATGTTATACCTTAATTTTTTGATACACCTCACAACATGCTACAAATTCAACCACATCCCTTTCCATCCCTGGCCACCAATACAAGGGCAATGAGCAGGAGCTACAGTGCCACAGACATAAGAGGGCGGAATCAAGTTCGTTAGGATACATCTTATCGATCAACAAGTGGGATGGATTAGATAGCCGTACAAGATATATTAATAATATAGGTTCTTTCTCTTATCGGAATTTTGGTACACTATAGTACTTCCTAGAAGCATAGAATACATAGATACTTGTTCTTCCTATAGAACTATCTTCCTTAATTCTACTTGATTTAGTACATACAACTTCCTTTATACCATAGAATGTTGTCATCTGAGAAGTGAAGTCATGCACCCTTTCCTTCCTACATCTCATGCTTGATCTTTTGAATCTCAGAATATATACTCTCTTGTTGTAAAATTTGTTGTTCTAGAGTTGATTTAATCTGTAATTGTGCTAAAGGTGATCCCTCATGTGCTATACTTAACTAAGTATTCATCCCTTCAAGATCTAACAACATATCTCTTATTTTTCATGCTAGATGATACATCCCATGTTTAGATGAGAAAGATGATTTATGAATCAATGCATATGCAAGAACATTGGCCTTACTAGGGTGATAATCAATAGTACACTCATAATATTTAATCAAATCAAGCCATTGACATGTCTCATATTTAGGTCCTTCTAAGTAGTAATATACTTAAGGCTCCTATGGTCTATAAATACTTGGCATGGTTCTCCATAGAGATAGTGTTTCCAAGTCTTTAATGCTAGCACCACTGTAGCTAACTCTATGTCCTGAGTTGGGTAATTCTCATCATGCTTCTTCAAATATCTATAATCATAGGAAATTACCTTCCCATCCTGCATAAGCAAAAAACCTAAACCCTTCCTTGAAGCATCACAAAAAACTATAAATTGTTTACCATTCTCAGGTAATGACAAAACTAGTGTTGCAGTCAACTTTTCCTTCAAATTTTAGAAATTTTTCTTGCATTCTTATGTGCACATAAAAGGTGTCTCCTTCCTTGTTAACCTTCTTGATTGCATGGCTATAACAGTAAAATCATGAATGAAGCATCTATAATATCATACTATTCTAATAAACTTTAGATTTTTGTTTGAGTATTAGGATGTTCCCATTGTATCACAGACACAACTTTCTTAGAATCGACAAAAATCTCTTTGCTCGAAATAACATGGCCTAGAAAGGCAACTTCTAGAAGTAAAAACTCACATTTACTAAGATTTGCATACAAATGATGTTGTCTGAGTAATTGCAAAGAAATTCATTAATGATGTTCATGTTGCTCAACATTTATAGAATATATTAGAATATTATCTATGAATATAGTGACAAATTGATCCAAGAACTATCTGAACAATATGTTGAATAAATACGTGAACATTTTTGTAGCATTGGTTAGTCAAAATGACAGAACTAGAAACTCATAGTGTCCATATATCGTGTGCAAATCTATCTTTAGCACATCTTTTGGCTTAATCATTAACTAATGATAGTATGATGTCAAGTCTATCTTATAGAAGATCATATCTCCAATGAGATAGTAAAACATGTCATCAATCCTAGATAAGGGATACCTATTCTTCGTAGTGACCTATTTAACTATTTGTAGTCACTGCACTATCTCATTGTGCCATCTTTGTTTTTTACAAATAGAACTGGTGCCCCCTAGGGTGAAGTACTTGGTTGTATAAACATTTATCTAGAAACTCTAGTAGTAGTGTTTTAAGTTTTGTTGGTGACATGTGATAAGGTGGTAAAGATATTGGTAACGTATCATTCTCTAGGTTGATATCAAAATAAACCTCCCTTGGTGGCGGTAATCTTGGTAATTCTTTAGGAAACACGTTAGTAAATTCTTTCACCATAGATACATCTAATAAATGAGGATTCTCAAAATAATTATGTATCACATGTGCTAGATATCCCTGACATCCCTTTCTCAACATCGTTTTCAACAACTATCACTAAAATCGTACATGTTGGAAGGAATCTTGTATTCCCAATAAAAATACATCTTTTACTTTTGTCATGAAACTTCACTTCTTTTGTGAAGCAATCTAATCTTACTTTATACTTCTCTAGACTGTTTATACTTAGGATTATATCAAATCCATGCATTTTAAGTGGAAATAGATCCACTTATACTATATGAGTCTTGTCTGATAATACACACTTTGGGCATATATGTTATGAGTTTTATCTAATAAAACACACTTTTGGCATATTTCAGAAACATATATAGGTTCTATTGTAGGAATTTCTAGAAAAAAATTATAACGAAATGGGATTTCTAACATATTCATTTTGACTAATACATCTCTAGTCACAAAAGAATGTGTGGCACTAGGATCAACTAGAACAAATATGGGAGTAAGGACATTAGTAAATAATTCCATCTGACCTGTCACTACTCAGGGAGATACCACTCCATCTTGTTGATATGTAGCATAAGCCTAACCACTCATGGGTTCTTTTCCTTTGCCTCTACTAGTATCACTTTGTGATATAGGTATCCTTGCACTATATCCTTCCTGAGAAATTGTACCTCGAATACCACTCTATTGAGTCTATTATGTTTGTTTATATAGACCACTTAATCCCTTTTTTATTGTTGTTGTTGTCCTTCTTATCAGTAATGTCTGGTAAGATGTCTAGGTTGTCCACACATGTAACATCTGGGTAGATTGGAATACCATCATTCCCATATGCCCACTTCCACAAGTTGTACATACTTGTGGTTCTGAAGCATTACTAGGTGTTCCAGACTCTTGAGGACTCAGGACTACAAAAGGTTATGGACTACTGACTCTCTAATGCTGGTATCCTCTACCACAACTTCCTTTACCTCTGCCTAGTTGTTTCCTAGGCGGTACACTATATGAAGATGGTGAACATTCTATATGGTAGTGGTCTACAAATCCTTAGATGATTGTTGGAATTTGGTTTGTACATTTTAGTGCCCAATCTATTTTGTCCCTCTACTTCTCTTCTAACTTGGCTAGCTCTTTCCTCTCTCCTAGAGGCATCAATGAATGCATGAAATAGGAGCTAATTTCTATAATAGTGACTTTTTCTTGCATCCATCAATTTAGTCTGCTTCCAAACCTTATAATCTTGTCCTCATCATTCACACAAGGATGAGGCTAAAACTTTAGTAAGTCTAAGAAAATGAACTCATATTTAGTCACTAACATATTCCCTTGTCTTAATGTTTCAAATTGTCTCATCATATCACACATACAAGGATCATGATAATATTATGAATCAAAACATGACCTATTTAGTCCATGTCATGTCCACCAGTGGTTAGCACTACCTTTTAAAAAGTACACATCATGTTCCACCTTTTGCTCCTTTGGTACATGTGCTAACTAAAAGATATATTTCAAATTAGATAACCAACCATTAGCTTTATCAGGGTCTGAATTGCATATGAAGTCACAAGCCTAAATTATTCTTACCTTTGCATATGATGTACTTAATTCTCTAGAATGGTCTCTTAGTACGCTTGTCCTAGAACTCCCTCCTATCGATAATTTCAGCCATAAAACCTCGTGTTGTTTCTAACATTTCAGGAAAAAAATTATGGACCATAAGTATGAGGATATCTTGAGGCCTCACTGCTTCTTCCACATCAGGTACATGCTCGGAACCATGGACTGACTCAGCCCTAAATGATGGTGGAGGTGATGGATGAGGTTCATTTTGTGCATGTTCTTTTGGAGCTTCCTAGGCTTCACTTACACCAAAAAAAATAAGTTTAAATCATGGTTTCATTTTCTTGCATCAGTAGTTGTGAAAGAAACACATATTACAACTAATGACAAAAGAAAAACTTCAATGTGTCCTATGTTCTTGTTCTGACTTAAAACCTTAGGATTTTATACTTAGATTTTGAGTCCCAATACCAATAACCAACCTAAACTGTAATTATTGGAAATGGACCCCGATGTTTAAGACATATTAAACCCCAAAAAACAAACGTAGTGATATCAAATACGAAACATTTTCAATCGGAGAGCAATTTACTTAAACAACTATCATATTTATCATTTAGTATTGATAATCAAAGTACAACTAGCATGATTTCATTTAGCTTTTGATAACTATATTTACAATATTCATAGAGATATAAATTGTTCATATTATATACAAGGTTTTTCTTTCTAAACTTCATGTTAAATTACAACACTCAAAGAAAAATCATAGATTCATCCCTTGACCCCAGTATAGGAACAATGTAGACCCACACATTAAGTATGAGCTTCACCTAATTCAGTAGTTACTTGGCTTGAAAAGAGGGTTGTCTAGCTAGTACTTGCCTTTATGACCTAAAAATGTTTTATTGGTTGATTAGTCAATGTTTAAGTGAGAAGATACAAAAATGTAATATGTTGCTACAACTTTCTTATTCTTAACAACAAATTAACAAAGAGTTTAATAGTATGTGCAACATATTATTTAGCATAATAAGCAATATTAAAAAGATGTACAGAAAAAGGTAAATTCTTTCACAATTTTGGACAAACAAAAATTAATTTCTTTTCATAGAGGAAATTAAATTCTTCAACAACTCATCCAAGATTTCCCCCTCTGGATCTATCATGTCTAGGAATCCCCCCATCTGGACCATTTCTTTCATCAAGTCCAAATTTCCACCAAGATTATTTTCAAACAAGCCTAGGATTGCCCCCTGAACCAAATATAAACTTGTCCAGGGTGCTTCCCACCCTCTAGAACGTTTTTTATCTTCCTTCCTTCCTTCATCTTCACCTTGAGTCCATATTTTCTTCAAAACCATTACATACAAAGAATAGCATCATAATAAATAAGTAATGTTTAGAGTGAATCATTTCACTAGCACTCAACTATGTTTAAGTCTTAACATAACACAAGATTATCATAAAAACATTCATCCTTCTTTCAATGCAATAAGTTGCATTTAATCCTTAACATGTATCATATAAATATTCTTTCTTCTTCCAAGGCAATCAACTACATTTATGTTTTAACAGTTACATGATTATCATATAAGTATCCAACTTTTATTTCTTAAGACTTTCACATACTATTTCTTCCACAAATGTCATATAAGTATAAATTTGAATTGAACAATCTATAATTTCATTTCAGGCCTCCTCAGACTTTCTTTCAATCATAATTTCTCAAGAACAAAGATTAATATCATGAATATCAATAGTTCACTTATGGCAGCAACTCATTTTGGTCTTGTTCTTATACATTTCATGAGTTGTATGATCTTCTAAAAGTTTGATTCAGAAGGTAGATAGAAGATAATATCATGCTATGATCTCTTTAAGCAAAATCAGCAACAATCTAATGTATGAATAGTTAAGTTCTTAGATTTTTTTCATCTTTCATAATTTACAGTGGTGTTATGCATAATAAAAAAGATTCAAACCTTATCAGGTCTAATTTTATACTTTTCATATAATCCCTTTTATATATGTTCCAACAATAAGTTGTTTTTTTATCAAACATGGAAGTATGATTATGTATCTGCTCATCTTACTTTAGAAGATACAAATTTAAAGTCTAATAAGAAAAAATAGTCAAACTTTCCTCCAACAAGTTGTATTATTAAATTAGCCTCCTTTTATTCAGAAAATGGTTGTGGAGAAAAATAGATAGATGGGGAATAATAAATCAATGACTTGTTCCAAAAACAAATGAATGGCAGGAGAGTGAAGTAAAATCAGTAGGTAATCAAAGACCTCGGTGGAACCAACCTTAATTCAAGAAAAGAAAGAAGATTCAAACTCTTCATCTAAAAATCTGTAAGAAAACAACTCCATTGAGCCCTCTTTACCAAGTTCTCCCTCATGCACCATGAAAGTCTCCCAACAAACCTCCAAAGCTTCTATTTTCAATTTACTTGATTAAAGATGAAAATACATAGAACCATATTTCATTAGAATTTGTCAAGTATATAAAAAGTCATGCCATTTTTTGTTATTGATCCTGAATAGTGGTGTTGCTCACCACCAATTGTTCATGTGTGAACTGGTGGTTGTTTTATACATACATATTAAAAATATAACAACTTTCTCATTTTAATTTTGATTCTATCCATTCTTTTTTCATTGTATTTGTAATTTAATTCTCTACTATCATGTTGTATAAATTTAATGAAATATAAAATACATTTGTTATAAATTAAATACTCAAATATTTGGGAAAGGGATGCTTCTTCATTTACTATTACAGATACCACCTCTAATGTTGGTTAAAATAGTCATCTAACATCAGTTTTGTACTGATAGCTAAGTGGGTGAGACTACAAATAAGCGTGTATACTGTGAATTTTTGATGGATGCATATATTGACAAGTGAGAACCAACCTCGGTTTCTATGATTAAAGAAACCGACACAGCTAAGAAGTTATGTCATCAGTTTTGGTGCATTAGCCAACGTTGCACTGCTAAACTAGGTCATATTTTTAATTGATAAGGGTTTCTATGACATCATTTTATAAACAAACTGACATTGTGTACATTTGTGTCCTTGGTTTATACGTCCAAATTGACAATACAGACAAATTGTGTAGCCTATTTGGCATCTGAATCGATGCTACAAGTTAGCTAGTAGCACAATTGTGTTGTCAAGCATGATCATTTTAGAACAGCCCTATAATGTTGCTTTTTGATTTAAAATCGATGATGAAAAGATACAATGTTGGTTTTATTATAATAACCGATGGCACTTTTTTTTAAATAGCAGGTCTGTAGACCTGCTATCTGGCTATTCAGAAGGATGCATAACCTATAGTTCATTAATACTGCAAGTTCCATCCTATGTTCAACTTAACAACATGCCAACATACCTGTAAAACTTACAATAACAAACACACAATCCATCCACATACAAAATTATCCAATTCCATTCTCATGACATGTACAAATACAATTCTCATTGCACTCATTCATCTTCAAATTCATTCACACACATGTACATATACATCATTCACATATTCACCAATTCCATTCTCATTACATGTAGAAACACAATTCTCATTGCAGTCATTCATCTGCACATTCATTCACACATGTAATATATTCATCATTCACATATGCACTAATATTTCATTTGCATCGAATTTAAAGTTGCAAAAAGTCATAAGCACCACATGTATATAGAAATAATAACATCAAAGTACATAATTATCTCAATCAAAATCAAAGTTACTTCCTTTATGAAGGATTGTGCCCATTGGCCTCATATATCATCTAGATCTTCTTTAAAATTATCAAACAATACTATTTACATATGAAAATCAAGACTATATATAGATTACATTTTGTATTCAGTGGACCCTAGTCCTCCCTGTCTGACAATCAAGTTCATGTATCACATCAATATCCGCATGCCCAACTATTTCTTGTACATGACACTATAAATTTACCACAATACAAATTGTTAATAAATAAAAGTAAGCATAGTTGGCATAAATATGCATTAGAGTTAGACAAACTACCTCAACATTCTTCCAACTTAATACTTTCTTTTTCTTATCCACATTTCCTCCAACCTTTTTGAATTTTTTTATAGCCCTATAAGTCAATGTAAGACATTGAATTTCATTAGTAAATTGTCATGTAATTAATGATGTAGAAATTAATATATATTAATGGATATAAAAATTTACTCACGTGAATTATGCCATTTTCATTTTGCATCCCCCACTGTCTACTTGGTCACCCTTAGGATCTAGATAATATGCTGATAGCATCTTGAGGACAATTACCAATAACACTCAATGATTTTTCTTGAGTGAAGAAAAATAAAAGAAAAATCTAAATCCAGAATTAAATGTAATTCTTAAGTCAAAATTATAAGCAAAGTAAGTAAAACTTACTCAACATTGAAAGGAGATATAATCACACCCTTTCTCACATTATTAAAATATTTAAATGTGGTAGAGCAGTATTCTATAATAGATATAGGGTCTTTATGTACACAGCTAATCAATGATGGAATTAGAAATGCCACATGGGGTACTATGAACTTGGTACACACCCTATCTAAGTATCTATAATACGTATATCATATATGCATTAATATACATGAAATCAGATCAACATGTATAAAATGAGATATTTAGCTATAAAATCTCACCATATCCAAGGGTCTATCACAAATGTATTCAACCACACATAAGTAAACATCTCCACAACATCTTTTAAAAATACACTAGCATCATGAGCTTGACCTACACCATCCTCCTTAATATAGACCATCATTGGAGACTCTTCTTCAAATTTGCCTAGCCATACTGCTAACCTCATGCAATTAGGACCTAGCGAGTCGAATGGGTCCTCTGCAAGCCAGCCAGGTAATCAAAAATCTTGAGGAGGAAGTGGGGGATGAGTTGTAGGGAGTTTCTTACATGTTGTGTACTACATATATATATATATATATATATATAAAGAGAGAGAGCGAGAGAGAGAGAGAGTTAGGCTAGAATACACTCGAGTGTACGGATCGCACGAATACACTCAAGTGTGTTTGTATATCAAAACTATTTTGTGCATTATGTAAACTGTTGATCTTCACCGTCATACTGTAACTAGTCTACACACAAATTTTGAGCCCATTAGGATGAGTGTAAGTCACTCATCCAAGGGCAACAAAATCGATGCGCAAAACTAATTTGAAATGCATAATTTTTGCAGTCTTCATAACATGAGCTATACATATCCAAATGTGCTCAAATTTTGCGTATGCGTTGTTCACGAGATGTTTAAGAAGATCAATGGATTAGATTTTCAAAAAAAAAATATTGCATCATGAAAAACTACTTGAGTGTATTCCGCTTCGGATACACTCGAGTGTATTCTAGCCTAACTCTCTCTCTTTCTCTCTCTCTCTCTCTCTCTCTCTATATATATATATATATATATATATATATATTCTCATTTCAATTGTTATATACAGATACAAACACAATATAATTTTGTATACATTGGTATATACAACTACCACTTTGTGCCATGCAACCACGTTGCCTTCTGCATCATCTATCGTGTCGTGGTCAGGGTGGACGTACGACAGTGCAATTTTCTTCCAAGCATCTTAGACAAGCCTTGGAACCACACATACCCCATTGGTGGGCATTGGATCACCATGAATCATGTCACCTTGAAGGTGTGGGTAAGCCATGTCCAGTGCAAGGACATATCCTTGTAGTAAAAGATGGCATGTCCTCAATCCCTACAAATTTATACATAGAGTTATGTATATAAATAAAAACAAACGTATTATACAAATCACTCTCATAGACTACTATAGCACAAACAAAAAAAACTTACAACAGGCATGCTAGTTGGCGGCTCCACGGGATTACTCCCAACCACCTCTGTCGTAGGGGGGGTCCACCACCTATGAAGAGTGGGGTGTCACAAGTGTTGTGTGAGGAGATGAATGGGAAGCATGATACTATCTAAATATTACTTTCTCTATTCCCTTTGCAATCATCTCCTGTACCCTCTCTTCTGAGAATCCTCCTTTCTAGACAAATTTATGCTTATGCTCTGATGGTCAAAAGAAGTCTCTTATACCGACACCAGCTCCAGCAGCCCTAACACACCCAGGATGCTCTGGATTACCAAGAGAAACTATCAATTCATCCATTGTGCCCTTAGGGATGAACTTGCCTTCTTTTCTTTGCTCATAGAGCTCTCTCTAATCATGATCAGTAGTAATTGGTAAGTAAAACATAATAATCAAGGTCAAAGATGAACGTGCACTTTGAGAGTTAAATTTTACCATTTTTTTGTCACCTCGATGGTTATGGGGTTGCGTATTTCTCCAGATTTACTTTGCCATGCAGATATCCACTCCTCATGGTGAGGTAGAGATGCAGTAGTAGTAGAAGACTCAGCAGCCCCAACAGTAGGTTGCTAAGAAGAAGACGCCTCCAGAATCTATTGGTAAAGCCTTACATATCCACCTTGACCCAACTTATGGTTGTGCATATTGTTTGCGCAACTTTGTTTTTTTAGCATCGCTCAAAGCCTGGTTAATTTAAAATATGTTAAATACATAATATAATAAATTTAGAAAAATGTATTCTAAATGAAGAGGATTAATACCTTAAATTCATCAATTTTTCTCTTCACAACAAATGTGACACATGCTTTAGGGTCAAGATAGTTCTATATCTTAATGATTGGCTTCTTTTTCTTGTTCTCATTCATTATGTATTCTCTTATTAGACTTGTCCTATAATTACCCTCCCACAACATTGCAACACCTTTTTATGATATAGTTTTCCATCAAGGTCAAATATGCTTTGTAATGTTCATATAATTAATGAAATATTCTTGCAAACATATTAGTGAATATCTTTAGAAATCATAATATCTCACACATAAGTCCTTCCATATGTAGTCTTTCTTGTGTTGATCAACTCGATGCCAATATTCTACATTTATATCCATTTTTCTAGGAGTAAGAAACCCTAGATATTGCATAAAAGAATTGTTATTCTTCCCAATAGGATTTCCTTGATCATCAAACTCAATGACCAGCTTTCATCATTTACCCCTTTTCTCTACTAACTTGTTCATCATAGTGATGCCTCTTTGATGTGCACGCTCACAATTCTCAACAAACTCAACAAGATCTTCATGGTGGACATCATCAGGTTACAAATCTTCAACATGCTAAACTTGACAAGAAAAGCATATATGTCATAAAAATATTAATTTATAAAAAAATATAACTTATAAATGTGATAGACATTGTAAAATGCACATCTATCTAATAAAAAATACAACTGACACCAGTGTCATCATAACTGTGCTCTCACGGTAACATCCTCGTGGTCATCATACTCACGGTTAGACACCATCTGAAAAATGTCATAACATTTTAAAAAAAATCAAACAATTACATATAAGCCATAAAGAATGTAAAATGCACATCTAGAATTTAAAAAAATAAAATGCATGCCTCTAGTATTGATTGGATCTTCAATTAGATAATATTATTGCTTATGTGTGATCTCCACACACAAATAAATTAGTGTTAGCTTCAACATTTGGTGTTGACAAACCAACTAAGAATGGACTAGAGTCATCATACTTGTCATAATAATCTTCTTCATATATAGGATCTACAATGAACTACCTTTTACCACAAAGAAAAATTGACCATTTTCATTTGTAGGATCATCAATATAAAACACTCACTTCACCTGTGATGCCATTATAAATGGTTCACCCTTTTCACAAATCTTTTAAAAATTCACTAATGTGAAACTCAATTCATCCACTACACCTAAAGATAGAAACTCTAAAATTTGTATAGTCAAACTCCAATATGTCTTCAATGACACCGTAATATGACATTTTACCTTTATGTGGACTCATATCCTTCGCACTAGAAAAATATGATGAATATGCTTGAAGGGTGATCCCACTATTCTACATGATACTCTTATCATCTTGATGTTTTGTGTAATATGAAAGTCCATTAATATCAAACCTTTCATAGACACAACATTCACTTTTGGTGTAAAGGCAAGCCATTTGATATTTTTAGTAACATTATTTGGTATGTGAGATAGTTGACGTAAAATTTTATCTTCAAACCACCTAAAAATGTCTTATTATGCTTTCTAGCAAGCAACATTGAATTGGCCTGAGGATATTTTGTCTTGATGAAATTGGTATGTTTGGTGATATAAATAACACATTGCATCAATGTTGTATAAAATATATAGGTTTTCTTGTTCCCACATCTCATGACTGATTACTTCCACTCATGCTCGTAAAGTCCATTGTCGAAATAGTCCTAATATTATTGTCATTTCTAGGAGCTTCAATACAACTCAGAAAGTCATTGCAAAAATCCATAACCTCCCTAGACACATAACCCTCAATAATACTCCCTTCAGGCCAATAATAGTTTTGAACAACACTTTCAGAAATACTCATATAACGTTAAAAAGGATACATCCAAAGAAAGAAAACTGATCCCAACATGTTCACTTCCCTAGTCAAATGGAGAATAAGATATACCATGGTATCAAAGAATGAACTAAATATGACCTAAATATAATGGTCTCTCAACATTATGCACAATGTTTCTAACTAAGGAAGGATTGTTGTGCTCTATCCCACAACTATCTCGCATTGCAACAACCATATCAGTCAGAACTGGGTCATTCACATCTACATCATTGTCAACAATTTATTCTTCAACATAAGTATTTCTATTAACATCTACTGATCTCATTTTAGGAATCTCTCCATTCTAGTACCATTCAGTATAGCCCTATACAATTGCATTCCTCATGACATGACTTTTGATTTCATTAATAGTGTCGACTTTCAAGTTGTTACTTCAATTCCTACATGGAAAATATAACCTATCTCCATCATGTTTCCTATGCTCTTCTGCCAAAAGACTAGTAATAAACTCTAGGGTGCAACAATTTGGAATGAACATCCATGATCAGTTCATTTTATGATCAATGAGAAAACAAGTATATATTGAATTAGGTGTTTACATATTAGAATTTAGAGTTTAGGGTTTATCATTTCGAGTTTAGGAATAAGAGTTTACATATTAGGGTTATCATTTAAGGTTTAGGGATAAGGGTTTACAATTAGGGTTAGAGTTTACATATTAGGATTTAGGGTTTACAGTTAACAAATTAGGGTTTATAGTTCAGTAATGAATGTGTATATCACCCATCCCATTCTTGAACACCTAATCTCACTAGTAAGTATATAATGTGTATTCAGTTTCAAGGAAAAATTCAGCATCATTTCCCCATAGTTCTCCAAGTACACCGATGTAGAAGGGAAAATATCCATACTTATAGAACAAATGGTGAAGTGTTGACAAAACATTTTTAAAACTGAATACACATTATACACTTACATTCTAAGTGAGATTAAGTGTTCAAGAATAGTCCCAAACCGGGGACTATCCAAGATTACTCCTAATGAGTAAATCTTGGGTGGCTTTCTAAACCACCAGACAAGTTGTCATTTATATACCTATGATCTTAGTGTCATTATTCATATCATAGGTGCAAAATATACATTAAGTTAGTCTTAGAATAATACATGCATTTTCAATAAAGTGTGTTTCAAGTGTCATGTTAATGTTTATGTTCCATCCTCAATTATGCACAAGGTTAAGGTTCATCCATTTGTGAGAATTTGACATCCAAATAATATGAATTAATTTCCTAATCTAAACAAAAAGCGCAAACAAATACCATTAACACACATAGCATACATTTTTCTTCATGTTCATTCATACACACAATGCAAACACAAACATTAAAAATATGATGAAGTATATCAAAAACAAGTAACGACAAGGGGTTGTAGGCTCACCTTTCAAGCATTCATCGGAATGGCACCTTTTAAGCATTCATGACAATGGAGGTGGTGGCAACCAAGTGAGGTGATGGTGGTGATAAGAAAAATGGTGGCACCATCTCCAACAACTATAGAAGCAAGCACAATAGCTCTAGTGGCGATGACAACAAGCAAAGTGGTGAGAACAATAGTAGTGAGCACAATAGTTGGCATAGCAGTAATGGAAACAAGCACAATAGCTCGAGCGACGATGGCGGCAGAGCGGGGGAAATTTCCAGAGTGGAGGAAATCATGAGCAACGAAATAGTGACCAAGGAAAAGTGTGTTTCCCAGGTTCTATTAAGTTGTACATACTCTTCAGTTGTTGGAAAAAATTGACAACGACATAAAGAGGTACCCATTTTTTTCTTAATTAGCAGGACTTGATTAATAGTGACCTTTGTGCTCTACAATAGAAACTGTACGTGTTAGGGTGTTGATTTTCATGTGTAACTGATATTAAAAAAAGTGATTTTAGAGGTCAAAAATATAGTAGTGATTGTGATTGTTTCGCTTTTGCATTTAATAAGGTTCCAACTTTCAACTCGGACTAGAGACACATTCATTCAAGCAAGTTTCTATTATTTAACATTCATATCATCTGAATAAAACTCTTAATTTACCAAGATGAGACGAGATTTAGACTAATTATAATGAGTAATCTAAGATTTAGACATAAACATAGTTTGGGTTGTTACAATGCCTTCCTCACTTTGGCCATTTTGGGCAAGTGTATTAGGTTTGGAGTGATTTAGACTCTAACATGTATGTATAGGGATGCATTTGTATATATGGGGACCAAGGTATGTGAGTGTCTTGGGTTGGGACCATGATGCTTCGAGAAAGGTAATGTGAGTTGAATTATGAATTGGATATTCATCTAATAAATGACTACTAATCATGAGAGATATATGGTTGTATTTCATTGATTCAATTAGTGACTTTGTAAAGTAAGTTTATAGTCCAACAATGTATCACTAGTTGATCATGAATCTATTTTGACTTCACATGGTTAGTTGGATATGTTGAACATTGAATTTGTATCATATTTTCATATTCTAACATCCATGGGGACGTTACTAGTGAATTATAGATGTTTGTATTGATTTATCTCCTTCCACGTTGACCATTATTTCCTTTCAACCATATTATGTGTCTATGGTACACCCATAATCCATTTCTAAATCTTTTCTTATTTTATACTTTGACTGCAAATTTTATATCATATTTTTTTACTTATTACGCAACCAAATTGAGCGGACTTGAAGATTAAGAGTCAATGTGTTTGGTCCCCTCAGTGTCGTGCGATCACTCATGATGTGAATATGGCTAGGAACATACTTCTCATGCTTAAGAAAGTCCATCTAATGTTATGGTAAAAAGAAATGTGATGTGTGAAATTTACATTTGTGACATGTGATACATATATATGTATATATTTATATATATGTATATATATGTATATAAATATGTGTGTGTTTATATATATATATATATATATATATATATATATCATATTTTCATATTCTAACATCCATGGGGACGTTACTAGTGAATTATAGATTTGGGAGTGATTTGGACTCTAACATGTATGTATAGGGATGCATTTGTATATATGGGGACCAAGGCATGTGAGTGTCTTGGGTTGGGACCCTGATGCTTCGAGAAAGGTAATCTGAGCTAAATCATGAATTGGATGTTCATCTAATAAATGACTACTAATCATGAGAGATATAGGGTTGTATTTCATTGATTCAATCGGTGACTTTATAAAGTAAGTTTATATTCCAACCATGTATCACTAGTTGATCATGAATCTATTTGGACTTCACATGGTTAGTTGGATATGTTGAACATTGAATTTGTATCATATTTTCATATTCTAACATCCATGGGGACCTTACTAGTGAATTATAGATGTTTGTATTGATTTCTCTCCTTCCACATTGACCATTATTTCCTTTCAACCAGATTATGTGTCTATGGTACACCCATAATCCATTTCTAAATCTTTTCTTATTTTATACTTTGATTGCAAATTTATATCATATTTTTTTACTTATTACACAACCAAATTGAGCGGACTTAAAGATTAAGAGTCAATGTGTTTGGTCCCCTCAGTGTTGTGAGATCACTCCTGATGTGAATATGGCTAGGAACATACTTCTCGTGCTTAAGAAAGTCCCTCTAATGTTATGGTAAAAAGAAATGTGATGTGTGAAATATACGTTTGTGACATGTGATATATATATATATATATATATATATATATATATATATATATATATATATATATATATGTGTGTGTGTGTGTGTGTGTGTGTGTGTGTGTGTGTATGTGTGTGTATATATATATATAGGGTATATCTTCGCTACCCGTGCAGGTAACTAATATTCGCTACCTGTGCATCCGTTTTGTAATGGGAAGGTATGCATTTGTAATGAGACAATCCAAATTTGTAATGAGATGACCGAAATTATAATACAACAACTCGTTTTGTATTACAATGTTGTTACAGTAATACATATTTATTACTGTAACAGCGTTGTAATACAAAACGAGTTTTTGTATTACAATTTCGGTTGTCTCATTACAAATTTGGTTGTATCATTACATATATGTGTCATCCCATTACAAAACTGATGCACGGGTAGCGAATCTTAGTTACCCGCACGGGTAGCGAAGATATACCCATATATATATATATATATATATATATATATATATATATATATATATATATATATATATATATATATATATATATATATATATATATATATATATATATATATATATATATGGGTATATCTTCGCTACCCGTGCGGGTAACTAAGATTCGCTACCCGTGCATCAGTTTTGTAATGGGAAGGTATGCATTTGTAATGAGACAATCCAAATTTGTAATGAGACGACCAAAATTGTAATACAAAAACTCGTTTTGTATTACATCGTTGTTACAGTAATAAATATATATTTATTACTGTAACAGTGCTGTAATACAAAACGAGTTTTTGTATTACAATTTCGGTCGTCTCATTACAAATTTGGTTGTCTCATTACATATATGTGTCATCCCATTACAAAATTGATACACGGGTAGCGAATCTTAGTTACTCGCACGGGTAGCGAAGATATATATATATATATATATATATATATATATATATATATATATATATATATATATATATATATATATATATATAGGGCAGCGATCTAGTGAGAAAAATATCTTGTGAGAGCATGAGAGGCATTTGAATAACTCTCCATATAGATCAATTTTTCATAATCCAACTATATAGATTACAAGTATATATTTATATTTACCTTCCTATAAAATTTTATCACCAGCCAATTTGTAGATCATTCACAACAATAAAATACTTTTCGACGTTGTATATTGAATTTCAGGCTAACCGTTGGATGTAAAAAGTGTATATTGTACATATGCCCATGTAAATAATGTCTGATTGCAATGATTTTTTGTGAGAAGGCAAGTGAAATGATGCTTTTTCCATCTATATGGTTGTATTTTTAAAAACAACTCCCAATTTGTAGTTATTCAAATGCCTCTCATGCTCTCACTATAGGATGTTTCTCAATGGATCACTACCTTATATATATATATGATTATGTGCATAAATTGCATAAAATGTTACTAGAAAGAGAACAAATCACTTGAATAGGGAAGAAAATGTTTCCAACTAGGAACAAAGAAACTATATCCCAATCTCCATTGTTTAAGCTCCAAACATCCAATATAGCATACACTAACTCCAACTAGGGCAAAAATGAAGAAAAATAAGAGTTCTATGTAGAGAAGAGCAATTTCTAGGATAGAACTTGAACAACTTTATTAAAGGGAGTATCGAGGACAGAAACAATAGAGAAAAAGAGATAAAAGAAATCACCTAAATTGTATTTGATATCAATTAGCTTATGAAGCTTATTTCAAGCTTTGATCTTGTAAAATCATGAAAAATCACTAGCATGCAAGTGTTCCTCCTCTAAGATTGCCCTTTTCCAATTCTAGAAGGGTTTCTCCAACTACAGAATGAAGAAAGATGGGTCTAGGGTTGAAGGAAGTTCTATTTATATCATTATACTCACAAGAAATCTACAAAACAACCCAAATAGAATCCACCTTGACTAGAAACAACCCTACCCTGACCTTGAAAAGGTTTCTTTGACTGAAAACCACATGTTTCGACTCAATAAATCACTTGAAGCGCTCCAAACCTCCCTCTTTGACCTTTTAAAATGTACATCAACTAGCGTTTTGCACACATTAATGACCAAAAATCAATCAAAGGGGCCAAAATTACCCACTTTGACCACAACTAACACACTTTTACCTGGATTATAGCACATCAACCAAGGTCAAACATAGTTCAATTGCTTAAAGTGATCAAGTGGTTGACTCTATCATCTCGTACCACTATAAGGGTTAATTGGCTCACTCCCCACCTAAACAAACCCACAAATTGACCCACCTTGCATCAACCAATCCAATAGATCATTGCAATCTATAAGATGTGTAAGTTTAATAGCGTATAGGCTTTTAGACCCCTTTGAACTAAAACTTGAGCATAGATAATACATATCATTTTTTAAATATGTATGAATTATTACATAACATGATTTTCTATATTGAAATTAGCTCAAATCAATCAATAATAAATCACATAAAGCATGTAGTTCATGCATATAAAGTCTACATTAAGCAAATCAAGGCCAGAGGTGCACCGACATCACTTTTCAACAACACCCAATTAAGGAAGGCCAAAAAGTGAGAGCCATTACCTAAATTTTTTCCCAATGATCCATATTTAGCAAATAATAAATCATAGTAAATAATTTCCATTAATTCCAATTTTTTTTACAAGATGTTCCTCTAGAACTTACATAACTTTCCATCATCAGAATTGTACACATGAGAAGAATTATCATCTATCTAATCTTCCTTAGAAGTTAAATTTAATGCCTTCAAGTAACTTCCTCTGTCCTTCACATCTTGTTATTATTTTATCTACCATGTGCCTAAGACATTGTAAAACCAAAATGCGGATCAGTATAACAAGTTATATTGTGTACGTGGTGTGCATGCAAAAGTGTGCAAGTACATGACAACATATATTTCATCAAATACTTGCAAATAAGGATCTATCGTTTTATTCATATAAACCTTTTTTATGTGATACTCATCGTGGCATTATAATTGAACAAAATGCAAATAAACATCCAATAGTTTAGTTATTCAATTCTTGAGAAATACTCAAAAAATACTAGCAAACTAATGTGGGTAGTTCATAAGCATAACTACATATCTCAATAGTGAGAGATTTAGATTGTACAATCATACTTCAAGCATATTATCCAATTAAGCAATCAAACCAAGCAATCAACTTTAATATGCATGTATGTAAATCCTAAAGCGTCACTATCACATTAATCACATTAAACCCTACTTGGGTCCGAATCTAGGGTTTTAGGGTTTCCTCGACATCGATTTATCATTAGAGTCATGGTTCTATACACCAATTCCCATGTTCATTGATTTAATGACTTAAGAAACCTAATTCTTATTAAGTGTAGTCATTATTATTAAATATACCATATTATAACACCATGAACACTTTTATCGGATTATGTGCATTAACAAAATAGCAAATTATGATATTGAACACTGATCACTTCATATGCAATATTATTCATATTAGGGACCTTATGTATCATCATCATTAGCATATTCATGTTGAATCTCCATCATTCCACATTAGCATAAAAGAGAGGTTTTTAACATACTCCTGATGTTAATACTCAAAACTATGGTTTTCATTTTTTGCTCACCACATTAACACATATTTAGCACTAATTTTCGAATTGGAAGCATAATCAGGTCTCCATTATATTTTATTTGCATTCCTCTCAATTTAATAATCAAATTCCACATATAACTTGTTGCATTCCGAGTTACCAATCAATTTCTAGAATTATTTTAAGATAAAAGTGTTTTGGCCAGTCAAGGGCCGCCACATCATCTTTATATCTTTCTAGAAGAATGGATTAGGATTAGGTGAGAGGACTTACTTGTCCCTGGGTCTTGAACATACATGTGTGGGGCATATGTGTCTTTTGACTCTAACACATCTCCTTCCTTATGATGGGTATGTTAAGTCTCCCGCTTGCATGTCTGTTGTGAAGACTCATCCATCAACGGTCCTTGCAAAGTCAGCACTGGTGTTGATTTCTTCTGTGCATCCCTTGCGGGTCCGACGATATCCATGCCCATCTCCCTCCTCTGGGTGACCAGACCAACCTAACCAGCCGTCTTTCTAGTTCCACTGAGTGAGACTGTTGTAGGCTAAAGAAGCATCTGATTCACCCAGCCTACACATATGCTCCTCCTCTATATCTGGATTCTCCAGATAGACTCCATGCTTCTTGCTCTCCTGTTTTCCCTTTCCTTTTCTACTAACACCTATCCTACCCCAACAGCCTCCATGTTGGCTGTTGTTGAGCATTGCATCCCCGATGCAGCTATGTCAGCCAGTCGTGGTTCTCAGGGTGCTACTGGGGATGATGCACTACTCTATAGAATCAGAGTGTGGTGAGAAGAAGAAAATGCTTGTAGGGGCTTGAAACACGGCCTGCTACTACTTTTGTGCAGGCCTATCCGGGAAGGATTGTTTAGATGATTTCATGTAATAAGGACCCTATGTGATATGTCACAGGGTGGAGGTGAGGCTAGACTCCAGTGATTAATTGCATGGTTTTGGGAGGAACCCTAGGATTAGAAGGACAATGATGATGAAGGTAGAAGAGGGGAGGGGACATTTGTTCATCCATGGCTCCTTCATGTATATGTATGTGTATATATGCATTCCCCCTCATAACCTTATCTCTCTCTTCCCTTTCTTCTCCCTTCCAAAAATGGCAAGTTTAACACTTGGTTTCCAACTAGAAAAAAAGAAGGAGAAAGGCCAGGCATATCCTTTTGGATAGTAATTAAGTACATTCCTTTATATAGAAATTCTTAGTTTTTTTCCATAATCCTAAGGTCAAGACACCACTACTTTTCTTCCTCAAACTTGGTTTTGGCAAAACAACAATGAGTAAGTAATACATATTAATATGTGGAACTTTATTCAACAATTTGATCATTAAATTGTTTCTCAAATCCATATGATTTAAAAACTAGATTATTCTTTGTCTCTTTATCTAACATATTACTTAAAATTTTCACATTTATTTCATTGAAACTCACCATCACCTTTCTCAAATTTTATTGATCTCTTTTATATATGTAAAACTTGCCCCTTTAAACCTTTCCTTAAAAGAATTGGCAATTTCTCATGAACTGAGAATTCTCTTCTTTTCATTATTATTTTCATGTAAACAAAGGTTAAATCGAGATAATGTTGTTTGGTGCCACAATATTGTGTTACCACTCTTGGCTAGATAATCACTCCTTTAATCTAAAACATAATATATTTTATTTCCCTTTGGATTTTCATTTATCATCTCAAGAAGCCATTATTAGTTATTTAGGCATGAATTCCTTTTATGTAATTTGTTACACAAGCACCCATGCCACAAAGGTGATTAGTATTATGATTCCACCAAAAATAACATTGGGAAAAAATTATTTATCAATCCCTGGCTTATAGTTGCATCATTCAAATTTATAAAATTTGAGGATATTAATTTTACCCCTCCTTAAAAGGATTTTTGTCCCCAAAATTCAAACCTAGTAATCTCAAGGTGAATGATAACTAATCTTAGTTTCAAACCTTAGGGTTAACAACCCTACTTAGACATCTTCAACATCTTTTGTTGATATGCAAATTTCTCAAATTATCACTAAAATTTGTAGCTAAATTCAAGTCAAGATATAACCACATCCTTAGTATTTTCTATGATATCATTTCTTGGTGATTACATTTTTCATTTATGATTTCAATCCCGTTTGGTGATTACGCTTCTCATTTGGGTTTCAAACATATTCTTCATTTATAACCACCTAAGGGTGAGGTAACACCTCAAACCCTAGGTCTTGTCATTATACTCAACTTAAGTTACTCATGTCTAATTCAAGCATAACTTGTGGCCACCCTATCTCTCTAACTCATAATAAGATGAAATAAGCATTTGAATGCAGCCCAAACACAAAGTTAATTCCATTCCAAGAGCAGAGATGGTATATCCACACATTATCTTTCCACTTCACATTTTAAGTTGAATTATTCTCAACATGATTCTAAACCATACATACTTTTAATTTCATATTATTCTTATATTTCATGAATTCAAGTGTCTTTCTCACTCTTGAGTTTGTGAACAACTTCTCTTTTATGATTTTTGAATTACATGACTTCTTGTATCTTTTATATTTACACCTCATGTATGATGAACCTTATACACTTCCTTGAGGTCTCTAGGGGTACAAGTACTTTTGTAGTGATCTCATCCTTATGCATCTAGGGAGTGACTCTCACATTCACCACGTGGGCCTCATGAACATCATGAAGGTAACCAATCTCCTGAGACATTGGCCTCTGGAAAACATAGTTGTTACCTCCCAGCGAGATGGTCTTGTGCATTTAGGGAACAATCAACTCCTAATCCCACCAGTTCCATGTACCTTTAATACTCCCTACTTGACCTTAGGATTGACTTAGGGCTCTACCCTTCCTAAGGGTTTCTTTGATATGTCACAACTTTAACCATTTTCACACACATTATTCTCTCATGTAATTCTTTAACCCAAATTCCCTTCATCTCTTTCTTTGGGTACACATTATGAATTTTATGTCTCAACATTGATCTCAGGCCACCTTCCCTATCTGAGGCTTGGTGACATGTCAGCCTTCCCTACCTGGCATTTGACCTCTTCATGACCTTCCCTATCTAGTTCTTAATCATAACCATATACATGGTGGACCTGGGCCACCTTCCCTATCTGGGGTTTGGTGTTGTACCAGTCTTCCCAATCTGGGGCTTGACCACCTCATCACCTTCCCTATCTGGGGCTTGGTCATCCACATTGTGAAATTAGGCCATCTTCCCTACCTAGGGCTTGGTTCCATATTGGTATTCCCAATCTAGGGCTTGACCACTTGTGTCCCTCATAGATTGCATACTTGAGTTCAAAGAATGTAGGTTCTTTCATATTTTTATCCTTAATCCTTCACACTTTAGGTGACATTCAAGGTTACCTCAATCAATAAATTTATTTAGTCAACTTACCTTAATAGGGAAGGTCCTATCCTAGGGTACCCTCTTGGCTCGTAGGAGGAGGTTAGGCTCTCTAGCCACAACCCATCCCTATAGTTCTAGGGTTTTCCTCCCCCATAAGACCCTTCCCACTCTTGCGTTGACCCACCCCAGGTCGAGACACTAGCCCTAAAAGTTGAACTAAGGGTTTCATAAATCATCTCTCTTTTTTATGCAACCTCAACAAGCATTTATTTTTTTAACCTTGTCACAGTTATCCTCTTTTCTCAATGGTGTTCCCTCTCTAAGGGGAGCCTCTTTATGGGGAACCTTCACTAAAGGTTTGATCTCTGCAGTGGACATCAGTCATCCCCATGTCATGTTACTATTCATCCCATGCTCGATCTTTAACTCAGCAGAATTGATATAGGATTTAAGCATGTTACAACAATAAATGCATTATTCATAGGTTGCTTTGTTTCTTAAAACTTTTCTCATTAATGCCTTGTTCCACATGCACATATGCATGGAAGACTGAATCACCTAACTGGTTTACTTTTATTTTCTTCTTTTTTTCAAGTTTCATAGGGTTTGTGTCTATATCATCACACTACTCTCCATCCCCATCATTAGGGTTTTGGGTTAGGGTTAGAGACTACATCCTACCTCTTAGGGTTTCTATGTCCCTTGACCAACTAGGATTTTCCCAAACAAACCTTGGTTTCATCTAGAGTTACCCTCACAAGTAAAAACTCATAAAACATTTTTTCTTGTCATTATTTCCACATTGAATGTACATTATTATCTCCAAATTACATGTAGGTTATTATTTCAAAATTACATGTACATTATTATTTCCACATTACATGTACATTATTATCTTACACATTATACTTACAGTAGTATTACCACATTACATGTACATTATTTGGTGGAGGACACCTTAATCCTACTTCTTCTCAAAAACCCTAATTATATATGAGGAGAGAAATATCATTTTAGGGTTTGTTTAGAAAGAGGATGAGAATTGGATGAATCAAGATGAGAAGAAGACCTAAATGTATTTTATTTAGGGAAAAATCATACTTTGGCCTAAATATTTCAAGATGAGAAGAGTTACCAATCAATTTCTAGAATTAGTTCAAGATAAAAGTATTTTGGCCAATCAAGGGCCACCACGTCATCTTTATGTATCGCTAGAAAATGTCTTATGATTAGGTGAAAGGACTTACCTATACCTGGTTCTTGAACATATAGGCGAGGGGCATATGTGTCCTTTGACTCTAACCCATTCCCTTCCTCGTGAGGGGTGGGTTTTGTATCTCGGTACATCTTCTGCAATGACTCCTCCATCAGTCATCCTTCCAAAGTTGGCGATGTTATTGATCACTTCCATGCACCCATGCAGATTCGATGATATCCTCCACCCTCTCCCTCCTCTGGATCAGCAGACCAGCCTAACAAGTCGTCTTATCGGTTCCATTAGGCGACATTGTTGTAGTCTATAGAAGCATCTGGTTAATCCAATCTATGCCTGCACTCCTCCCTCATCACCTGGCTTCTATGGTGAGACTCCATGCTTCTCACTCACCCCCTTTACCTAGCCTTTTTTGCTAACACTTATCCTGCCCCAAAGGCCTCTCAACTGACTGTTGATGAGTGATGCATCCCTGATGCAACTATGTCATCCAGTCATAGTCATCATGGCACTGTTCAGGATGATGCACTACTCTGTAGAACTAGAGTGTGATGAGTTGAAGATAAAAACGCTGCTATGGGCCTGAAACACCTCCTATTGTTGCTATTGTGTAGGCCCATCTGAGAAGGATTGTTCAGACAATCTCAAGAAACAACGACCATATGTGCCATGCCACAGGGTAGAGGCGAGGTTGGACTCCAGTGATTTCTTAAATGGTTTTGGGAAGAACCCTAGGCTTAGAAGGAGGATGGTGATGAAGGTAGAAGAGCTAAAGAGGAGAGGGGATGTTGGTTCATCCATGGCTCCTTCACATATACATATATACATACATGCATATACATGCCCCCTCATAACCTTCTCTCTCATTTCCCTTTCTTCTCTCTTCTAAAAGTGGCGAGGTTTATAAAATGCACCCCATAATCATCTTTCCTTAAGTATTAAAAGAACATTCCTTTTATTCAACACTTGGTTTCCAACTAGAAAGAAAAAAAAGGACAAAGGAATGACATCTCCTTTTATTTAGTAGTTAAGTACATTCATTTATATAGAAATTCTTAGTTTTTATTTCATAATCCAAAGTTTTGACACCACTAGTTTTCTTATTAAAACTTGGTTTTGGAAAAATAGTAATCATTAAGGAATGCATCTTAATTTGTGGAACTTCATTCAACAATTTGATCATTAAATTGTTTCTCAAATCATTATGATTTAAAAACTACATTGTTCTTTTTCTCTTTCTCTAATATATTCCTTAAATCGATCACCTTTATTTCATGGAAACTCACCATCACATTTATCAAATTATATTGCTCTCTTTTATATATGTAAATTTTTCCCCTTGAAGCCTTTCAGTAAAACATGAATCTAGAATTCATTTCTTTTCATTATTATTTTCAAGTATACAAAGGTTAAATCAAGATAATGTTATTTGGTGCCTCAACATTGTGTGTCCACTCTTGGCTAGATAAATACTATTTTTATCTAAAACACAATATATTTGATTTCCCTTTGGAAACTTGACCATTATTTCATTTATCATCTCAAGAAGCCATTATATTTTACTCAAATATGAATTCCTTTTATTTAACTTGTGCCACAAGTACCCATGCCACAAAGCTGATTAGCATTATTATTACACAAAAATAGCATCAGGGAAAATTAGATATAAATCCATGGCTTATGTATATCATTCAATTTTATCAAAATTGATGATATTACAAGAGGTCTCACAAGTCAACCCTCCTAATTGGATTCCATCCCCCAAAATACTAAAACAAAGTTAGATATAACCAATGCATCTCCTCCTCCAACTTTTAGTTGGCCTCATCAACACCATAGTGATGCCACAAACCTTCACTAATGGTATATCCTTCCTCCCCAACTTTTGTACTGTCCTATACATGATAGAAAAGGGTCCTTCCTAATAATATATATCATTTAATTGATGGGCTTCAATGGATAGAATGACCATTTTTTATGAGGATGGAACTTTCCTTAACATGTAAAAAAGTAATACATCATGTAATTATTCATATTAGAAGATAACTCTAACTCAACTTTCCATCACGTTCTATGCTAGGATAAGGCCCCACACAATGTAGACCCAGTTTACCCCTCTTTCAAACCTCAATAATTCCTTATAAGCTAATTTTTTTAGATAAACTTGGTCTCCAACCTAAAACTCCAACAATCTCCTACAATTATCAGCATAAGTCTTCTATTTATCCTTGATGGCTTTCAATTATGGCTTCATGATATATATTTTGCACCTATCTACAATACCAAATTTGGAGCAAAACATGACATTATCCTATCTCATAAATACATATAGGTGATTAGACATTCCTACTATACATAGCTTCATATGACACCATATCTCTACTATGATAGTTGTTGTTGTTGTTGTAGGAAAACTTCATGAAGCGAGGGTACATGTCCTAGATATAGAGGACCCAAAACCACAAAATATTTCAAAGATCATTAAGGGTATGAATACTCCTCTCTAACTGAATGTATATATGTGGGTGAAATTTTGTGTTGAATTTCAATTTCATACTAAAAACATCATGCAAATGGTCCCAAATCCTTCTCATGAACTGTGGTCATATGATTGATATGACAATTGGTGGTATATCATGCAAATGTACTATTTCATTCACATGTATATAAGAACATTTCTCACTAGAGTCAGTAATTTTGAGTGATAGATAGTATGTTGATGTAGTCAAATAGTCAACAAGTACCCAAATGAAATTACATCCCTTGGTATTATAGGTAGACCAATCATCGTATCCATAGTGACATGGTCTCATTTCCATTTAGGGATTAGTAAAGGCTGCAAAAATCCTACATGTTTCTTATTTTTTGCCTTCACATCTAACAAATAGGGAACATCGCTGCAAACTCTATTACGTCTTGATTCATATCTAGATACAATATAGATATGTTAGATTCTTGTACATCTTGGAACTAAAAAAATGGATAACTTATATCGAGTAATGTGCCTAGTCCATCACCATATCCCTCAAATTCCTACCTTGGAAACACAGAACATTCTATTGAAGCAAACATAACCATCATCTGACTTGTGGATTTCTCACGCTTTCCATCACCAAGCTTTGATCATATATTTAATGATTACATCTATCTTCTTGAGCGTGTCTGGTTTTTTGTGGCAAGATCAACTTGTTCCAAAGTTGTTCTTTGAAAACCTCCCAAAAATGAACGTCCATATGTTAATTATTTTGTAAATAACATGCTAACATTTCTCTATTATGCAAGCCAAGAATAATTTCACATTGTCTCTAGTTGAAGATGAGGATGATTTCCTGCTCAAAGCATCTACCACAACATTTACCTCTATAAAATCTATTATATAAAAATCTCATTAACATTTTCATGCAAGTATTCTAACTGTGAATTCATTCACAATCAATCACATTTCTAGCCATTCCATTCATATATTAAAAATCTAAATCTAAGCATATTGAGACAACAAAAAGGTAAAATAATAAAAAAGGTATATTCATGTTCTTCATATTTTGCTCAATTTGTGTATGATTGTGGTTAAATAGTGAATTTCCAGTCACCCTAGGTTAAGTTCTCATTTATAGACTTGATTCTATACTAGATGACTCAATATTTGGATGAAAAACTGAAAATCCTGCTTCTACAAACCCTGATTGCTTTCTTTAGTTCGTCTGTTATGATATTAAATTATCACTTCTAGACTCAATTCTATGCTAGATGAATCCATATTTGGATGAACAACTCCAAATACCTCTTGTAGAAAACATGATTACTCTCTTTGGTTCTTCTATTATGGATGATAGAGAAAGGAGGAGAGGGAAAGGAAGAGAAAGATGCCAAATAATCCCATCATACTAATTTCTATATTGGAAAAGGAAGAGAGAGAGAGAGGAAGAAGAAATGAATAAAACAAATTTACCTTGATGGGTCTATCTAGGGTTTATGTTGTTCTATTGTTTTTTGCATTCTTCCCTTTTCAGCACAAAATTTGCCTCCTCGATGACCACCACTTAGATTTAGGGATTCTGGTAGATATATATTTATGTAAATGAAAATAATACCAAATCTTATTTGTTATATTAAGTAAGTCTCAAGATATCATACTTTTGGTGATTGGTTGTGTTGGTAGCATTAGTAGGAATTGGATAGACTCTAGTAGAAGTGGTGGGCCAAAATGTGCTTGATGTTCAGCAAAAGACTTGTTTCCGTACCCACTTTGCTCAAACAAATGACTTAAAAGTGTGTTGGGCATAGTAGAAATGACCCTTTCTTTGGTTGTTGTGACCCCATTATAGTTCCAGGCTTAAATTGAAGCACCTTGTTCAAACTACCCTACTTTAAATTGAGCACCCCAGTCAAAGTAGTGTGGTTATGTGTGGATTCACATAGGTGGAGGACATTGCCAACAACAGATGCATCACCAATAGCAACGGGAGGTGCAGTTCATGAAGCTTTTTGATCATACCCTAGTGGATTGTCATTCTAGAGCTCTAGTTTATCTTTAAATTCATGCTTATGTTAGGTTTCTTCCATGTTCTTAGTATGTTGGACATTCTATTTCTTTCTCGTATCCATGTATTAAGACACTACAGGTGGATATTTTGAATGTATGGATTTTTCTTCATGGATAATATTGTGTCACAATCTTTTCATGATATCCTATGTATGAACACACTTCTATTATTTTTGAATGGTGTATGTTATGGAGGTTGTGACCCCTCTGGCCAATGCAAAACACACATTGATTGATGACTCCTTGCATTGGTAAATGGCTTACATTTTGTATAGAACATTTTTACACGTGCAAGTTTTCTCCCTTTTTAATTTTTACAAAAACATATTTTAACTTACACAAATTGTATCATATATATTATAAAAATTGTGTGTGTCGCTTCATTGGATTGAACCTGCAACCTCTTGGTTGTGCAACATTGATTTATATATTGTGTTCGCTGGTCTGGAAATTGTCTTGCTTTAATTCTTACAAATTAAACACAAAAATAACTAAACTCAAGTAGAAGGATAATAAACTAAGTTTAGGACTTCCATAACCCTAGGATTACTGTGTAAGAGAAAATGGGTTGTAACACTATGCCTTCCCCTTCTTGTCAATCTCATGAAATCTCATATTCTCTATGGCTTGTTAATGACTTAGATTTGATATCACATGTCACTAGAGTTTCTTCTTCAGTTTATTGTTGTTTGTTGTCCCTTCTCTAATGGAGTACATCTTGGTTCCCCAACAATGCTAGTGGATCTAGATATGGTGTTGTACATCATTCCAAAAACGGACCAGATTGAGACCCCAATAAGTAAAAGATCTTAGATCGAAGTCCTAAGGAAATAGGAATTGATATGGTCTAGACTAGACTAGAAAAAATATATAATGGAATAGGATGATACCGATACCATACTGACTAAAATGATTATTTCTTAGAAAATTTTAATGAACCATGCATTGTTGTGATTATTCATTTTATTTCACTACATTGATGTAATGAAAAACTAGACAAATATAATTAATATAATCTATTTAGTCACTTTTATGCCTTGAACTACTTTAACTAACTTGCTTGTTTCCTAGCAACACACTTTTATTTATAAGCATGTCAAAATCTATAATAATATTTAAAAAAATATTATTTTGCACTACAATAACTTTACATACAATATAGTCAATAATTTTCCATATAATATTGTGAAATGTGACTTCAGTTATCTATATATCTCTATCATTTGAAATCATATCATAGTCTAACAAGTATATACTTCTATTCCTAGATTAACACCATCCTAACAATTTATTACATTGCTTATAATTTCTAGAATTGACCGCCATGCACTCCACACCCCATGAATCTTCATATATATATATATATATATATATATATATATATATATATATATATATATATATATATATATATATATATATATATTATCACTAAAATAATAGTTTTTTACTTCATAAAAAATAGAGATTACTATTTTACATCGTATGGTCTATTTGGTCCAGACCAGGTTTGGATCAAACTAGAACACTGATCAATATCTTAAAAAGGTAAGGACCGAGGACAAGACTAGTCCAAATATTTGGTATGGTTGGGTCCACTAATTTGGATTGGTATGTGTGAAATCCTATATAGATCATATCCTTCTATTAGGGGTCCATCATAAATCTGCTTTTGAGTCAAAGTTGCATTCCCCCAAGTATTACATTCCTACTCCTTTGATGGTGAGATCACTAGTTGTTTTGGGTATTTTTATGCATTATGTTTAAGTCCTCCTTAACCTTGTAGTCTTGGCACAAAGGTACAGTTTCCTCCTTTCTTTTATAATGTTTCAATATTGATATGGGTTAGGATGAACATTCATGAGTTCTTTCAATCTTTGTAGTCATCTAATATTCATTTCAGTTGGCTTCAAATTTCCTCTATCCACTAATATTCACTTTGATCTTATATGGAAGTTGTTGAGAATACTTATAGGCTATATCTAGTACTTCACAATCACTTTAAGGCATACATTTTTTATGAGCATGGATATGCAACATAATACTACATCCACAACCCCCTTTCTTCATTTGGTTTCTTAAAGGTTTCATCTCAGAATTCAAACCCCTTTAGGTGGATTCCATCTCCTCTTATAAAAGTGTTATAGATCTCATGTTATGGATTCCCATTTGTGTTAGTGTTGGCTAATTTTTATTGTCATATCCACTGGTTTATGTTTTCCAATATATGTTAAATTTGTTGGATCAATGGGCTTTAGAGGGGAGTGAATGGTGATAAAACCACTTAAATAGAAAACATTAGATCTTCAAGATATTTTCTAAAAGATATTGCAATATTGAAAATCAAGGGAGAAAGATTTAGAAAACACCAAAGGAAGGCTAAGATGTATAGTGGTTCCAACCTCCAAACTAGGATATGCACATCCACTGCCTAGAGGGGTCTCTAGGATTTGTAACCTTGTCTCACTCTATATATTACACTATATGAGTTACAAAAATATGATTACCCTCTTTAAGAGAAAGGGATAAACTACCATTCCTTTTTGGATCAAGGAGCCAATAACCATTACAAAGGTTTTACCTATCTACCAGCCAAGAATCTTCCACCTTCACCAAGGATTTGCCCATTCTTGAATAAGATCTTCAACCTTTGATCAACCATTCCTTCTTCTAGGAAGTCCCTTCATTCTTCAAAGGATTCACCTTCAAATCATCAAGTTGATACATAGAGATTGGGAAGGAGAGTGGAGAGCTTCACAAGATGTACATTGGAGTAGATCTCTTAGAAATATCCTAACTCAATTAGATTGTATGTAGATTATTAAACAATATTAAGGGATATTAGGGGCGCTTGGAGGCTAAAACACTTAACTATAGCAAGGGAGCATAGAAGGAAAACTTGTAATGAATTCTAAGGGCCCCTTTATATAGTTGAGGGTACCAACTAGCCAGTAGAGATACTTAGGATCGAATTCTAGCCATTTCAGGTGTGGCAATGGATATATTTTGAAATTTTAAATATGAAACAACTAGAAACAGTTTTCTGCACTTTATCATACAAGTTATCAGCTGAGTTACCTTTTGGGAAATTTGACCAACGACATTGTAAGACAAAACAAATTGCAGTCATCGGTCAATTTTATCTGGGATGAAACTCAACCAATGGTAACTGGTTTTTTTCATGTATGGTATCGATCGAGTTGCCACCAAGACAAACTCGGTCGACCTTGGGAAATGTCAAAAGCCAAGTTGGATGTCGGTAGAGTTTTTACCAAGGTAAACTTGGTCAACAAGAAAATATATGTAACAACTTATGACAATTTCTCAAAAATTTCTTAAATGTTCAAATTAAGTGCTCTAAATTTCCATTAAGATTAGTTACAAGTCATATATTCAATAAAAATTATTTATAATGTATTTGTAATAGAGATACTATTTAATCTTAAAAACTTACAATTGTATTGAATTTAACTTGATTTCTGGAAAATTAGGGTTTTTTGAAATCATCCTCTTCATGTACCTAATGCCTGAAATTGATCTCAAATAGACATATTAGATACTCATGAATGGAATGGTTAAGTGATAACCTCCCATTTTGTTATGTTATCTTACTAGTTTTTTTAATTTTCCATACTCTTTCTTAGATAAATTAGATATAATCCTTAACTTCCTACATTATTATGAATTCACCATTAAACTAACATTTATCTTTTTCTTCTTACAGAAAACCCCCCAAAAAAATTTGCAAAAGCCCCAAACGGTCCCATGACCGAATGAAGTCCAAACGGTCCCAAGACCGAATGAACTCAAACGGTCCCAAGACCGAATGAAGTCTAAACGGTCCCAAGACCGTAGGAACTCAAACAGTCTCGAGACCAAATAAACGCAAACGGTCCCAAGACAAAATGAAGTCGAAACGATCCCAAGACCGAATGAACTCAAACGGTCCCAAGACCGAATAAAGGCAAAGGGTATGGAGACCGAACGAAGTCTAAATGGTCCCAAGACCGAATGAACTCAAACGGTCCCGAGACCGAATAAAGGCAAATGGTCCCAAGACCAAATGAAGTCCAAACGGTCCCAAGACCGAATGAACTGAAACGGTCCCAAGACCGAATGAAGGCAAACCGTCCCAAGACCATATGAACTCAAACGGTCCCAAGACCGAATAAAAGCAAATGGTCTGGAGACCGCATGAAGACAAACGGTCTGAAGACTGTATGAAGCCAAATAGTCTTGATACCATTTGAAGCCAACCAGTCCCGAGACCACATGATGCCAAATGTTCCCCAAACTGTTAAAGACCCAAATGGTCCCAAGACCGTTTGGGACTCCTTGGAAGCCTATAAATAGAACAGAAGGAGTTCTCATTAGGGATCAAATTCTTAGACGCCCAAAGGCTGCCCCAACCATTCCAGAGTTGTGTCATCTTCCATCCTCCGCCCTAAGGCTGCCGGTCTAAGATCCACACATCATCGAGCTGCTTTCTCTCTCATCGACATAGAAGGTGGGAAGTGAAGACGTCTTCATAAAGTCAACCAGGTGTGAAGATAGTTTCTCTCTACTCTAAGGGGTCTACCTTCCTCCCTCCTACATCGAGATGATGCTTTCTTTCTCTCTTCCCGCCTCCTTTGTTCTTCCCATGAGCGAGTAGTCCCATCCACTAGGGTGCGGGGAGTAGCCCCGCTACCCATGTTTTCATTTCATACATTGTAATTCATGCGTTTGTAATAGAAAAATACTATCTATTCAACATCAATCATTTAATGAATGCCAATTGCTTGATCACCAATTTGTGTTGTCTATTATTTGTTAGTGCAAATTGTCTATGTTTGTACTTCTAGATATGAATATCAACTGCTTGTTGGTTCCAGATTGTATGTAGTCACTATACGTTTGGTTCAGTATCTAGGAGCATTTCTCAATGAGTGGGGTAAACTCACCTCCATTGTAGTACTTTCATACTATGAAATGGAATCAGTTGACATATGAAAGTACAACCTTGACAGGTCTAGGAACACACTTTGCAAAGGGAGTGATGCAAGGTAAGTGACCTTTCATTTGGGGATGGCTGCCATTGCAACGCTTCCACATTTCTCATAGTTAGTTATCTGAAAGGAAGCTAAGTCTACAAAATACTAATTGTTTAGACCCTTTTCTTTGCAAGACATGTTATTATGATTTATGTTTTGATCCATGCGTAGCGGTGGTAAAACTCAATCACATCCTAATGGTTTCCAATTATCGTTTACAACCTTATGTTTACTTTCTTGTTATTTACTTTCTTCGTACACTAGTTTAATCATCAAACCAACTATTTGATCTACATATCAACTTTTGAGTAGATAAGTAGAATTATTACATTTTCCATCTTGTTAAACTCTTAACAAGGCCGTTGTCTCGTGGATTTGACCCTTAACTATACTACGATAAGACTTCCATGTATCTTAGCATACGTTGGTTGAGATCTTATTTTAGCATACGCAAGGCTAAACTTAGAGACTTACTATCTCTAGGATTTTTAGTAGTGCACGCAACTCCATGTAAGTGGAGGCTCCATCAAAAATTGGCGCCATTGTTAGGGACAATGGAATGCTTTAATTTTACTTATTAACTTTCTAGTTGATTAGGATTTTACACTTTTCTTTAACCATCATTCATATCACCTTGATTTCATCATTTCTCTACATTATCTAAAGAGTGTTTCTTCTTCTACTCAGGTAGAAAACGTGTAGCTAAAGAACAAGCCCACATTCAAGCTGAGAATGAAGCACCCCCAGCTGCTTCTCAGATAGTGTTGTGAAACAAGCAACTTCAGCATTACGCCGTTCCTAAGAACTTTGAAGATAATCACCCAGTTAGGCCCCCACTCATCAATGTTCCTAACTTTGAGATCCGCACACAATGGATCTAGATTACGCAAGGCATTTTGTGCTTTGGAAGTGCTGGGGATGATTGCATGGATCACCTAAAGCGATTCAAGTCTCTTTTTCGGCTAGTACCACATGTCGGAGTTCCTTTCAACGCAATCATGCTACACCTTTTTCACTTCACCTTGTCTGGAAGGGCATTGAGCTGGTATAATGCATTAGATGGGGAGCCAATCACCACCTTGGCTCCTTTGGAAGAAAAATTTCTAGAGAAGTTCTTTCCACCATTTGTTGACTTATGAGTTTAGGGGACAAATTAATCACTTTTCTCAACCCCCAGGGGAATCACTGGATGAATCGTGGGAAAGATTCCAGGAACTTTTAAGGAAATGCCCGCATCATGGAATCTCCCAAAATTAGCTAATAGAAACATTCTATAGAGGAGTAAGTGATGACATTAAGAAATTTTTGGATTCCTCATCTGGGGAGAATTTCATGCGAAAGAACTATGAAGATGTCAGGAGAATTGTTACGCTTGGAGCCGAGAACCAATCCAATTGGGGAAGGTCATCCCTGGGGGAATTCTAAAAGTTTGTAAAGATGAAGAATCAATGGAAATGTAAGCCATCGCTGAAGCCCTAAAAACTATAGCTCGCAAGCAAAAAATCCTTGAAATGACACTCAGAGAAAAGAAGAGCCTCCAACAGGTCAAGGCAGCTACTGAGACTTGTCAGGCATGTCATGCATCCGATCATCCCACATTATCATGTGGTCTTCTATACAATGTGATGATGGACATGCAGACACTGCAGTCGCAGTATGAGCTGACCATTGAACATCCTGAGGATCTATCACCAGAGGAAGTCAATTCCATTCACACCATACCAGGACAAGCTTATTATAACCCGAATCAACCAAGAAACCATCTCGGGTTTCAGTATGGGAATCATGTGGGGACTGCCAATCCGTAGCACTAGACCCAAGGAGGAGTTTTTAATAGATTGCCACCATGTTTCCTGAACAACTATAATCGAAACCATGGAAACTTCAGAGGAGGATTGCAAGGATTCACACAACCAAGAAACCCTTCTGCATATTACCAATACACTCATCCATCGTTGCACCCGCAATTGCAGCAACCTCAACTGCAACAACCACAAATTCAACAACCCCAATTACCCGCACCTCAACAGCAACCACAATAGTATGAACAAAATCCACAAAAGAATAATTTGCCTCCACCAACAGAGGAACTGTCATTCGTAAGACAAATGTTGCAATCACAACAAACCATGCTACCCAACCAGCAAGTCCAACAAAAAGTCATTGAAGCACAGTTAGCACATATTGCAGCCCAATTAAAACATCTAGCAGGAACCTTTGCTGGTCAGCCAGAGATAAACCAAAGACACGATCAACCCATACAAGAACAATTGAAATCCATTACCACAAGGTCTGGCCATGTCCTCCCTGAAGCCACAAAAATCATTCATGAAGATGAAGATATAGTTGTAATCACCCCAATTGTAAGCACAAATCTAGAAACTAAAAATACTGTAGAAATTGAGAAGGGGAAGGAAAAGGAACCAGATTTCAAAGAACATGAAGTCCCACCATATAAGCCCAGAATACCATATCCAGGCAGGCTAAGAGGGACTAAACTGGATACTAGATTCCATAAATTTATGGAAGTAATGAAGAAACTTTATATTGATATCTCATTCCATGGTGCCCTCTCTGAAATACTAGCTTGGGCCAAATACCTGAAGACCTTGCTATCAAGGAAATGTATGACCGAAGAATAAGAGATTGTTAAACTAGCCCAGACAACTTCTGATATTATTCTTAACAAAATGCCAAAAAAATAGAAGGATCCTAGTTCCTTTGGTATCCAATGTTCTATCAGAAACGCCTCTAGCAAAAAAGGATTAGCTGATCTCATAGCTAGCATATCTATTATGCCTTTCTCAATGTGTAAAAGGTTGGGTTTTACCAAATTGTTACCCATTGCAATGACAATATAGATGGTTGATTCTACCATCACTGCACCATTGGGGATCATTGAAGATATCCCAGTCAGGATAGGAAAGGACTCTTACGTCCATTGTGACTTTCTTATTACGGATATAAAGGAAGATCTAAGATATCCAATATAATTCGGCAGACCTTTCCTTGCCATGGCCAGAGCACTTATCGACGCCGCAGCTGGTACAATTATCTTAAGACTAGGAATGGAAGCCATTCAATTCAGAATCCTTAACAACTTAAAAGGTCTCAGCATCCAAGAAGAAGTCTTTCTTCTCCAGGTAATAGAAAAACTGTCTCAATTATAGAAAGAAACAGCAGAACCATCTAATGATCTGGAGAACGTATAGACAAATCCAAAAGTTGAATTTTCAGCCAGCGAACTAGTACAACAATGTCAGTGATATTTAGACCAAGTAAAAGAAGTTCCAGCAGCCACCTTCGAGGAATTGAAATCTGTCACCATTTTAGAAACTACAGAATACCCAAGGCCCCTGAAATGAAAGCCTTACCAATATGACTCAAACATGTCTTCCTGGATGAAGAAAAATTGTGCCCAGTCATAATCAGCTCTACCTCAATAGATGATCAGGAAGAAAGACTTCTTGCTAATCTCAAGAAACACAAAAAAGTTATCGGGTATAAAATGACTGACCTAACAGGAATAAATCCAGCTCTGTGCATGCATAGAATACCCATGGTAGAAGAGTTTAAACTATCAAGGGAACATCAGAGGAAACTAAACCCGAACCTCAAAGAAGTGGTTCTCCTCGAGGTCCTTAAACTCCTAAAAGATGGTATCATATATCCCATTTCTGATTCTCAAATGGTTAGCCCGGTCCAAGTGGTCCCTAAAAAAGGGGGGGACTATTGTTGTTCTCAATGATAAAAACAAGCTAGTACCCACAAGGATTGTCACTGGATTGAGGAGGTGTATCAATTATAGGAAGATGGACAAAGAAACAAGAAAAGATCACTTTCCTCTACCTTTTCTTGATGAAGTCCTTGAACGTTTGGCCCACCAAAAATTCTTTTGCTACCTTGATGGTTATTCTGGGTTCAATCAAATCCCGATACACCCAGAAGACCAAGAAAAGACAACTTTCACTTGCCCCTTCGGAACTTACACCTTCTGAAGGATGCCTTTCGGGCTATGTAATGCACCTGCAACCTTCCAAAGGTGCATGTCTGCAATATTCATAGGATTAACTGAGTCAATTATGGAAATATTTATGGATGATTTTTCAGTCTACCGAAATTCTTTTGAAAACTATCTACTTAACCTCAGGAAAGTTCTACAAAGATGTGGGGAAACAAACCTGATCCTCAATTAGGAGAATGTCACTTTATGGTGATAGAAGGTGTTGTCCTCGGGCACCGAGTGAGTGAAAGAGGAATTGAAGTGGATAAGGAAAACAATTGGTGTCATTTCAAAACTGTCACTGCCTAAAGACATTAGAGGAGTGCAAGCATTTCTAGGCCACGTTGGATTTTATCAAAGATTTATTAAAGATTTCTCCAAATAGCAAAGGCCATGACCTATTTGTTGACAAAAGATGCAGATTTCAATTTTGATCAAGAATGCATAACCAGCTTCATGACCCTAAAAAATGCTCTAATCTCTGCACCCATTCTGAGAGCACCCGATTAGTCACAACCATTTGAGATAATGTGTGATGCAAGCGACTACGCTATAGGATCAGTGCTAGGGAAAAGAATAGACAAGAAGCCCTATGTGACATACTATGCATCAAAGATGATAGATGAGGCCCAAAAGAATTATACAACTACTAAAAAAGAATTCTTGGCTATCATTTACGCCTTTGAGAAATTTCTCTCTTATCTAATCAGATCAAAAGTCATAGTATACACCGACCAATCTACAATTAAATACCTAATTCAAAAACAAGATGCAAAACCCAGACTCATCCGCTGGGTGTTGATGCTACAAGAACTTGATTTGGAAATAAAAGATAAAAGCGGGGTAGAAAATGTCATTGCAGATCACTTAAGTTGCATCGAGCCTTAGGATGATGACAATATATCTATTCAAGACTCTTTACCTGACGACCAACTCATGAAAGTCACTACCAGATTTCCTTGGTATAATGATATAGTAAACTACCTGGTTATAGGAATTATACACCCTTCTGCTACCTACCACGACAGAAAGAAATTTCTTCATGATTCCAAGAAGTATTTTTGGGATGAACCATACCTTTTTTGCTTGTGCGCAGACGGACTATTTCTTCGTTGCCTACCAGAAGAAGAAATTATCCCAATTCTAGAACATTGTCATTTTAGCCCCACTGGGGGCATATGAGTTCAAGGAAGACTACCCTCAAAGTCCTACAATCAAGTTTATTTTGGCCAACGATAGCAAGGGATGCCCATGATTTTGTATGATCTTGCGTAAAATGGCAGCTTTCAGATGGTATATCTTAATGGAATGAAATGCCTCTTACTCTACGGCAAGAGATTGAAATCTTTGATGTATGGGGAGTAGATTACATGGGTCCATTTGCCCTATCTTATGGATTTTCCTATATACTGGTCATTTTGGATTATGTTTCAAAATGGGTACAGGCTATACCCACCGTTTCTTGTGACTCCAAACCAGTTATCAAGATGTCCAAGGATATCATCTTCCCTAGATTCGGAGTCCCTGGAACAATCATATCAGATGAAGTATCTCATTTCTTAGAACGAAGTTGCGAAGCTCTCCTACGGAAATATAGAGTTAAACATAAGGTCACCAAACCTTACCATCCACAGACAAGTGGCCAAGTCAAAGTTTCAAATAGACAACTAAAAGCAAATTTAGAAAAAATGGTCAATAGACATCGCACAGACTGGTCTATCAAGCTCCTTGATGCTCTTTGGCATACCACACTGCTTACAAAATACTAAGAGGAACGTCTCCTTTTCGTTTGGTATATGGGAAGTCATGTCATCTTCCATTCGAACTGGAACACAAAGCTTGGTGGGCCATCAAACAATTGAATTTCGATTTCAAAAACACTAGAGAGTATAGACAACTGCAATTACAAGAACTTGAAGAGCTATGAATGACTGCCAACCAAAGTGCCAGGATCTATAAGGAACAAACTAATACGTGGCATGATGGACATCTCAAAAGGAATGATATCGTCATCGGAGATAAAGTCTTTCTTTTCAACCCCAGACTTAAGATGTTCCCCGGAAAACTTCACACAAAGTGGTCCGGGCCATTCACCATCAAGCACATCTACCCTACTAGAGCCATCATCATTATTGATGACAACAGAGGGGAGAGAACTGTTAATGGCCATAGATTGAAGAAATAATATACCCCAGCTGACAAAATTCCAAGACAAACTATTGAGATTCATGATCCTGCTACATCAATCTAACCAAGTCAGAACTCCATCGAGCCAACAACGTAAAACCAAGGTGCTACTTGGGAGGCAACCCATGAACTGAGTATTACATTTTATTTTATTTTCTAATTTCTTATTGACCTATCATAGCATCCAAAACAAACATAAAAATATAAAACCCAAAAACCTTTTTAATCATATCCTAACGGTTTTGAAACTATTTGGATCCTTACGGTCTCGAAACCGTTTGGGCTCCATACAGTCTCTAAACCGTTTGGATCCACACTGTCTCAAAACCATTTGGGCTCCATACAGTCTCGAAACCATTTGGATCTACACAGTCTCGAAACCGTTTGGGCTCCATATGGTCTCGAAACTGTTTGGATCCACACGGTCTCAAAACTGTTTGGGATCCATACGGGCTCAAAACCGTTTGGATCCACATGGTCTCAAAACTGTTTGGATCCTTATGGTCTCGAAACCGTTTGGGCTCCATACGGTCTTGAAACTGTTTTCCCTTGAGAATTTGTAACGTTGCCCCTCCTTTTTATATAAATACCGCTTCACCCCCTTTTCTTGAATTTTCTCTCTCGCACGTAAGCTCTATTCCATTCCCAGTTCACGTCACTTCCTTGATACTCCATCCCGAATCCACTTTTGTCGTCTTCGTGTACGTCCAAGTTTGCCTTCACCTGCTCTATCGTCCTTTTCGACGATACCACCACTGTGACATGTTTGTCGTCTTCATCATCTAGCAGCAAGGTAGAATGCTGTTATGGCAACCACCATCTGTACTAACGCCAGCGTTGTTTTCTCTGCTTCTACCGTGAACAAAGTTCCCAATTTCCGCCGACGCTATCACCACCATCAACACCTTCATCGACGGTGCCATTTTTGCCATTTTCGCCATCTTTTCACTACTCGTCGTCCCCGCCATTTCATCTTGCTTGTAGTTTCGACCCAAACGGTCGTGAAACCATTTGGGGCCAATCGGTCTTGAAACTGTTTGGAGCCAAATGGTATTGAAACTGTTTGGACCCAAATGGTCGTAAAACCATTTGGAGCCAAACGGTCTTGAAATTGTTTGGACCCAAACGGTCGTAAAACTATTTGGAGAGAAAACCATTTGGACCCAAATGGTAGTGAAACCATTTGAGAGAAACCATTTGGAGCCAAATGGTATTGATACCATTTGGACCCAAATGGTCTTGGAAAACATAATTTCACCCTTAAAATGATTTCGTCCCTATATATATTGCAATTCTTTCAACATTTTTTACCTTTAACATATATAATCTTCTGATTACAGAATGGCCTCACCTGTAAAAGAAGCCACAGGAACTGCTGACGCTCCCTTCTGGACAAGGGAGTAACTACTGGAGGACCGCACAAAGCTCCAAAAAATCATGGACACCTACGAAAAGACCAGAAGGGTCCCACCAAAGGTTGACTGGAACAAGGTCATGCACGACCTTGAGCAAGTCAACATGTGCCTAACCGAGGACCCTGTTGAAGAAGTGGAAGAAATTTCCTCCAGTGATGAAGGTTCAGAGTACGCACCAAACTCTGAGGACAAATCCCCAGACCCAAAGTCCAAAGGCAAGAGGAAGACTGAAGAAGCCGCCAAGGGACAACCATCAAAGAAAAGGGCAAGAATGCAAGTCTGGCCCTCTACCGCAAGGGAACAGATCTTGGTAGGACATGTCATCCCCGCCGTTGCAAATCCTACCACCACCACCGCCACAGAACCTGCACCAATTCACCTATACATCCAACACCTCCCAGCTGGTGACAAGGTGTTGCGACCGACAAATTATGTCTGAAGAACATGGGGATTTATGACAGAGTCCTCACCCTGTTCGACAATGCAAACCTCTCAAAACTCTTCTTTGTTGTAGAGAATTCTTATGTCGAACCCATGATAGAGTTCTTCACACACCTCAACAAAGAAACCGTGGACGCAAAGGACAAATGGAAAGACGGAGGTGACCGTAAGTTGGTAACCTAACTTTTTGGTAACAAGGTTGTCTTGACTAATACTAGTACAGAAACAACATTCAATGTCACTTTTCTAGGCATCGGTTATTTAGGAAATCCGACGCCTATAACATTCAACGTTGGTGATGTAGGTAAACCGACCTCTATAGTCAAGACACGGGTACTGCTTTGTATTCAGCTTCGGCTTGGTAATAGAAAACTGATGCCTAATATCGCCCGCAAAAACCAATTTTCGAGTGAAAAAAACTTGGCCCCAAAGTGGCACATACAACGTCGATTTTTTAACATAAAACCCACGCCTATAATGGTTCCCGCCAAATTTTTTAGGTCAATATTTGTCTAATTGGATGTCAGTTTTTAAAGAACAACTGACGCCGAAGCATTTTGGTGTCGTTTGTTTTAGATAACCGACGCTATTTACCAACTTAATATACCCACGAATAGAAATTGTTGCCCTTTCTTATGTTTCATCGCAAAGCAACTGTTCCCCTTTCTCTACTCTTGCTGCGTCACCACCCGCCCGCCCACTGCTGCTCGCCACCTACTGCTTCTCGCTCGGCACCGACGCTACCTGTTGCTTGCTCGTCGTCAACGCCGGACGCCGCTGCTGCTGCTCTGCGTCGCCGCCGTCATCCTCTCTACCGCCGCCCGCCATCCTCCTTGTCGTCGCCGCTGCCTGCTTCATGCTCGTCGTTGTCCTCCCTGCCGTGTCGCCTGCATGCCTACTGCCCGCCGTAGCCTCCAGGTAGTCGTAGCCTCTATTCTTCCTTCTCCCTAGCTCCTTACCTACAGCAAACACAGCCACGGCCGTGTTTGCTGTTGGTAAGGATATGAACAAATCTTTATGTAATGCTTTATGTAAATTCTAGGATACGAACAAATCTTTTGTTTGCATATATTTGTGCTTCTAATCCTAATGCTTGACCTAATTCAGTAAATTTTGATGCATGTTGAAATAAGATTTAAACTTGTCCATTCTAGCATCCTAATTTGATTTGATTAAACCTAACATTGATGAAACCCTAACATGTGCATATCTATTATTGTGTTTGTTGGCCTAGAAACCCGTCCAAGATTTACTCATTAGGAGTAAATATTGGATAGTCCCCGGTTTGGGACTGTTTTTGAACACCTAATCTCACTTAGGATGTAAGTGTATAATGTGTATTGAGTTTTCGAGAAAATTTCGGTAGCATTTCCCTGTTTGTTCTCTAAGTACATATGTACTTAGAGAACAACGCGGAAATGCTGCTGAATTTTTTTTTGAAAACCCAATACACATTATACACTTACTAGTGAGATTAGGTGTTCAAGGATGGGATAGGTGGTACATATTTATTATATATAAGAATGACATCACATGTGTTTGTTGTCCTAGAAAGTGAACAATCATTGTTCTTTATATTACTTGTACATTGGTATAAATTAGAATGAACAATCACTAAATTATATATTGTTTGTATGGAGTCCAGCTTCATTGTACCTCCTAATCTAACAATATTTTCCATGTAGCGCATCACATTCTAGCCGCAGGACAAATCGTTATTTTGTATTGGACACTATCAAATGTTACCACCATAGAAATGCTTAATAAAGGCACTTTCATTTCATGTCCCGCATTGTCTGCTTCAACATCAGATGGGTCTAGATAATATACAGTTAGCATGGTTGGGACGATTACCATCAGAATCTAGTATCTACCCCTAATTGCAAATAAGCCAAACAAATAGAAAACCGGATGGGTCTAGATAATAGGAGTAACTCTTGAATAGTCCCCGGTTTGGGACTGTTCTTGAACACCTAATCTCACTTAGGATGTAAGTGTATACCCTAATCTTGTCCTAATATATACTTGTTTTCTCTTTGCTCATAGAATGGATAGATCATGGATGTCCATTCGCAATCGTTGCACCCCAGAGTTTATATCTGGCCTTAACCAATTTATTAGATTTGTCGAGGAACATAGGAAACAACCTGGAGATAGGTTCTACTGTCCATGTAGGCATTGCGGTAACAACTTGAAAGTCAACACTGGTGACGAAATCAAAATTCATATCATGTGCAATAGGATTGTACAAGGCTATATAGAATGGCACTGGCATGGAGAGATTTCAAACCCAAAACCAGTGGATGTCGATAGCAGTGCTTGTGTGGAAGAAGAAATTGCCTACGATGACGTAGATGTGAATGAACCAGTTCCAGTAGACATCGTTGATGCGATGCTGGATAGTTGTGGGGTAGAGCACACCGATCCACCTCCCATTTTTAGAAACATTGTGCATGATGCTGAGATATCGTTATACACAGGTTGTACTAAGTTTACGAAGCTTAGCGCTATGTTGAGATTGTATAAGCTGAAAGCTAATAATAGATGGAGCGACAAAAGCTTCACGTCATTGTTGTCTTTGTTGAAAGAAATGCTTCCTAAAGGAAATGAGCTGCCATCTCAATGTACCAGGTAAAGAAATTGTTGTGCCCAATGGGAATGGATGCCAAGAAGATACACGCATGCCCGAATGATTGTGTATTATTTCAAAAGGACTATGTGGATTTGAAATATTGTCCAAAATGTGGAGCGTCACGGTATAAATTGATGACTTCAGGGGAGTCCAAAATTGGTTCTCCTTCCAAGGTGATGTGGTATCTACCTATAATATCACGGTTTCAATGCTTGTTTTCCAATCCGATAGATGTAAAGAATTTGAGGTGGCATGCAGATGTTAAGAAAAATAATGATGGGATCCGACGCCATGCGTCTGATTCCCCACAGTGGAAGAAGATTGATCTATTGTACCCTGAATTTGGTGAAGAAGTCAGGAATCTAAGACTTGGGCTTTGTACAGATGGGATGAATTCGTACGGGACATTGAGCAGCCAACATAGCACTTGGCCAGTCATGCTTGTTATATACAATCTTCCTCCCTGGCTGTGTATGAAAAATAAGTATGTAGCGTTGTCGTTGTTGATATCGGGCCCTAAACAACCTGGAAATGACATTGATGTTTATCTTGAACCTCTGATTGATGACTTAAAGAAACTCTCGGGTGAAGGTGTGATGACCTATGATGCTTCACGAAGAGAGACATTTCGTTTGCATGCTATGTTGTTTTGCACTATTAATGACTTTCCAGCATATGGGAATTTGTCTGGATATAGTGTCAAAGGAGCTAAAGTGTGTCCTATATATGATGAGAACATTGATTCAACAAGACTAAAACATGGCGGTAAGACTGTATATCTCGGTCATCGAAGGTTTCTTACAAAATTCCATCTGTATCGTAGGAAGCACAAAGCATTCAATGGATTGAATGAGGAACGGAGTGTACCTAAACCTAAACCTAAACTAGGGGAGGTTGTTTATGAAAGAGTAAAAGACTTTGTCAATGAATTTGGTAAGAGATCATAATGTACTATGGCCACACGGAGTGACAAATCTTTATTCAAGAAGAAGTCAATATTTTGGGATCTTCCTTATTGGAGTTCTTTGACAGTCGGGCATTGTATCGATGTCATGCACGTTGAGAAAAATGTCTATGATAGTGTCATTGGTACTTTGTTGAATATACCAGGTAAGACTAAAGATGGGATAAAATCCAGACTGGACCTACGTGAAATGGGAATAAGGTCAGAATTAATAGAATTTCGTGAAATGGAAAATCAAAGAACATACTTACCTCCCGCTTGTTACACATTGTCTAGAAAGGAGAAGAAAGCTTTTTGTGAATGTTTGGTAAATGTTAAGGTGCCACAGGGTTACTCATCCAACATCTGTAGATTGGTATCTATGAAAGATCTGAAGTTGATAGGTCTTAAATCTCATGATTGCCACACTCTAATGCAACAAATATTGTCTGTGGCAATTAGATCTATATTTCCGAATCATGTAAGGTTTGCAATCACCAGACTTTGTTTCTTTTTCAACAGTCTGTGCAGCAAAGTTATTGACCCTGATACTCTCGATAAATTGCAAAGAGAAGTGGTTGTTACCCTATGTCAGCTTGAGATGTATTTTCCTCCGTCGTTCTTTGATATCATGGTACATCTTGTTGTCCACTTGACTAGGGAAGTGAAAATGTTGGGACTAGTTTTCTTGCATTGGATGTATCCCTTTGAATGATACATGAGCATTTTTAAAAGTGATGTTCGAAACCGTTATCGGCCTGAAGGGAGTATTATCGAGGGTTATGTGGCGAGAGAGGTTATGGATTTTTGCAATGACTCTCTCAGTGGTAATGACACTCTTAATAATGACAAGAATATTGACAAGCAATTTAGCAAAGGAATTTTGGTATCACGTGTGAAAGTAATCAGCCGTGAGCAGTTGGAACAAGGTCACTTGAATATTTTACACAACATGGATGAACTGAACGTTTATATCGAGGAACATACCAATTTCATCAAGAGACAATATCCTCGAGCCAATAGAATGTGGCTTGCTAGAGAGAATAACAAGACATTTATTAAGTGGTTTGAAGATAAAGTCTTACATCAACTATCTCAAACACCAGATGATATTACTAAAACTATCAAATGCCTCGCCTTTAAACCAAAATTGACTGTTATGTCTTATGAAGGGTATGACATTAATGGATTCACATATTACACAAAGCGCCAAGATGATAAGAGTGTTGTCCAAAATAGTGGGGTCACCCTTCAAGCATCGACTATGTTTTTTGTAAGTGCAAAGGATAAGAGTCTACGTGAAGCTAAAATGTCATATTACGGTGTCATTGAAGACATATGGGAGTTTGACTACATAGATTTTAGAATTCCGCTTTTCAAATGTAATTGGGTTGATAACACCAAAGGAGTTATAGTGGATGAATTGGGTTTCACTTTAGTGAACATTGAAAAGATTGGCAAGAAGGGTGAACCATTCATATTGGCATCACAGGCGAAACAAATATTTTATATCGATGATCTTGCAAATGATAAATGGTCTGTTGTTCTTCATGGTAAAAGACAGTTCATTGAAGATCTTATAGATGAAGAATAGTACTATGATAAGTATGATGACTCCAGTCCATTCTCACTTGGGTTGCCAACACCAGCAAATATTGAAGCTAATGATGCCTTGTATGTGCACGGAGATCACAATGAAGGATTGTTAATTGATAAAAAATCACAATATTAGAGGCATGTTTATTTTTTTTTATATGTTTTATTTTTCTGAATGTGAACTTTACAATGTAAATGTGAACTTTACAATGTGAATTTTACAATGTGAATTACTTAATTTATAATGTGAACTTTACAATGTGAATTACTTTACAATGTGAATGTGAACTTTACAATGTGGGCTTTACCATTTGAATTACTTTACAATGTGAACTTTACAATGTGAATGTGAAGTTTTAGATGGCTGAGCATTCTCCTGATGACCGTGCTGATGATTACCGTGAGGGTGAGGACATCAATGTGCCACCTCACAATGTAAGTTTTAAAAATATATCATATATTTATATCTATATGTCCATTTATAGTTATATCTTGTAAATGTGTTTATTTTGTCAAATTTTAGGTTGATGATGCACATGTACCATCTGAAGCACTTGAGGCACTTGATCAGCAGCACCAAAAATTTGACAAGAGAAGGGGCATGACTATGATGAAGAAGTTAATAGCGCAAAACGGCAATGGACCCAAACTTGTTGTGGATTTTGATAATGCAGGAAATGCATCTGGTGTGAATCGCAATTCTTTTGTTTCATATCTTGGGTATGTTACTCGTAGCCATTGCGGTTGTAAGATAGATTCTTGGCATAAAGTTCCTAAGGAGAAGAAAGATGTAATATGGAAGGATTTATGTGTGAGTTATTATTAATTTGCTATTCTATTTTGTAGATTACTAATTTTTTGAATACTAGTTAATAGTAATTCTATTTTGCAGAGTATATTTGAATTGGATGAAAAGCTGCATCGTAAATGCATGATGCAACACTGTGGGAGAGTCCTAAGGAACTATAGGACAAATCTCATCCGAGAATACATAAAAGAAGGTGACAAGAGGAAGAATACAGCCACTGAATAGTGAAACTTCCTGGACAAAGAAGAATGAGACGCGTTTGTTGCTTCAAGACAAACTGATGAATTCAAGGTATTAGGCGTCAGTCCCAATCTCATTAATATATGTTGTATTCACCTATTCAAGATAACAATTAGTGTTACTAACCAAATCATTAATGTGCATACTAACTAGGCCCTCAGTGAGGCACAAAAATCAAGGCGTGCACTGAATGTGCATGACCACACAATGGGTCCAAAGGGGTATGTAGGCATTCGCCAAAGACTACAGTCTGAGGCTACTGCTCAGTCTGTTGCAACTCAGGAGTCCTCTACTATAGGTAGCACACCTCTACCTCACCATGATGTCTGGATAGCTGGGAGGCAAAATAAGAAGGGACAAATAAGGAAGCCCGCAACTGCTGAGGCGGCTGCAAAAATGGTAAAATACAACTCTTACAGCAATTGTTCAAATATTGATTATTTGTGGTGTTTACTTAATTACAAATTTTTGTTTTGGCGATTAGCGGGAGCTGCATGAGCTGAGGAAACAAGGCAAGTTCATCCCTGAGGGAACAAGGGATGAATTGACAGTTGCTCTGGGTAACCCAGAGTATCCTGAACGTGTTAGGGTTGCAAGTGCTGGTCTGGGCATCAAAGCTTTTTTTTGGCCATCACAGCGCAAACATGTCCCAAAAGCGGGACTTTCACAAGAAGAGGTAACATATTCTTTCTTTATAATGTTAATGTAAAAGAGAATTCAATAATTAGAAGCTAATGTTTATTTTATCCATGTATATGTAGATAAGCTAGTTGATAGATAACTTGAAGAAGCGCTGAAAAAGTGGCAGGCATCTCATAATGCCACTCAGCAGACAGTACCTATTATGGCATCCCGCTCTACTCCTACTACAGAGGTTGGGAGTAATCCTGTAGACCCACCACCTAGCACATCTGCTATAAGTATTTTTATGACATAGTAACTAGTTTTTTAATTCAAGATGATATATTTTCAAGATAATATGTATATATGAAATTGTAGTCGTTTCAAAAAAAGATGATATGTATATATGTATATAGCATTCTTTACACAAAAATTTGTAGGGGTTGAAGCCATGTCATCTAAAAAGTAAAGAATATGTCATTGTAGAGGCGTCGGCTTACCCATCCCTACCAGGGGAAATGTTTCACGGGTCTCCATTACCAGCTGGTTGGATTCGTGTGAGCCCGGTACATATATTCTCTAAGTGGATGGATCTTCCATTGCCATATGCCCACCCAAATTGTGAAACGCTTGGTGAAGCAGAAGGCAGAATGATATTGTGGCTAAAAGCAGATGTCCTCTTTACTGAAATTGTATGGTAAATTTACATTACGTTATATTGTTAGTGTGTGTATATGATGTCAGTTGATCTGAAATTATATATATATATATATACAGGTTAAAAAGAAGACACCCACAGCATCTAGGCCTCCACTTCCACCTCCTACATTACACAGTTGGGTTCCACAGGACCTACCTGTCCAGTTAGGTCCTAACTGTAGGGGTATGGCAATATGGTTAGGCGAACATGATATAAATTGCCCTATAACTGTATCTATAGATTCAGATGTTGTAGGTCAATCATACAAAAGCAAACTATTTATACAAGATATTTTGGAGTTGTTTCGATATGATTGGCTAAATACATCTGTGATAGAGCTATGGATAAGGTGAGATCTTCTTTATACATCCATATACCTTGTGTAGGATCTGGTGATCTGGTTTCTTATTTATAATGCATGCGTAATTAATACATATTTTGCAGCTACTTAGACAAGATATGTGCAGATTTTGCATTCAAACATGTACGATTTTTGATTCCATCTTTGATTAGTCTAGTAGCTAAAGACCCTCTGTCAGTTCAACAATACTGTTGTGAGGCTTTTATAAATTTTGCTCAAAATAAGAAGACGGTGATAATAGCTCCATTCAATGTAGAGTAAGTTTACTTTTCTTATTATAATTTGGACTTAAGAAAATTACATTTTTATTGTGGATTTTGAGTTATTAATTTTTAACTTTTTTACCTCTAGTGGTATGCATTGGGAGTTACTAGTTATTGTCCCCGAGACATTCGTTGTCTATTATCTAGATCCTAAGGGGAGTAAATTGAATTCAAAATATGGACACAAAATGAAAATGGCATTATTCCGGTGAGAAATATTTCATTTTCATATCCGTTAACATATCTTATTACATTACTCTTTAATTATGCAATGTATTGTGTTACATTAACATGTAGGGGTTTAGATGAGTTCAAAAAGGCTGGAGGAAAGGTCCCCACAAAAAAGAACTAGCCAATAATTTGGACGAATGTGAAATTAAGTTCCCGACTACAATATATATATATATACATATATATATATATATATATATATATATATATATATTATTTGTGTGAATAATGCTTAATTAGTTGTATTTTTTAATATTTTGTATGTTTGAATTTATAGTGTGCTACACAAGACAAAGGATGGGCATGTGGATACTATGTGATGCGATTTATGCACATGATTATCAAATATGCCGCAGTGGACATCGATACTATTCCTGAGGTATTATATAGTCTCATTAGATAATATGAAATATATCAATCTTATTTATAGCTCATTAATATATATATACATCATTCTCTTTACAGGTGTTTAAAACTGACCACACTACAGGAAAAGCCTTACCAGATGTACATGCTCCCTATATGACAGGAGAATTAAATGAAGTAAGAGAAGAATGGGAAACAACCATACAAGTAGTGGGGGTTTTAAAATATAATTGGGATGTTGATAGTGAATAATGACTAAAGAATGATATTTTGTAAATGAATTTCTGAATTATAATATATGTGTGAATGTTTCTACATGTCTGGATGTTTCTACATGTGTCTGAGTGAAAATGAATGAAACTGTTGGTTGCTATATGAATGTTTCTACATGTGTGAATGTGAAAATGAATGGAACTACAGATTTCTAGCTACATGAATGTTTCTAAATGTATGAAAATCAAATGGAACTGCAGGTTGCTAAATGTGTGAATATTTTTGTAGTTAATTTTGCAGGTTTGTGGCATGTTGTTGGCTGATATCAATGGATGTCATAAAGCTTGCAGTTCATAACTGAACTGTAGGTTTCTCATCCTACGACCAGCCACAGTAGGTCTACAGACTGATAGAAAAAAAACAATAGGCATCGGTTATTTGTATAAAACTGACGCCACATAGGTACAGTGTTGGTTTCCCTACTCGTAACCGACGTCTATTGCCTTAACACCATGGTCGTATTGGGGTATATGGCGTCAGTTTCTTAGCTAATAACTGACACCTATATGACACCACGGTCGTGCTGGCCAGCATGGCTATGGCAACCGACCAGACACCATGGCCGTGCTGGGGGTGATATGGTGTCGGTTATTACTAATAAACCGACGTTGATAGTGCCCCAGATGGCGCCCTTTCTGTGGTGCGAAGGCATATGATGTCAGTTTCTTATCTAATAACCGGCGCTGATAGTGCCCCAGATGGCGCCCTTTCTATGGCGCGAAGGTATATGGTGTCAGTTTCTTATCTAATAACCAACGCTTATAGTCCCCAGCTGGCACGATTTCGGTGGCGGGCGAAGGGTTTGAGCGTTAGTTTTGGAACCGACGCATAACGGTTGGGCTTTTAGCGTCGCCCACATAGGTGTCTCTTAGAAACTGACACTAAAGGCCTTAAATAACTGACACTAAAGGTCGGTTATGTACTAGTGTGAGAACATGCTGAATGAGATACTCATCGACCAAGATCAGATAAAAAAGGCTAAGGAGGAATGCCTGTACCATCCCTAGTTTAACAGGTATACCTTCTGGAAAGCTCTAATGGGGATTCCAAACTACGAGGCGAAGACTTGCAAGGCCTCTAACATACATTCCGGCCTAGTGCAAACACTACACAAAATTATTACAGGCACTCTTTTCCCCAGGATAGAGGGTGGAAACGTTAGTATTTCCAATCTCTTTATTCTCTAGTCCATCCTCAAAGGGCTACCGGTCAACATCGGACGACCTCTGATACAAAAGCACTCAGCTTACGCCCTTGGAAAAGAAATCTTAATAGGAGGTCACATAACATCAATCATGAAATTTCTCAAGATGGACAGACCACTACCCAAGTACACGGTGATAAAGGGCAACATCCTTACAAATGAGCAGAGTTTAAAGAACTCATACATCATAAAGGAGAAGGATGAAAAAGTCCACTACATCTTCTGCCCCACTGTCAAAGCATCTAGGACATTGGTACCGCTTCTAGAATTGGTAGATTATGACAAAGAAAAGCTTCTCTTCACTGAAGATGAGCTTGCCAACCTTATAGCCTCAATCAAAGGAAAGGCAGGGCAGACAGAGCACAACGTCACTACCCCCACAACAAGGCCAAAGAAAATTCCAGTAACACGGTCTTCAAATTTGCGCATACAAAAAAAATAGTAATCGGAGAAACCCACATCAAAGATCAACCCAGAGGCAGAGCCACCACACAGCGCCAAAAACATAGTAACCCCAATACCAAAACCTTTCATCTTCGATCTGGATGTTGGGTTCACCTCTACAACCACCACCATTACTACCACCTTCCACCACTCCGCCACCACACCACCACCTTCCACCATTCCACCATCCATCACTCTTCCTCCATTCTCCACAACAACGCCCACCATAATTTCTTCATCCACATCCACAACTTCACCTGCATACTCCGCCTCACTCTTTTTCTCTTCGGGCATTCCATTCTCCACCTCAATGCCCGATCTCACCTTCACTTCAACCACTTTCCCCTCAACAATCCCATGTCATCCCTTCTCACCCGGGATGCCACCACCATTCCCATCCACCTCATCTACCACCACCATCCCGATACCGCTAGTGAATCCATCAATAGTCACCACACAATTCGCGGGTCCATCAATAGTGTCTCTTTCGCTAGGCACTACCACCCTTCCACCCCGACCCTAGCCACCTCACCCTTCCATCTCTGGGGTCCCCTTTTCACAAGTCGGTGAGGAATTCATACGACAATTTGACGCCATTCGAAACCTCCTCACCGACCCTTCTAACATATTATTATCTATTTTTTCTTGTGTGTAAGATATCGCTTCACAGGTCTCCAAGACCGACGAGCGGAACAACGCCTTACCAGGCATCATCGCAAGCATCCAACAATGGCAGGAAGTAGCGGCCCAGCAAGTCGACCACATCAAAAACCGCTTACAAAACCTGCCGGAGTTGGTACTCGAGATGAAAGGCCAGCAAGAGGCATTGGCCCAGCAAGTCGACAGGGTCTCTACACAAACTCAACCTTTGCTTGAGACCCTCCGTGAGCTTCAGCAGCAACAAACTGCTCAAAGCACCCGCTTGGATGACATCAACAACAACTTAGTACAACTCATCTGCCGCCAAGAGGATGACTCCAACAAAGAACTCAACGACCTTCATACACAAATAATCGATCTATCCACACGACTCCGCTCTACCGAAGCAATATATGCAGATCTTAAAGATAGCCACGACGCACTGCTCGAAACCCACGAGCATGTGCAAGTGGAACTCGAAGAGCTGCAAGCAATCTCTCGGCAATGCAAGAAGAAGCCGATCACGAAGGTAGAAGAAAAGGCAGCGAATGACAATGATGACGACAATGAAGATGATGATGAGGACTCTGATTCCTCAGCTGACTCCAATGATGATAGATCCTCCTCAGACGATCAACCTGACGTCCCAGGCAATGCTGGGGAGGGCACCAGCCGAGGGGCATATCCCGCAAAAATAGGAAAGGACAGAGTCCACCAAGAGGGTGGAACCAAAGATCCCAGGTCCCCCGATAACAATGACAATGTCATAATGTCGTATGGGGACCAGTTCTTTAACTTTTCAACTATGGGATCCCTGGGGGACACTACCAAAGATGCAGCTTTTGCTAAGTTCCAACAATGCATACTAGGAACTCGCATTAACCCACCCATAATAGTCATCCATCAATACTCTGCTCCAGAGCAACCTGTGCCTTCCCCCCCAGAGCAGGAAGAATCCGATAGAGTGAGTCTAGACACAGATGATAAACTCGATTCTGACTCTGATAAAGATGAAGATCTACCTTTTTTCTTGGACGACAACAAGCAGACTTCACTTCCTCTACCACAAGACCTGCCCCTTCCACCATCGCTACCTCACAAAATGCATAACTTGGACATGGAGGCCATCTCTACATTAGATGTTCAGGACATCTTCATCCTGAACACTATCGTAGATGATGCCAAAGATGGGGGGACATCATCTACAACAATATAAAGAAAAAGCACAAGTTGACACGAGAAGACTTCCGTGTTATCCTTCGACCACAATCGACAGTGAAGATGGATATCTTCTGTGTCTTCCTTGCCAATGCTATTGAGGAATTCTAGAGCTCAAAAAGGCTGTAGTCCATCTTCAATGCTTCGCCCGCTCTATCCATAAGCTTATTACATAAGGACTTCTGGGCAAAGTCCATTGAGCGGCTGTGAACTGGCCTTGCACGAAGGGCACGCTACATTTCCATGCCCTTTAGAGTTTCCGACCACTGGCTGATCATGATTGTCTACACCGCATCCCACGACGCCAAGGTGTACAACTTCTGTGCCAGCAAACTGAAGGCTAGACAAATAAATTTTGTTGGATTGGAAGCCAGGGAAGCATGATGCATACCTTTCCGGTTTCTCAAAATAATATGGGCTTCTTGCCCATCTCTACGACATGGTTGGAGCCAACCATGGTTCCAAATCATCAACCCAACAGTCCAAACTTTAGTTGGTTCAGGGGATTGCACTTTTTGTACAATATGATTCATAGAAGGGCTCAATAGACAAATCCCCTTTACTGAGCTTGCAACATAGGATATGCACTCCTTACGAGGACGTTATGCCATGGAGCTCATTTGTGACAGATGATTCTTTAAGGATTTGATAATGGCACAAGACGACGTACCTCAATATCTCTTCTCTACTATCCAACGTCCGCAAAAGCGTCCATACAGGACAATTCTAAAGGAGTTGGAGAAAAAGCAACAACAAACTGCCAAGGTCTCAAAACAATGCCAGTGGGACCCTTATGCTTTCGATATGGAGGAGGAAAAGGGGGACATCGACTTGATAATAGGGGTCACCATCAACAAAGCATTCCAACCAATGGTGCCCCTATCTTCCATAGAACCAACATTTCCAAATTTTGACCTTGTCACATGCAAAAAACTTTCTGATAATGAACTCAGATCATCATGTCTAGGCTTTATGTAGAGAAAGATGAGCTTGTCTTCATGCACAGAAACATCCTAATAATGGCAGATACTTTCTGTGAAATTGTACAAACCAAAGGTTCTTTATCTATGAGCTTGATGACTACCTACCAATTTCTTCTAGCACGGGACCTACCTACAGTTTATATGGCATCGACATACATGAAGGATGGTTTACTTGGATCCAAGAACTTCATAACCACGGAGGATCTTATCTTGTATCTTAAAAACATGACTCTGAGGTTCATTATTTTCCTTTTCTTCACTCTGAGCACTAGTTTCTACTGGCAACAAATTTACATGAGGGAAGTACAATCATTTACAATAGTTCCGACAGCCAGTTTGATCCAAACCAAAGACAGTTTGATATCATAGCAAAGATGCCGATGGAGGAAGTGGCTAAGGATTGTTCTGAATGACTACACGACCTCCTGGGAAAATACACAAAGGCGTATGACACAGAACATTTCCATTGCCCAGCCTTCAGCCACAGATGTCCCCAGCAGATCAGAGAATCAAATGACTGCAGTTTCCACATCCTCTACTGGATGTATACCATCACTTTTCTTGGAAAACAAGTGGAGGACATGAAGGACGTGGATTACCACGCTTTATGTAAAACAATTACAGCTAATCTCCTACGATCTCATGGATTAACAAGGGATTAACAGAACCTTAATACCCTTGCCCATGTACTTCTCAACCTATCACTTTGACACCCTGAGGACAAAGTGAGTGATAAGTTAGGGGGGTATACTGGGAAAGGGCGAGCTATCATATTCAAACCCTTTTCTCTTTACTCTTTCTTTCACCTTTGTTCTTCTGTACATATTTTTCCTTTCCTTTGACACTTAGATTTTTCAATAATTCCTTTGATAGAATAACTCTTACATATAAAACAACTTTTGCTTTGGAAAAGAGTCACCCCTAGCTAAATTCGAGACAAAGTAGTCCTCAAACGCAACTACATAAGTAGCATTTAGGCATGTAATGGTGAATTAATAAAACACTTTCAGACTCGATTTCTATACTTTTTCTTCAATTCTGGATCAGACTCTCCACAGGTTAACATCCTGGCAAAAACAAGCTAAACACTCTCAAGGATGGGAAGGAACCAGGCGAAATCCAAATCAAGGAACCACACAAGTGGACCACCAAGTACGAAACTGTAATAAGTGCATGTTACGAAATCCTAAGAAACAATTTTCTTCTTTTCAAAAAGAGGCTTGGCAGCCCAAATAAAATCCTTAATACCCAATTCCTAAGCCTGTGAGCATGTGAATAAAAGTCTGAGTGTTGAATAAAAACATGTGAGTTGTGCCATGCATAAGGACCTATACGAAGAACCAATAAAGGTCTTGCCCGACCGGTACATTCAGCTGCCCTCACAAAGGCATATATGTCACACATGGTAGTGAGATCCTACGATCTCCAAGTATATGAAAAAGTTGATAAAGGACTCACCCAGTCGGTACATTTAGCTTCCCTCACAAAGGCAGATGTGTCACGCCCGACAGTGAGATCCCAAAAGTTTAGATAAACCCTCCCCCACTTAAAAGGGGAGTTACACAGAAGCCTTTTGACAACCCTCATACCTATCTTAGCTTCTGGTAGGAATTTCAAAGAAGTATAAAACTTCTTAGAGTCGAAGACATGCATAGAATATGATAAAGGAAAAGGTGGTCCCAATGCGAGTTACGCAATACAGAAGAAACCTAAGATCCATGCAACTCTCGATACCTAAAAAATTTAGGGCAAGAGGAAGCCCTGATAAAACTCTAGGAGATCTCTGGTTTAAAACTGAAGCAAGGGTATAGAAATCTTCACTAAATAAAATCGCCTCACCACTATGTGGCTTAGCTCTATCCAGCTTGAGGACAAGCTAGACTCTAAGTTAGGGGGGGTGATAACCTACCATTTTGTGATGTTATCTTACTAGTTTTTCTTAATTTTCCATACTCTTTCTTAGATAAATTATATATAATCCTTAACTTTCTATGTTATTATGAATTCACCATTAAACTAACATTTATCTTTTTCTTCTTACAGAAAAACCCCAAAAAATTTGCAAAAGCCCCAAATGATCCCAAGACTGAATGAAGTCCAAACGGTCCCAGACCGAATGAACTCAAACGATCCCAAGACCGAATGAAGTCCAAATGGTCCCAACACTGTATGAACTCAAACGATCCCGAAACCGAATAAAGGCAAACGGTCCCAAGACCGAATGAATTCCAAATGGTCCCAAGACCGAATGAACTCAAATGGTCCCAAGACCGAATAAAGGCAAATGGTCTGGAGACCGAATGAAGTCCAAACAGTCCCAACACCAAATGAACTCAAACGGTCCCGAGACCGAATAAAGGCAAATGGTCCCAAGACCGAATGAAGTCCAAACGGTCCCAAGACCGAATGAACTCAAATGGTCCAAAGACCAAATGAAGGCAAACGGTCCCAAGACCGTATGAACTCAAATGGTCCCATGATCGAATAAAAGTAAACAGTCTGGACACCGCATGAAGTCAAATAGTTTTGAGACCGTATGAAGCCAAACGGTTATGAGACCGTTTGAAGCCAAATGGTCCCGAGACCGCATGATGCCAAACGGTCCCCAAACCGTTAAAGACCCAAAGGGTCCCAAGACCGTTTGGGACTCCTTGGAAGCCTATAAATAGAACCGAAGGAGTTCTCATTAGGGATTGAATTCTTAGATGCCCAAAGGCTGCCCCAACCATTCCAGAGTTGTTTCATCTTCCGTCCTCCGCCCCAAGGCTGCCGGTCCAAGATCCACACTTCATCAAGATGCTTTATCTCTCATCGATATAGAAGGTGGGAAGTGACGAAGTCTTCATCAAGTCAACCAAGTGGTGTGAAGATAGTTGCTCTCTACTCTAAGGGGTCGACCTTCGTCCCTCCTATGTGGAGATGATGCTTTCTTTCTCTCTTCCCGCCTCCTTCTTTGTTCTTGCCATGAGCGAGTAGTCTCATACACTAGGGTGCGGGGAGTAGCCCCGCTACCCATATTTTCATTTCAAACATTGTAATTCATGAGTTTGCAATAGAAAAATAATATATTTTTAGTTCAACATCAATCGTTTAATCAATGCCAGTTTCTTGATCACCAACTTGTGTTGTCTATTATTTGTTAGTGCAAATTGTCTATGTTTGTACTTCTAGATTCAAATATCGATTGTTTGTTGGTTCCAGATTGTATGTAGTAACCATACCTTTGGTTCGGTATTTAGGAGTGTTTCTTGAGGATTTGGGCAAACTCACCTCCATCATTGTACTTTCATACTATGAAATGGAATCAGTTGACGTATGAAAGTACAATCTTGACAGGTCGAGGAACACACTTTGCGAAGGGAGTGATGCAAAGTAAGTGATCATTCATTTTGGGATGGTTGGCATTACAATGTTTCCACGTTTCTCGTAGTTAGTTATCAGAAAGGAAGCTAAGTCTACAAAGATACTAATTGTTTAGACACTTTTCTTTGCAAGCCATGTTATTATGATGTATGTTTTGATCCATGTGTAGCGATGGTGAAACTCGATCACATCCTAGTGGTTTCCAATTATCATTTTCAACCTTAAGTTTACTTTCTTGTTATTTACTTTCTCCGTACATTAGTTTAATCATCAAACATACTCATTGATCTAAATATCAACTTTTGAGTATATAAGTAGAATTATTACGTTTTCCATCTTTTGTTAAAATCTTAACAAGACCATTGTCTCGTGGATTCGACCATTAACTGTACTACGATAAGACTTCCACATATCTTAGCATACGTGGGTGGAGATCTTATTTTAGCATACTCAAGGCTAAACTTAGAGACTTACTATCTCTAGGACTTTTAGTGGTGCACTCAACTCCATGTAAGTGCAGGCTCCATCATTAAGTCATCATCAAAATGTGCACAATGTATAATCGTTAGGTCAACATTCTCCTCATTTTTAAAGATGACAAATGATTCCTAAACATATTTAAAAGGATTGCAATTTTGAACATTTTAGCTTTGAGAAGTAAGGGGATACATGAATGTATAACACAAATTGATCCCCCCATTTAATGCTTACATTTACCTATATGGTTAGTTCCTCCAAAAACACAACCACCACATATATATGCTATTTTTAATAAATTTTCCATAAGAGAAAAGGTATCTAGATATTGATCAATTTCTCAATTTAATATGTAACAACCCATTTCCCCCCACTTTTTCATATCTAAAAGGGAGGGTAGAAGAGATAGGTTAGGTCTTATCCAACACACAAGCACCAAATATAAGCACCAAGCACCAAATATAAGCACCAAGCACATAATAACCAAATAGAGAATAGATAAATTAAGTCATAATCAAAATACAAGAGTGCATACACCAAAACTCATGAAAGAAATAGTGCAAAGAGTTCAGGGCACATAAGATAATGATTACAATATAAGTAAATCAATCCATAATGAAAACTAAAACACTGAATAGCAAACAAAAGAGGTAAATAGTAGCCTTAGATACAAGTACCCAATATAAATACATACTAAGCTTGCAAAACGACAAGTACAAAGGCATTCAAAGACCTAAGAACTAAACATCAAGGTCATCTATATCCATGTCATCCTCAGCCTGGTCATAGTCTTCATCACTAGATGGATCGAGTCTCACAGAAGATGTAAGAGTAGCATGAGCCTCATGATGAATGAGTATTCATCCTCTTTTTCATCACATCTTTTTTATCTTTGTCTTGGATTTTATTTCACTTTTACCCAAATTCGAGAAATAATTGCAATCCACTTGTTTGTGACCCATTTATTAGAATTTTTAGCACTGTCCTCATATTTTGTAGGTTCTACACTCATCCACATTCTCTCAACTCCAAAATATAAAAGCTTGTTTCAATTACTTGGAGATCAAACAACTAAGGAATTCAATGACATTTTTCTAAGAACCTCGGTATTAGAGTCAAGCAATTTAACCGTTGAGTCAATCAACTCACTCATAAAAAATGTTCCATTGTGGAACTCCAGTCGGTCGTTCCATAGTGTGGATATGTCGACTCAACATTCTGCAGATCATTTGAATCAGGCAATTCAAAGTTCCATCCGGCTCAATCATGTCCTTAGAGCGCAAATCTCACTTACAAATGGCGTTGTCCCTAAAAGACCCCATGCATTCATTAATTCAAATCAGTTGACTCAGTGTATGAACTGATACATTCAAAGGCCCGAGCATAATTCCTTAGTGACCATGTCTTGATCACACTATGCCACCACCCATTTTCTAGGGTTTTGACCTTCTTCCCTTGGCCCACACACTCACAGACATGAACTGGGTGACTCAACCTCTAAGTCGATTGACTTGTGGCCCATGGGTAGACTTTACAACGCAGCCAACCAGTCTCTTCATAGGGTTTCCACCCCTCCTTATCACTATAAAAGGAGGGGGGACTCCAAAGCAAAAGGGCATCTTTGGTTATCTAGTTTTTGTTGTCATTATTTTACATTATGTTTGAGTAGTTCCCTTCTGAGGCATGGGGACTAGCCCCATAGCTTGTTCTGGTTTGATGTAATCGACTCTTTTTTTATATGAAAGAGTTATTTCCTTCCATTTATGTTTTGATCATTGGAGGAATTGATATACTCTTATGGGGACATGTGATCTCTGATCCCCACAAGAATGAACCTTTAATCCCTTATTGCAAGAGTTATCTTTTTATCCATCTGATCTCGTACTTACTTTTTGGTAGAATGATTATATTCTTATGGGTGTGGTGAGGTTTTGAGTCCTTACAAGAATGAATCCATGATCTTTTTATGTGGTCAACTGATTTAGATTATGATCTTATACCTGTTAACTTATTTGTTATATCATATGATGATGCGATTACCAGATCCATGGGTTTGAATGTCAGATAGAAATCACATATCTATGGACGATATCTCCAAAAGTAACATGTTGGATAGTTGGATGAGTATCTACAAACACCGGGATCAATGGGTTTCTGGGAAGTCTAACCCTTGTGATATTTTTCTGAAAGGACACAAATACACATGGTCCTGATTTGATTATTGAAACATAGGAGTTGATTTGTTGAGTAAAAACATGGATATTTGTTGTGATCCCTCAGATCCCAAGTTCTTTTTATCATTTGATCTTAAATAGTTATTTCTACAGTTTTCTTAAGCTCTTAGCATAATCAAACTCTCAACAAACTAGATTTTCCTTCTTGTTCTAATGATTTGTTTGAATTTCAACCACATTTTTTCGTCTCTTGGGTTCGATACATTACTATACTAAAAGTTGATTTTTTGTTTGCAACAAGCTGCGAACCTATTTATAAGGTTAAACTCTAGGATTTTCCAAGTGATTTGTTGTGTGTGTAATGACACACATCAAATATGTCTATGTTGTTAGGGACACCATGTGCTATTTTCCAAAATGATCGCTTGTATATAAGATTTCTCTTATTTGTTTTCATAATTTTAGTTTGGTTTTATTATTTTTAGTTTGTTCCATAATTTATTTTTTGATCATAGGATCTTTAGCTTCTTTAAAAAATTTAGACTTGTTCTATAACTTTTTTCCCTTCTTTCTAATTTATTATGTAATTTTGTAGTTTTTAGCTTTTTAATAATATCTTTTTGTTATCTTATAACCTCCCATTAGTTTACTTCCATAATTTTTAGTTTTGTTCAATAATTTCTTTTCTTAGGTTTTCAAAATTTATGTTTCCTATCGATACCCATTCTGGTAGTATATCTCCTCCTTCTACCTAGTTTCCATTCTAATAGTAATTCTTTCTACTTTGTTTTGTAATTTTTAGTCTTCTTTATAATTTCTTAGATTATCTTTATAACTTTTAGCTATTTTTATAATTTCATGTTAAATCGTTAACTTGTTTTGTAAAATTAGCTTCTTTTCATAATTTTTAGTTTTTAATCTAGATCTTTTTTCCTTCTTTCTATCTTAGGTTCCTTTTTGTAACTTATTTCTTAAAAAATGGAGTGGTTGGCATCAAAAAATGTACATCATAAAAGATATGGTTCCTTCAATCACAATGAATGGATCAACCAAGTATGATTTTAGTTAACAATGATGACGATAACTATATCATCTTCAATCCAGTATAACCAACCCCAGTCCATGAAACTCCACCAATCACTCCCATTGTGGATGTTATTCTAGTTGTTGTTAATAGCCAGAAAACTAGAGTTGAACCTATTCTAAATGATGCACCCCACCTTTCTAGGATAAATTAATAGATATTTATTGAGAAAGGCTTCCTCATCAAAATCCTTAGACTTCACCACATCCAGTTTCTTTTTCACATGTGACTGATCTAGATGGGGAGCCACCACCACTTGAAGAAAGTCACATGCCCCAACTCATTTAATTTAAAGATGATATTCCCATTTTATTTCCTTTGAAACCCTTGGGAACATCTTGCATAAAGGAACTTGAGACACATGCTATATCAACAAGGAAACCCACTAATCCCAATAACCACAATGTTGATTGCAAGATTCTTTAGGAGAGAAAAAATAATTGCAATGCTAATTTAAATCCAATTGTTCCTTTCATATCAGAACCACTTCTCCTAGATGTAGATCAAGATGAAGGGGGGAAACTAGAGCCATATTTTCTACCTGGTCCTGCACAACTAGTACTACATGTTCTACCATCTTGGTACCTGCCAATATCGCCCAATTTGCATTCATTGCCAACACCTCCTTCACTACTGAAGGAAGATCTACAGATCTTATCAGAGAGAATGCAAGGTGAAAGGCAATATGAAAGTCCCTTTGGGATCCATGACCACCCAACCATTGGCGCACTATGAAGCTCCAGTAATCAAGGTTCAGCCCCCATACATATTCCATTTAGCTAGTTGTTTTTCAAGCTACCAGGACCCCCTGGTAATCTCTACACTTTTCTTCCCTCCATTCTAGATTTAATTTTTCCTCAAGATGGGAAACATTTTAGGTTTGGGTTGGAGGTGGGTGGTATGTACTCATTCCACCCATTCAATCTTAAAATTCTTGCAGTTTCCACAATGTTATGTAGTTTAGATTTAAATTTTTCAAAAAAATGTTTCTTTATATTAGGCCTTTACCTATTCACACATGCCTTTATCTAATTGAGCATGATGATATGCATGTTTATCAATATACCCCCTTGAATGAGGCAACTTCTTTTGCTACATAAATTATAAAATCCACCATTGAAAGAAATTACCATGTAACCTATGCTCTTAATTAACACCATTCTATGGAAAAGATGGCAAGTTATAGATGACTAATAAGATTAAAAAATGCTTCCTTATATAGAATTATAGATAAACTTGGAAAATTTTTCATAACTCATAATTAATTGACCGAATTTATGATACTCCCAATGTGTTTAAATTTAAAAATGAGTTGCAAAAAGAACACTCTTTTCTCTACACTTCTTCCATCGCCTTCGCATCTCTCCATCTGCAAAATAAAATGAAAAGACAAGGTGTCAAAACCCTAAGTTTAGAGTGGCACCCTTCCCCTTCTCCTCCCCCTTTCACACTTTACATACCCCTGGTAAATTTAATAGGGGTTTACCATCAAGAAAAGATGCCAAAAGAGCACACTAAAACTTGCAATCCATGTAACTGCAAACAAAGAAATAAAAAGGTCTCTAGTCAAATAGAGGAGGCACCACTTCCTTCATACCTCCCTTGACTCCACTTTTAATTCCCGGGGGAATCTAAGTAACCTCGTCAAATCCTTGAACCTTGGTTTTATGCAATTTTTAATAAGAATATGTGGGAGGGATAAATATAAAGGACATATGAAATCTCTTTTATTGAGGGTCTTGAGTTGGAACCAATCTATGAAATAATCTTAAAGTAGGGAATATAAAAATTGTTAGTTGTGAATCCATGAAGTCAAGGTTGCTTGGCCATATAGGGTGGAAGGACTTATGTGGTGTTATGTGAGTGAGGTGATAGGCCAAAAGTACTATGTTTTAAATTCAATGTTGCTCAAGGACGAGCAAAATTTTAAGTTCGAGGTATTTTGATGAAAGCACATTCATCCTCTTTTTCATCACATCTTGTTTGACTTTGTCTTGGATTTTATTCACTTTTTTCTAAATTTTGGGAAATAATTACAATGCACTTGTTTTTGACCCATTTATCAAAATTCTTATCATTTTTCTCCTATTTTGCAGGTTCTATGCTCGTCCATATTCTCTCATATCTAGAATACAAAAGCTTGCTTCAATTACTTGGAGATAATATGGGTAAAGACTTCAATTATAGATTACCAAGCACCTCAGTACTTGAGTTGAGCGATTCAACCCGTGAGTCGATCAACACAATCACCTAAAATGCTCCATTCTAGAACTTCAACCAGTCGTTCCATGGTACTGACATGTCGGCTAAAAAAATCCACTCATCATCTGAACCAAGTGATTTAAAGTTCCAATTGGCCAACTCATGTCCTTGGTGCGCAAGTCTCACTTACAAATTGCATCGACCTTAAAATACCCCCACACATTTATGAATTCAAATCGATCAACTCAACTTTTGTATTGCGTGATTAAAAGATCCAAGTGTCCTGCCTTAGTGACCAAGTCTTGGTCACACTACATCACCATTACTTTTCTTGGGTTTTGACCTACTTCCCTGGGCTCGTGCACTCACAGATGTGAACTAGGTGACTCAACCTCTGAGTCTATCAACTCATGGTCTATAGATAGACTTTACAATGCCACCTTCCAATCTTTTTGAAGGGTTCCCACCCCTCCTTATCCCTATAAAATAAGGAGGGACTTTACCGAAAAAGGCATCTCTAGTTATCTAGTTTTTGTTGCCATTCTTTTACATTATGTCTGACTAGTTCCCTTCTTGGGCATGGGGACTAGCCCCATGGCATGTTCTTATTCAATGTAATCGACTCCTTTTCTAACATATACCAAATTTTGGTACAAAATTTAATTTTGAGATATTATTCATAATCATCTCAAACTAAGAACATCTTTTGCTAAATTTACCATTCAAAATTTCACTTCAATTAATTATCTTTAAATTCAAGCACTGAAGTTCCTTATTTTGATCTCTTCATCCCATTTGGGATCAAAATTGAAGATCAAATTCAACTACAAATTCATACATCAGAATAACACAGAGAATGCAACATTTATTATGAGATAGATATATTTGTATTAATTAGTAAAATAATTTTGTTAGAAAACTTAGAATCATAAACGGATGTCGTATTATTTTTAAAATATAATTTGATACAAACGAAATATATGAAGATTTTTTTGGGTTGAATGAACTGATAACTAAATAGATATCCAAAATTACTGAAATCAATGTGTTAATTGAGGATATGTCCACAATATTACTAGGTCAAACATTGTGTGACCCATCCCTAACCCCACCAACTCTATAACTCATGTACTTAGTTGTAGGTCAGAATAGTGAGCCTTTCTCCCCAACCCCTTTCCATTTCTCCCTCTTTGTGAGGTTTGATTACCTTCATTGTCTATCCTCCTCCCCAAGAATACACTAGAAACACCCTTCCCCCTATCTATAAGAGCTAAACTCTAGGGAATCATAAAATTGACAACAACACCTGATGGTCTAAAAAACTCCCACCATCTATTCCTCATATTCTTATCTGCATCATTCCTTCTTATCCTCTGGCCAGCAACCACAGCCAAGGAGCAACGCCATGGTGAGATCGACCACTGGACCTATAACTCACCCTATTACTAGATGTTGGGAAATATGGCATTAGATAGGCAGCAAAAACAAAAAAAAAATTATTTGCCATATTCCCACAAGCATATTCCCCATTAACATGCAATCGTGTCAACAACTACGTAATGGGAAGGATATTTTATGAGGCCAGACATGGTCCTAGAGCAAGTCCAATGTTATTCCCTCATTACAGTATGTGGCTTTCTTCAAGTAGCACTTGGACAACATCAGCATCAGCTCCTAGTTGTTCACCACAGATAGCAGCCTGACGTTGTCGTCCTAATGGGAAAATCACCATGCCTCTAGGTAGTCCACACAAACAACCAAGGGCTCCTTTCATTCTAGTAGAATAATTTGGAAGAAATTGTCCCTCTCTGTTGGTATACTAGCACCAACTTGCTCTTCCAAAATTGCTCTCCCTTGATATCCCTCCCTTTATCGTGTAGGACTTGCTCAGGTTCTCTCAGTTACCACAACCAGAGAAGACAAACAATTGTCAAAGGCAATTGAATTCTATTTGAGAAGCCCCCATTACCCCTCTATTTCTAGGAGGGTCATGGTCAGGTTTCCCAGTCTGAGTGGGAGTGGAAGGGATCAAAATTTCACAAATTTTTGCAATGTGGCAAGCTGTGAAATGATTGGTGCATAGATGAACTGATTGGTTCAACCCTTGAACTAGTCATTTCATCATGTTTCCTAATTGTAATTGTATTGACAGTTATTATCTAATTTAATGCACAACATGACATCAACACAAATCCTTGAATCAATCGAATGATCCCCCAACCGCTTGGTTTACAACCTAAGTCGGTTTAGTTCATAGACATGAACTGATCAGTTTACTTCTTGAACCAGTCGTTTCACTGTCTAGATTTCTAGAGTTGGTTAAATAGACCTACCATAATGAAACAATCAGTTCAACACTTGAATCAATCAGTTCACTAACCGATTAGTCAATATTCAACCAATTTTGTTTGAATTGAATACTAAAATATTTAGTAATCAAGTTTAAATCATATTCATGAATGAAATCATATTCCAAGTGTATCCTATGTGTGTGGCCCTATAGGTTCCAAGTTATGTTTGTATTCTATGTCCATAACCCATTTATGTCATTACAAGAAAAGAGCGGCAACTAGTAACTCATCATTGATACCCAAGTAATTGTAAAGTTGGAGAACAACTTCAACCTACAATATGTGATTGGTTTTATAGTGATTTTCTAATTCCATTGTCTTTGATATCTGCATTGAATTTGAGGCATGGAAATGTCATCCATTGAATGTTCAATCTAGGTTCCTTGAACCAACGAAGATTGTTTGAGATATATGTGACCTCAGAATCATATATTGATTCACATGTGCATGCACATCCTTTTTGAAGTGTCACTTATCAAGTGGTCAAGATATCAAACTCCTATAGGGAGGACACATCCCATCTACATCACTCAAAGTCATCCTCATGTGTTAGAGTGAATCTGAACATCACCTTTATGGTAACCCTTATTCAAGGTCATAGTGGATGATGTCAAAGTACACAAAATGTCATGTGATAAGTGTAGTGATATTGGGTCTAAAAACCACAATCACCACCTTCACTATGAGAGATGATTATGACCACCAATTATGGTTTCCTTGTGTCGCTCTCAAGGTGGGTTTGTCTTATACACTATTCCACAACAAGTATCTATGTGCTTGGTTTGATATCACATATCATGACTGATGATATTTCATCATCAACCAACACACACTCTAGTCTTATGTGTTATTATTGCCTATTAGTCTTCCACAAAAATATCTGAATAGGGACATAACAAGAATGTATATACTCTTGACATATGTATGATCTCATTGTTCAGGTCATCAACCCAAAGACATATGTCCTTGAGTTATGTCATTCTTTAGACATTCAATATGTTTCCTTATTATCTCATAACTCGATGAAATAGAATAAACTAAAAGATTACCTTTATTATTAATCAAATCCTTTAAAAGATATTCCATCACAACCATCATATGATTGGCTCTCTAGGCATACATACTAACAGACTCCCACTTGCACTTAAAGTCAATCTCCCATGAATCTTATTCTTAGTTATCTAAACATGTCCATCATGTTTCTACTATGGAAGTTCTAATCTAGAGGGTTAGCGACATTTTGCCTTTAATCGGTATATTGAATGCTTCATGTCTTCACTATACGTCATCTCATATAAGATGGAACTGTCATAGTATGCTATCTAATATTCCTTGCATAACCAATATCTCCATTGTTGTCATAGTATTTATATTGTGTCAACAATGGTTGGAACATCTCATAAGCTCATATATATGAACTTCTAGATCCATATAGTACCAACTTATGGGTTCATAATACCAAAACATATGACTCATATTGTATTATAAAAATAATAGTATGTAGTTTGAAACCCTTTCCAACTCACAACTCTTCTTTTAAGATTTAACACAGCATTATCTTACTATTATTCTTTGTCATTTCAGAAGATTGCATCAGTTTAACCCCTTACACCCTACTCTTCTTTATCAGATTTATGCAAAAATTGATCCTTTAGTGCTTGTTAAGTACTACTGAATGTTCCTTATGTTTTTCTAATGACCTTCATTGCAAATTGACTAATGTCTTCTTGTCATGTCCAGTACATACAAGATAATGGGATGAGTACATTATATTATATACACAATAGATCCATATGTGAATGCATATGGCATATATTCCATTCTTCACAAGAATTGGAATAGTGGGTTCTCATGAGACTAATCCCATGTACCATAGATAGATTATCTCTCATTGAATCCTTCATGTTGAACCCTTTCAGCATCTTGCCAATATATGAGTTCATACTTAGGTTAAGAAAATTTCCAGAACTATCTCCATAGATTTCAATCCCTATCACATAGGATGTTTCACCTAATCCTTCATGTTGAATGTGTTTTCCATGCCAGGTTTTAATACTTAAAATATTGGGATATATTCCTCATCATTATGTAGAATATTTATATGATCCCACTAAATCTTTTGTAATCACAAATTTCACCTTTTATCTTGACTCAATTCAAGCTATTTGACATTCTTGTCAAATCAAAGATTCTATCTTTGAGATGCTTGTTTCCAACCTCTAGATTGAACATTGTAGTTTATAGATTTTATTTTCATTAATGGAGTTAAGAAACCTTCAGGTTGTGTCACATACACATCCTCTCAATTATTCCTTTAAGGAAAGTGGTTTTAATCTTCATATGCCAAAGCTCACAGTATTAACAAGATTTAATGATAATAATGTGAATTGGTGAAGGGATTTCATCATGTTCAACACTTTGAACTAGTTTGAAAACCTTTTCAACCAATCTGTCCTTTTATATTATCCATGTTGGTCTTCTACTTCAAATCCCAAATGTACCTTATGGCTTTTACCGCTCTAGGTGGTACCACCAAGGTCATACCTTGTTGGTGTTCATGGATTCCATTCTGGATGTATTGACCTCCAGCCATTCCTCAAACTCTAGTCCCTCAATAGTTCTTATTTGATTTTTGGCTCATCATCTAATGACCAACTCACAACTTATATGAGTTATAGGATTCTCAATCTTTTAATCTCAAACATGTTCTACTAGAACTACAAGTTTTGTGTTACATAGGGAACTTGAAATTCCACAACAATTTATTGTTCTCCTTTTTCACATTGTACCTACTTAGGTTCAAATGTTTTATTACTTATCTTGAACTTATCGAGTTCTACTTTTACCCCCATTGATTCTTTTGGAACTCAGTTATCCTAGTAACAAACATTTTGTTGTTGGATTGGGATTAAAAGTAGTGTTCAACAAATTAACATTTATATGGTCTTAAGGATAAATCCTTCAAGAAACTCTTTTCTTGTATAAGATTAAATTCTTATAAAAGACATATCGAACATTCCCATACTATATCTCATATGATGTCTTTCAAACCATTTTAGATGGTGCATCATTTTTGTGCTAAGCATATGCTGAAAAATAAAATTATAAGATTAGATTAAATGATAATCACATCATGACTCATTAGGATGCGACTTCTTCTTTTATGATACATCATTTTGCTTAAAGTAGATTCGATTATGATACACTATCACAGTATCTCCATAAGGTCGTCAAACTATTGATGTAAAGTATTTTGACATTTTATCATATTCAATTTTCTTGATACATCTATACAAGTTATACTTCATTTATAATATTCTTGTACACTTGAAGAGATTCATGTTTGTATTTCACCAAGTACGTACCCCATATCTACTTAAATCATCAATAAATATAATGAAGTATAAATAACTACCTCTAGCATTTATTCTGAAGGTATTTGTACATCATTATGCACAAGTCCTATTAGAATGCATATTCTCCCACTACACCTAGTGAGAGGTGTTTGTAATGTTACTCATATCTAAGACATGCATGTTTCTTATTGGTTCAATAACCAAAAGAGTCTAGATAAACATCAACATGGATTTTAGAAGTGCATTTCTCATATATGTGCTCTAGATGACAATAAAGATTTTTCAATTGTAATCCTTTAGGTATTTACATTATAAACATTCATCTTTAGATCCTTTCATATAAAGATCACAAGACATTTGGATCATTTCTATACAAGATCACATCTTTGAAATAGAATCATTAACTACTCTTTATTCACTATCATCTGTGTCCATACAAGATGCATAAAGTAAAATGTTTCTATTATTGGTATAGTGAAATAGCAATTCATCTAGATCTATTACATGCCCTTCGAGTTAAGATAAATTCTAAATTTAGGTTGAAGTTGCAGCAACTCTTTCTCCGCACATTCCATCATTGCCCTTTCTTAAAGACTTATTTCTTATCAGATCATGCATATTCCAACATATGTCAGATCTGCATCCGGTATCACATACCCAAGATAAAGAAGTATTCAAATTTATCTTATAATGTATATACCTAAGGTGGATTTCTCTATCCCCTCCTTCTTCTTCTTTAGTTCCTTTAGGTAGACAGGACAATTCCTCTTCAAGTGTTCAGGCTGGTGAGTTTGGAGACAATTGCATTACTTATTCACTTCTCCCTTTGCCTTGAGTGCTGAACACTTGGGCTTCTGGCTAGCTTTAGAACCCTTCTTAGCTTTTCCTTTTCCTATAGACTTTTGCTTTAGTTTGTTGATCATCATCACATACTTGGGATTGTCATTCTTCATTTGTGTCTCAGTTGTTCTCAACATGCCAAGTAACTCTTTCAACAACTTGTAAAAGTCATTAATGTTGTAGTTCATGATAAATTGTTTGTATGACTCTATTAGAGACTGCAAAATCACATAAGTGAACAATTCTTGACCCAAGGGGAATCCCAATCTAGAAAGGTTCTCCACATACCCAATGACCTTGAGCACATGAGGACCTTCATGATCTCCTTCTACCATGTTACATTTGAGCAACGCCTTAGAGACATCAAATCTCTCCTATCTTGTTTGATCTTAGAACATGTTCTTAAGATATCTGACCATCACAATAACATCCATGTTCTCATGTTGTCTCTACAACTCATAGTTCATAGAGAACAACATTAGGCATTTAACATACGACATCTTCAGTGTGCTTCTTGTAAGCATCCCTATCAGTCTTAGGTGGATTGGAAAGAGGTTCTTTAGTCTATGTTGTTTCCAGGACATAGAGCTTCTGATTCCTATGTGAAAACAATTCTCAACATCCTGAACCAGACTTGGAAGTCATGGAAGTTATTCTCATTCAACTTATCCTTATCAAGGACTAATCACAGAGAAAAATTGTTGTTGTGTTTTGCCATTTTATTCTACAAGAGAAATTTGCAATTTTATCAAAAACTCATTTTTTATATGATTTGATTTTGTAAAAAAATTACGATGTTTAATTATGCCTTTAATTAGCTATCGCTCTCATTGTTTTGTTCAAATTGATAACCCTTAATTATCAATTTGGAAGATTGTAGCCCACAAAATTCTAGTGAGCCAAGAGCCAAGACAATTCAATTATTACTCAGCCAATGGCAACACCTATAATCAAACATTAAGGTAGGCAACATTTTCCAATTGCATCTTATACAATTCTTGGATAGATTGTATGTAAAACTCATTGCCATAGTCATATGTATGCCTCTAGGTTCTGAATCTCATTAAAGAAACCCAGTTACACCTGACCCAAAAGCCAACATGACAGAAATGCACCCCACTTGGTGGACCCACATAACTATCATCACACTTCCACGAGATAGACATCGCACCACATTTGGCATGCCTACACATAATCAATCAAGATTTCCATGTGTTTTGCAAATGGAAAGCATCTTAGACTTAATATGTTTGATGGAGGGATTTTATATATTAATATATATACATATATGAAGCAAATCACCACATACTACAGTACGTATCATATACATGCTATATCCCATAAATATCTAATATAAAATATTATCGATGCTTATCATCATACTAATGTAATTTCTTGGAGCCACAAGGAACTACAACTACCTAGGTATACATCTCATGCATGAACATGCTATTGGTGTAGATCTGTGCTTGGACCATTTTGGGGTTTATCAGTTCAACCCTTTAACTGGTCAGGTCACCTCTCAGTGAGTTGGTCTGTCAGACCGGTCGTCTGGACTCTTTCCAATTGATGTATGGATGCCTTCAAATGGTCGGTTGGGTCACCGCCTGATCGGTTCATCCCGTACAGTTCTCCTCATCGGCCCTCCAAATGGTTAGCTCGTCTTATGAAATGGTCGGCTTGCCTAATGCTGAACATCTTTGCCGTCGTAATAAGAAAAGAAGCTTTCCTATTGTTATTAAACTTTTATATAGTAATGAGAAACCTCAAGTTATACTCGAAGGGAGAATAGGTAGGAACGAATAATACTTCTACATTGGGAAGAAGAAGGTATAGGCTTGGTATGCAAACTGAGATATAAATAGCAATAAACAAACTATCTAACCACACACAAATATTTCGATTATTGGCCATAAGCATGCTACACATCCATGATAAAAAACAATCTTAAGGTGACGTGTAAATTAAATATATATATATATATATATATATAGTTTGGGATCATGTGTGGTCTTTAATCAGATATGCACACTAGTCATTTTAAATATTTACATTGTATGCAATAAATAAATGGTGAAAACCAAAATCTGATCATATCGACTACATCCCAAAATATGGTAGATTGATGTGGCTTAGATACCAGTGTCGGGAAATATGGCATTAGATATGCATATATATATATATATGGGCCCATCTTTATTTCCCGCGCGGGTAGCTACCCACCCACCCTTCCGACCACCTATTTTCAAAAAAAAAATCACAATTGCAGAGGACCATTTTGTCAAGCTCCCCAAAAAATTTCATCCAAAAATAATATCATTTGCCTCACCAAAATAAAAAAACACGTCCTTATATATATCTGTTGTATATTTTGTACAGAGTTACTCTTTTATTCGTGTAGTTACTTTCTTATCACCATAGTTACTTTTTTGATAGCGGAGTTACTTTTTTGACCAGGAGAGTTACTTTTTTGGCTACCGGGTAGCGAAAATCCAAGCTACCCGTGCGGGCAATTAATGAACACCCTATATATATATATATTAATATTTATATATATATCAATTTGGGATAATATGTGGTCTTTAATCGGATATGCATACTAATCATTTTTAAATATTTACATTGTATGCAATACATAAATGGTAAAAACTAAAATCTGATCATATCGACTACATCCCAAAATATGGTAGATTTATGTGGCTCAGATACCAGTGTTGGGAAATATGGCATCAGATGGGCAGCACAAAATTTTTTTGTCTTCTTCCCCATTGATAGATGATCATGTCAACAACTATGTAATTGGAAGGATGGTTTATGCAGTCATACCTGGTCGTGCAGCAAGTCCAACGACTATTCCCTCATTGCAGTATGCGGCTTTCTTTAAGTCTCAATTGGACTACATCGGCAACAATTCTTGGTTGATTACCATTGAGAGCAGTCGGACATTGTCCTCCTAGCGGGAAAAGCTCCTCGCCTCTATGGTAGTCCACACGGACAACCAGGAACTCCTATTGTTCTAGTACAACAATCAGGAAGGAGATGTCCCTCTCTATTTGTGTATTAGCACCAACTTGCTCTCCCAGAATTGTACACCCTTTCTATCCCTTCCTTTATTAGGTAGGACTTGCTCTAGTTCTCTCAGTTACCACAACTAGAGAAGAAAAACAATTGTTAGAGGTAATTGAGTTGTTTTCTAAGAAGCCCCCAGTACTCCTTTTTTATAGGAGGGTCAGGGTCAGGGTTCCCAGTCTGAGTGGGAGTGGGAGGGACCAGAATTTCATGAATTTTTGCAACCTACAAACTATGAAATGGTTAGTTCATAGGTGAAATGACCGGTTGGCATGTGAATTGATAGGTTCAATACTTGAACCGATCATTTCATCATGTTTCCTGATCACAATTGTATTGAAAATTATAAACCAATTTGATGTACACCATGATGTCAACACACATCGTTGAATAAATCAAATTGATCCACCAATCACTCAATTCACAACCTCAGTTGGTCGGTTCATAAGCCTGATATGATCAATTCACTTCTAGAACCAGTCGATTTACTATCCAAAATTTCCAAAGTTGATTCAATTGATTTGACATAATGAAATGGTTAGTTCAACACTTGAACTGGTCGATTCATTATTCATCCATTAAATATTTCAACCAATGTTGTTTAAATTGAATACTTAACTTTTTGGTAACCAAGCTTAACCATATTCATGAATGAACTCCTATTCCAAGTGTATCATATGTGTGTGAACCTATTGGTTCCAAGTTACATTGATAGAGTATGTCCATAACTCATTTATGACATTATAAGCAAAGAGTGGCATCTAGTAACACACTTTTTTTTAAAATAGCTTAATATCATTAAAAGTAAGCCATACGACATCTACAAGATAGACATCTCTCATCAAGTAACCAAGCAGCAACTCCTTTTTTGGAAAGACATAACATAAGGCTCAGATTGGAATGTGATAGGTACGTTTCTGCACCGTCCACCTCTTGTAGTGGTTGTCTAAAACAACTATCTGGGATGGAATTCATCAATCTACAAGAGCCTATGAGTACATCTAAAGAGGAGTTTGCATAGCCGCTGATAGAGATTACCATCATGAAGACAAATGATAGATCACCAGACAAAGAGCTTGACCACAAAGCAACAACACAGACCAAACAACTCAGACACAACGCCACATAAAATGAGACTAGAAACACAACTAACAGTGACGAGTACTAAGGTTGCACCAACCAGGAGACCCGAGAAGGAGGCCAAACCCCAGCCATGCAGATACAGAGGAAGGATGGCTCATGCGGATACAAAGGCGGGAAGTAGAGGGTGCTAGGAACTCCACCACAACTCCCAACCACCACTGCATACAGGGGGCAGAAGATCCGCACAGAGCACAAACCCAGCTTTCTCCTCCCTTGCCTGAAGCACCAAGGGGCACCCGAGCTCCCCGTCCTCCCAAAAAGGAACCAGAGGCACGACTGTGACCAACAAATACCCAAAACATAGGAGAGGGGTGCCACCTCGGAGGAGGACCAACACCCAAACTAACAAACAGAAACACGCCAAAAAACGACGACTAAACATGCATACACTTGCCACATAAACTAGAAATCGAACAAAAGAAAAACACAAATCGCTGCCTAGCACCACGATCGGCCAAGATCCGCCCACCTCCAGCAACGTCGTCCCCCTACAAACAAACAACAAGCACCGTCATGGATGAAGACAACCTCTAATCAAGAACCTGACGAACCGAAGCTCCGGGACCCAGCTGCCCAAGAAACTGGATCAGAGAAGAGACGGAGGTTGGAGAGGAGGCGACTCTCCGCCAGACACAACACCAATAACCAAATGAGGAAGAGGCCTAGGCGGAGCAGGTGGTGCTCGCCAGCGCCCAGCACATCCCCCAAGCCTGACGAGGACGGACGGTGCTTCTGATGCCCTAGATCGCACTCCCATAGTGGACTCCTCTCGTGTGTTCCTTTTCACTGCCGTAAATTGTTTCTTCTTCTAGTAACAGAACATTGCTACCCATGTAATTAGAAAGTTGGAGAACAACTTCAACCTATAATATGTGATTGTTGTTATAGTGATTGTCTAATTCCTTTGTCTCTGATATCCAAAATAAACTTGATGCAGGGAAACAGTGATGAGATTCTTTCATCAACCAACACACATTCTAGTATTATGTGTTATTTCTATCTATTAGCCTTCCACAATAACATTCAACTAGGGACATAACTAGAATGTAAATACTCTTGACATTTGTATGATCTCATTGTTTAGGCCATCAACTTGAAGACATACATGATTGAGTTATGTCATTCTTTAGACATTTATTATGTTTCCTCATTACCTCATAACTGAGTGAAACAAAATAATCAGAAGATTGTCTTTATTATTTATCAAATCCTTTATAATATATGTCATCAGAATCATCATATGATTGGCTCTCTAGACTTACATACCAACACTAACCTCCCTACTTCCTTCTTTCGTGACACCAACCGCCATCAAAACCTACAATGCAACCAAGTATAATGGTTCTTACTTCATCACAAGCTATCCATTCTGATTTGCAACATGCACCTCACCCTACAGAGATGTTAGTGCCACCATGGATCATCTCCTTGACTCCATCCACTAGTGCCTCCAAGATATAATCAATGTTGTGGATCATCTTCTTCACAACTGCCAACTCAATCAGATCTACAACAATTCTAAACCCTGAAAGACAACAACTTTTACACCAACTATCCATGTCGTGCTGCCTCCTCCATCATCACCATCCCAAATTCCTTCGCCACCGCAGCCATCCCCTTGATCTTGAAGGAAAATTACAACCTACAAATATCATCATAGGTGATGAATGCATATTCATCATGAAATTCAATAGCCATCTTGAGACTGTAAACCATACTTATAAATAATATCTTAATAAATCCATGCATACTATAACTACAATATCAAACTATCAATTATATGATACCATGGCTTGTTGCATATAGGATGAATTGTAAGACTAACCTAGATATGAAACTAGTCATTATATAACACTATTGAATGAGTAAAATTGAGCATTAATGTATTGCATACTAGTGCATAAACATACTTCTTATCTTAATTGTATAAGAGTTGGGAATGATTTTTGTGCCTATTTATAACATGTAGGATATTAATATTGACAAGAAATAGGTATGTAGCATTGTAGATATGAATCTGCACATGATGATAGCCTAGCCTAATCGATCTATCATGTAAACATTTCATCTAATTAGTATGACATATGTGTGAGTATAGATGTGTGTTAATAAGACGAATAGTAATTTCAATAATTATGAAAATGATATCCTTATTCTTAGTACAAACCCTACAAATATGCATGCTTCAGTATAATCGGTTATAAGAATGTTACTTTAATGGAAATATAGAAGGATAATATGGAGGAGAACCCATTTGATCTTACATAGCCTCATATTTCTAGAATAAAATATAAGATAACACATCATTATTTATTATATGAGTAATATGTTTATATATCTACAACTTGAGATCTAAATATGAGTGTACAACTAGAATGCATTGAACTAATCTGATTTCAACCCTAAATATTCCTAGTAAGGTTAATGAACATAAATGAGCATAGTAACTAAGTAGAATTGTATTACACATAAGAGAGAATGACATTTTAAGATATAGTATAGAGAAAATGTGATAAGAAAATTATGTAATATAGAAAAAACATATATATGTATAATCTATCTAGAAACCCTAGAAATAAGAATAATGGGAAATATGAATAACACTCCTACATGGAAAACCCTTGTCACTAATAATAAAATAAAAATTGAATACCAATTGATTCTAAGCCATATTGTGACAAATATCTCTCGAAATTTGTAGATCTCTCTTGATTGTTCATTGGTGTCAATACTTGGAATTTTTGCATTCTAGATACCTTCAATTCGAAGATACAAAATTTCTATTTCTATTTTGTAAAGTTGTTTCCCTCATTGATTACATGCATTACTATACATGTTGGTTGGTCAAAATTTGATTTTGTACCTTAGCCTACCTCTTTGAAAGGCCACCAACACTTATTCCTAGAAAATAGTAGCACAATTTTAAACATCAAAGGGCAGGTTAGTGCCCCTAGAGTAGTGGAATTACCCTTCCACACCATTGTGCAGAGCTAAAGCACATAGGGTCCCTCAGTAAACTAGGAATTTTAGTTGGTGTGTTGTCATTCTGCATACATTTTTATACTTACCTATGTTGTTTACTCATTTGCAGTTTTCCATCAAAATCCATTGTAAATAGGTTCATTTTGTTTCACTTTCCAAATGCCAATTTTGTACCAGCTTTGTTGACCCGTATTTCCCGGGCCCATGTGTGGTTTTTGTTCCCTTTGGAAACTCATGGGGAGGTGACCAAAAAAGACCTACAAGAGACTTCATGACATAACACTCTATTCAAAGATAGAGATTTCATTCACTAAATTTTCAATATTCAGTGTACATGTAAAAAAAGACATGATGTACTCTTAGAAAAAAATTGTATGAATGAAAAGATTTGTTTATATTTTCTAATAAAAATTGTAAATATTTGATCATAAAGATTGTGTGTTTACCCCATGGTCATAGAGCATAAAAATAGTCGACACTCATGCACATATCAGAAAACCTAGGGTTAGCTACCAATAAGGATCCAAAGGTCGCACCAAGAAAAATCCTAAAAGAATAACTTCTAGGTTTAACCAAAAGCAGTGCACTAATTCCCCACTCCACACGAGAAAAAGCCTTATTGCAGTATACTTTAGGATCAAACCCAATAGAAAACCTTTTTAAGTAGTTATGTAGATTCAAAAGTATTGAGAGTAATATTTATCACCAAGTAGTTGAAAGATTGATTAAAAAAAATTGTTGCCAAAAGAAACAGAGATTAAAGAAGTAAATAATTGATAATAAAGAGAATCGAAGCATGGGGTTTCACTACCAGGGTCTTCATAATTATGATTACAAGATCTAACTCTCCAATAGTCATTTCTAAATTGAAGATTAGCTATTGCACCCTCATAGGATACTGGTCACCACCTGGTATAAACTCCCTTGGAACTGATCATCCTCGACATCCAAGTTCCATGTCTATACCAACTGAACACCCTTACTTATGACCGACCATCCTCGACATGTAGCAGATTGAAGTCCAATCACCTTACTATCCCCAGCTGACAGCTCAGGGGGATAATAGCATCCCTCTGGTGTTCTAATCACGTTCACAACAACATGCATATCCATGATTATAACATACATGTGAAGCAAGTTGTCAATTTGCAAAGCAAGGCATTGAGCAAAACGATACTTTATTTAGAAACTATATTGTTGAGTTTAAATACAAGATAAGATAAAATACGGGCAATCAGGGCTAGTCCCCATGCCCAGACACAAGGCATGTACTCACTCATGGTGATGGACAACAACAAAGATATAGTAGGCACGATAAAGAAGGCCATGATGCCTGGTGTAGGAAGACCAACCTATGCACTATGACTACAGGCTTCTCACTCCTTGCTAGGGTTAGTGTTGCACAATGAGGTTTCTAATAACCAATAAGAGACCCCCCTTGATGGACGATAAGGGTTCCCATTCAAAGATACATTCCTCGCCTCTAAAACCCTAAAGTTGAATGCTTGTTGTCGAAAGAATCTGATTTCATGGCCCATACTCAGTCCAACAGGTGACTCACATGGGTTATTCAATTTGGACCTCGTGTCCGGTTCTCCGAAGGACCAGCATGATGTGAATCGGGATGGATTGGATGTTGAGAGCATGTGTTAGAACGTTGAAATATGAAGGACTCCGCGTGGAGAGCGGCTCGAGTCGGGCGAATGGTAGAGATACTCACTTGACCATGTGTTTGTAAGGTGATAAAATCGAAAGCTTTCAGGTCATTCTTTCCAAGAGGTGTAGCATTGTGAGGGCTCAATCTTCCATCTAGGCGTTGTTGTGCAACTTTGGTTGATTCTGCACAAAATATATATATGAAAAATCATTAAAATTTAGAAAAGGGAAAATAATTTCATTTGAGTGGATATAAATATAAAACTAGAAAATAGAAACACAACATCCCCTAAAAAATGAGTAAAATATTATGTAAAAATGGGTATAAATATAGTCATCAAACTACCCCAGACTTAATCCTTTGCCCGTCCCAAGTAAAACAAAATAAAAAGGAAATCAACAATTGATGATATTGTCCAAACCGTCCTCCACCAACTGAGCAAACCTTGTGGTACCCTTTCCACCAATCATGATCAAGAGACCCTGGTCTTTCGGGTCACATTTTCACATTTGGATATTCCCCATCTGTGGCTTGTTCCTCTAATTGCTAGACCCCAGAACCTGCAAAGAAATGTTTTCATATCAATAATACTCTTGATTTGTCCATGCAAATAGAAGTTAGCACAAGTCAAGGCTATTTGGCTATTTGGGGGAGAATTTTGATAAATCCCATGGGTATGAAAATTGGACAAAAGGGGGAGAAAGACATGGCATAAACGTGATTCATTGATCTCTGGCATAAACGTGATTCATTGATCTCTCCTATATTCGACTTGATACCTTGTTTGGGATTTAATTATTTTATTTGTCTCTCTTCCATTAGACTCAAGATTTTTTGTTTGTTTGTGGTTACGTTGACCACATGTTTTCTTTTGGGCTCGTTGGCCTCTCTTATTCATGCATTCCTATAGACAAAAATTGAAAAGGAGGAGTATTGATGGAAGGGATGCTACACTGGACTTAGGGTTTAGCATAAGGTGGGAATTATGTTTTTCTTATTTTTTTTGTGGAGGCAGATAGATATTAAATGATGGAAGATGGGGGGGACAAAGGGATGACTTGTGTTTCTTTGTTTTATTGTTGCATTGGAATTAGATCATCATATTATATTATTTAATTCAGTTAATGTAGGGTGAAGAAGTATTCACAAATATATTTGTAATTCATGTTGGAGGCACATGTGGCTTGACCTTTTGAATTCCATTTGCTTATCGTCACTTCCAAGGGGAAAAAATGCTTAGTTGTTGTCATCATGGCCCAAAACTTTTCAAGACATGTTTATTCCTTAAAACTTCCTTTTGTGTGGGTTATCTCGAGAAAAAGAAAAGGGGACAGTTCATTCATATATTTTCCATTTTTAACATACATCAAAGTGACTGACTATGTAAGGGTGACAACTCACACAAAAAATTGAAAAAGAAAGTGAAAAACAAGACAAATGCAAATAAAAGATGGAAAAGAAAATGAAAGAAGTGTTTGAGGATGAGAAAGGGCAAGGTTAGATTGAGGTGGTGGAGATGACTTACCGCCCACACTTTAACCCCAACTTCAAAATTCTATGTGTTCTTAGGGAGATAGAAGTTAGATATGGATGGGAATGGATATGGAGTGTGGTGGAGGTGAAGATTGAGGGGTTGGACGACTATGCTCGTCCAAGAGCACACAATAGAATCTTAAGAGTGGGTTCTTCTACTATTAGCGATGTCTTGATCCCGGCACGGTTATGGCCACCAATTTCCATGATCTTCATTTAGTGGACACGATGGTGCCCTGGGCCACACACCCATTCTTCATAGCCTATGTCCAGCCAGTGCCTTACTTCTAGGGTGATGGCTTGTTGATCATAGAGCCTATTGATCAGCATATTCAGGTCTAGTGTTGGCATCCCACGTCAATGTGCCGGGAGCACAAATTGGAAATCCCAAGGGACACAACTGTCCTGGGAGTAGTAGCGAGGAAGATCCCAGTCAAATGGGATTTGGTCAGTCGATGGGGAGCCACCGCCCAATCTTCAGAATCTATCCTTGATGTTGGTGTTTTCTGCTACCATTGGTAGTGTTGCTACAGAGGAATATGGAAACTTACTATGTGCTTAATCATTCAAAAGTTTTTGTTTTTCCAATCTTTACACTTTGCCCATTATATAGTTGCATCAAGGAGACGTTATAAGTGCCCCAAAAAGAATCGGTGATTACACCACGGACGCATTATCCCTAGCGCATAGGATCTTCACGTCTATTGTTTCTTGGAAAGTCCTAATCAAAACATGGCAGTGAAATTGATAATTGGAGTGAAATAAAAATGACTACTATTTTTAAGAAATAATATTTCTTGTAAAAGGTAATATCAGATTATTTGTGAGAAGGAAGTAAAATCATTTATGGAAAAAAAATGGAGCAATATCAAAGGCTTCATGTCCCACTTTCCACATCACTTATGTCATTTCACAATATCATAAAATCTCCTTCCATCAGTCGAGTGACCAGACAGCAAGGGATTTATGAAAAGATGAGAGAATTTCATCATGAGGCTTGCTTATCACGTAGCTATCCATTTAGTAGGCTTGTCAAAGACATGGTACTCTTCCTTATCCTTATCTCCTCCCTCTTTTTTTCTTCAAAAAAAGATTGTCAAAACAAAATAAGGAATAAAAATAATGGGAAAAATTGGCTAGGTTGCCCAGCCAACCGTTTAGAGGTGTCCAGACAGTTGGACTGGTAGAAAAATTGGCTAGGTTGCCTCCCAGTAAGTGTCCCAGTTTATCATCACGCACCAGACTGATAGTAGTGTTTTTCAAGTTAAACCAATAGATAGGGCATCCAAACCAATATCCTTCAAACATGAGGACCCTAGAGTTTGTCAAAAAAAATAAGGAATAAAAATAATAGGAAAAAAACTAAAAGGGGAAAATTTGGCTAGGTTGCCTCCCAGTAAGTGTCCTAGTTTAACATCACGCACTGAACTGATATTAGTGTCTTTCAAGTTAAACCAACAGGTAGGGTATCCAAACCAAAATCCTTCAAACATGTGGACCCGAGATCATGGTTAGATGATGTGCATAGCTTGCCTGTGGGTGGGACCATGTTGTCTTGATTGATATCTTGTAAGTGTGTTTGTTGCAATTCCATATTACCTTCCTCCTAGAAGGCTTTGACTAAATTATGCACCCTCTTCAAATCTTCAAGGACCTTGTATTCAATAGTCTGCTTCCCTACTCGTAGAATGAGTTTTCCACACTCGAAGTCCACTATAACTCATTTAGTGGCTAGGAATGGTCTTCCCAAAATGAACGAGAACTGGTTGTCTTCTTTGATATGCATGACCAAAAATTTGCATGGGACATAGGTGTCATGACCTAGATTCACACAAACATCTTTGATAATTCCTAGGGGTTTAGTGCTAGATGCATCGGATAACTGAATAGTCATTGTTGTGGGTAAGAGATTTGTGAACCCTAGCCATTGGAACAGAGTGTAGGGCATAATGGATATGCTAGCACCTAAGTTAGCGAGTCCCTTACGACACATGTCATCTCCCAAAAAATATTCTATCCTGAAGGAGTCGGGGTCTTTCTTCTTCTAGGGCATTTGATTTTGAACTATGTCAGAAGCTTCTTGTGCATGTTTCATTATCTCACAATCCTCGGTTGTATATTTTCTAGAAAGAAGAGTCATAAAGTATTTACTCTAGACTAATATTTTAAATAATACATCAAGGAATGTGATGTCAACATGAAATTTCTTCATGGTGTCTTTGAATTTCATGAACTGATCATCCTACTCAGTTTTCTTAGACATCCAATATAGGGTACACGTGGCATTTACACAAGTGTTGCGGAAGCTTCAGAGTTGACTGTCGGAGTCATGTCTATCATATTCTCTCTAGTACTGGATTGTGCTGGTGTCACGGGAGGTTACGTTATATGACCCCCTAGATGGTTGAGCAGGAAATTTGGAGATTTGATTGGGGTTCTCTCACTTTTATTGGAAAGAAAAGAGGTAGGAGGTGTGGTATACACATTCCCTGGCATGTTCATTACAAGATTAAACTATTCTAATTGCTCTAGGTGCTTAAGGTTCTTTTCTAGCTGGCCAGTGATTGTTCCTGCAGGAGGTTGTTGAGTAGATGCCAATCTAGCAATTTGATATTCCAACACCTTTTGATTCTCTGTGGCATTGGCAAGTGGAGTATGGTATGAGTCCATCATTTTTTGAAGTGTCTTCATTGGGTCTTGTGTTGGTGCAACTTCATCTACAGTGGTGGGGCTTGATTTGGATTCTGAATTATTGTCATTGTTGGTAATTCTAGATGCAAAAATTTAACCTAAAATTTCCTTGGTTGCACAGGCCATCATATCTTATTGGTACTCTATCCTAGGTGGGTTGTGTTGAGATTTGAGTTGGACCTTCATCTCCAGTGGGGTTCCCATATTGGGAACCAAGATGACTACAAGCTTGATTTGGATTACTCTTGCCCTAGAATGTTGTGGATTGACTTCAGTTCTTCAGCTTGAGTAACTATGTAATGCTGCTCGAGTTGATGCTAGTGGAACGTGGCGTATAGCTATTGTAAATGGGTCATTCTATTATCCATTAAAAGACAAAATTTGCACGAGGGTGCAATGATTGTCCTTGGGGAGTCTCGCTCTTTCTCTCATACTACTGAAGGACTTCTCAAGATTATCTTGCTAGACGGAGAGAGCTTTCAACACTTCAATGATAGATTTGAGTTCTAATTGGTCTTCAACCATGGCCACTTTAAGAACGCCCTTTCTTGAGGGTCTGGTCCAGTGCATCTGATTTTCTACCGCAAGGTTGATTAACTTAAGTGCACTATCGAAACTCTATCACATAAATTTCCATTGGAGGACTAATCAAGGAACTTCTTCATCTCGTCATCGACCCCTTGAAAGAAAAAATTTAATGATCTGATTTTCTGGGATGTTGTGGTGCGGGCACTTGCATAGGAGTTCATTGAATCCTTCCCATGATTCATACAAGGATTCCTTGGACACTTTATTGAAACTTATAATATGTCCCCGGATTGAGTATGTCATCAAAGGAGGGTGGATTTTTTTCAAAGAATGTGTTCTCTAAGGTCTCTATAACGTCCTCATTTTTAGCGTCCCCCAATTAAGGAAAGACCTACAAGGTTAGAGACATTACCTATATTCTCATGGTTGCAGACTTAGCAAATAGTAAATAACAACAAATAATTTCATTTATTCTAAATATTGTTTACAAATTGTACAATGTTATTCCTCATCAAACTAACACATGTTGAGAAGAATTAACTAGCTATCTAATCCTCATTTAACTTATCTTTAATGCTTTTAGATAATATCCATCTGGATTACCACATGTTGACATCTTCATAATTAGCACGCACCTAAAATGACGACAAACAAAATGTGAATCAATATAACAAATTATAATATGTATGTCTGGTGCAACCAAAATGTGTGAAACTAAGATAATCACATACAAGCATCAAGTATTGCACATAAGAACTGGCATATTCATTACATATTCTAACCAGTACTGGATATATTATCTTGGGTGTGATCATTGTCCCCTCCAGGGCTCGTTTGCATCACCCCTTAATATACATCAACATAGGATTTAGAATATTATAATTTACTTGTGATACTCATATTGGCATTATAGTGGAACAAGAATTAAATAAACAACTAACCATTTATTTTTTGAACCAGTCCTTAGAAATCATTCAGAAAAAATCGGCAAACTATATTCTGGGTAGTCATAATCATAACCACATACGTTGATGGTGATCCATGCAAAACATGTAGTATATATATACTTCAAGCATATTATCCAATCAACAAGAAATCCAAACAACTAACTTTAATCTGCATGTTTATAAATCCTAAATTGTCACCATCTCATTAATCACATTAATTGGATTAAACCCTACTCGGTCCTGATCTAGCATTTAAGTTTCCTTGGCATCGAGTCACCATTAGGGTCATGTTTGATACTCCAATTCTCATGTTCATTTAGTGACATCAAGAAATGTATCCATAATCATCAAATCTATCATATTCCTTTATTATGAACACATAGATCGTATTGACTTCATTAATCAACATAACAAGATATGACCTTGATTTCATAACCCTATTTGTTCACATATATATCTATCCACTTTGTTAGCCAAAATTATCATCATTATGATCATGGTCATCATATATATCAAATTATTCAACAAGATCATGCAATAGCATAAAAGAGGGGCCTTTAAGATTTTCTACATGTTTGGTACTCAAACTAGGGTTTTTAATATGCCAATCATCACTTTATCATATAATACACTACTTTTGAAAAAGTAAGCATAATTAGCCTTTGAAACTATTTTATTTAGATTCCCCTCATTTTTTAAATCAAAATGATATATAATTTCACTATGTTGGACCTACCTAGAATCTTCTATGAATTAGACAAGAAAAGCATATTGTACCTTAAAATTAAGCCAAGTGGTGGTTTGTTATTGGTCATTGCTAGTGAAACAGTGTCACTTAAGTTGGATGCCATTCAGGAACTTAGCCCACCGGTTTAGTGCTAGTTCATCATTCAACTAAACTATTGGTTTCTATACCTACCTGTCATCTCTCTCCCTCGTGTAGACATGAGTCCCGTGACGCAAGAAGTGGTAGTGGCTCTGATGTCCTATCCAGCATTCACCAAGGCTCTGTCTCCACATCCTCCCTTCTAACCACCGTAGGTAGGGATTACCTCTAGCCTTCTCCCTACCTGATCCCTCTCCCTAGTTCTCATCTTTTGGTTATGTGTGCACCTCTGGCTAGTATGCATGACAGATAGGGTTCTCAGTGTCATCCTTAGTGTGGTATCAACCTCCTCATGACAAGCCTCCAAGTCAGGGTCACCGTTCACACAATATGCCTATCCACCACCCCTTTGTTTGCCCATACTCCCTCGACGCCACCCCCCATGTGCATAGGGTTGCCATTTGCAAGGGTGGTTCTGGGCTCACATCTTTTGTCATCGATGATAGAGAATCACCCCCTCTGCACAACCTGGCTAGTGCTCCATTGATGACCCAAAGAGAGGAAAGGAAAACCTACTGTCTCCATCCACTGGGATCCAAGAACCATGGCAGAGGGATGAACTTCTCTGTCAGCATTTCTGACCAGGCTATCCGTCGTTCTTCCTTGTGGAGTTAGGAGGAAACGACCCTCTCCAGAGATCTATGGGAACCTAGAGACTCCAACGTCCCCCATGCCCAAATCCCCAAGTCTTTGTTATATAGGCTATATACATGAAGAGAGGTTTAGGGTTAAGGGTAGAATGATAGAGAAGGAAAATGAGGAAGGAGAGGTGTAGGAGGTAGGCTTAGTTTTCCTTCACACACACACACACAGATATATATATATATATATATATATATATATATATAAACATATCTGCATAACCTTTCTCATGTTACCCTTCTCTCTCCTTTCCTTGGTGCACAAGGAAAAAACCCAACAAAATTTATAATCCCTTTCTATACTCATACGAGTCCTAAGCATTTCCTTTTATTTCCCTTATATTAATTTTCATCTCTCCCACACTTATGACAAATTCCATTGAAGTTATGTATTTTTTTCCAAAAAGGGATACATACACTATGGGTTCCCAAAATAGGAACCACATATGTCCACAATTAAATGCCAACTTTTACACCAAAAGCCATAATAGAAGGCATATACTTATATGTCTTATAATTGGGTAACTTTGTTCTTAAGTTGTTTCTCAAATCCTTTTATTCCTTCTTTTTTTCTTTGATATATTCCTTAACATCAATAATCTTTTATTTCAAGGAAACTTGTAAAGTTGTTTCCCAAATTTTATTTAATTATGGAATTTTTTTCATGTGCAAATTGCTCCTTTTAAACATTATTTAAAACAATACCATTATCTCATGGTACATCCTCTTTCTACCAAAATCAAGAATTACTATTTCCAAGTATTACAAAGGTTGAATCGAGATAATGCTATTTTCTGCATCAACATTGTGTAGCCACTCTTGGCAAGATAACTACTCCTTTAATTATCCAAAATTCCTTGTATTTTATTTTTCCTTGGAAATATGACAATTAAATCATATTTCACTTATTTATTTTACATTAAGACATTTCTATTTATTTAACTTGTGCTATAAGAACCCACGCCACAAAAGGCAATCAAAGTTATTATTCCACCAATGATACCATTGTGGAAGGTTATTTATTGAAATATGATTTATATTCTATTTTATCAAAATTGAGGATATAACATTCACCCCTCCTTAACAGGAATTTTTACCCAAAATTCAAAGCCAACAAGGTTTAGGCGAATGCTATCTCATCTTAATTTCAAACCTTAGGGTTAACGACCCTACTTAGATATTCTTGTTATCTTTTGTTGATATACAAAAACCTCACATCATGACTAATCTTGGTGTTGGAATTCAATTCACGGTATATCCACACCCTTAGTATTTAAGTTATACTATCTTTTGGTAATTACATTTTTCATGTGTGATCTCAACTTCACTTGGTGATTATCTTTTTGCCTAGGTTTCCAACCTACTATTCATTTATTTCCACATATGGGTGAGGTAACACCTCCAGCCCTAGGTTAGGTATTCATTCTTATATGTAAATTTTAAGCATAGCATGTGCCTACACAATCTCTCTCCCTCATAATGAGATGAAATAAGCACTTCACTAAAGCCCAAATACAAAGTTCACCTCACTCCAAGAACAGAGATGGTGTACACACATCATCTTGAAATTCCACATTTAGGTTGAATCATACTTAACATGACTTTAAACCATACATACTTTTTGTTTCACAACATTCTTATATTTATTGAAGTTAAGAGCCTTCTTTACTATAGGGTTTATACACAACTCCTCTTAAGATTTCATTATTACATGACTCATATGTACCTTTTACATTTACACCTCAGGTATTATGATCCTTATCCACTTCCTTGAGGCCTCTAGGGGTATAGGTGATTTTTAAAGTGATCTCATTCGTATGCATCTAGGGAGTACCCCTCACATTCACTCATTGGCCACATCAACATCATGAAGGTAGCTAATATCATGAGACATAGGCCTTGGGCAGACATAGTTGTTACCACATGACCAGATGGCCTTGTGAAATTAAGGAAGGACCTTCATGTTGAGAGTCGTTACCTATATTCCCAAGGATCCAGACTTTGTAAATAATAAGGAACACCAAATATTTTCATTTATTCTAAATATTGTTTACAAATTGTACAATGATATTCCTCATGAAACTAAGACCTATTGAGAAGAATTAACTAGCTATCTAATCCTCCTTTAACTTATCTTTAATGCTTTCAGATAATATCCATCTGGTTTACCACATGTTGACATCTTCATAATTATCATGTACCTAAAATTCCGACAAACAAAATGTGAATTTTTTTAAAAAAATTATATTGTGTATGTAGGGTGCAACCATAATGTGTGCAACTAACATAATCATATACAAGTATGAAGTATTTCACATAAGAACTAGAATATTATTTACAAATTATAACCCTTGCTGGATATATTATCTTGGAAGTGATCACTGTCCCCTCCAGAGCTAGTGTGTGTCACCCCTTGATATACATTAGCCTAGGATTTAAAATATAATCATTTACTTATGTGATACTCCTATTGGCATTATAGTGGAACAAGAATTAAATAAACAACCAATAAATTATTCATCGAATCAGTACTCATTAATCATTTGGAAAAGATCTGCAAACTATATATGGGTAGTCAGAATCATAATCATGCACCTTGATGGCTAGTCATGTAGGACGTGTAGTATATATATAATTCAAGCATATTATCCAATCAACAAAAAATCCGAACAATTAACATTAATATGCATGTTTATAAATCCTAAATTGTCACCATCACATTAATTGCATTAAACCCTACTTGTCCTGATCTAGGGTTTAGGTTTCTTAAGCATCGAGTTACCATTAGGGTCATGTTTGATAATCCAATTATCATGTTCATCAACTTAATGACATTAAGAATCCTAATCTATATTAATGTATCCATTATTATCCAATCTATCATATTCCTTTATTATGAACACTTATATCATATTAACTACTATAATCAACATAACAAGATATGTGTGACGCCTCGACACCACACAAAGTGAGATTACTCAAAACAAAATGTGATTAACCACTAACCAGTGGATCATAGGAAAACACTAGAAATTTAAAACCATATTCATTAAGTTGCCAAATAGTAAAAACAGTTACATATGAGTCCTTTCATGTCACAAGGCACTTACCATGGGTGTCATCAACCTGTTACAAGAAAACATGTCCCAAACATATATATATATATATATATATATATATATATATATATATATATATATATATATATATATATATATATGTATATATATACATATATATACATATATATACACATACATATATATATACATATATATATACATACATATATATACATATATATGTATATATATGTGTGTATATATGTATATATATATATATATATAGTCAGGCTAGAATACACTCAAGTGTACCAGAGGCACCGTACACCTCATTATATATATATATATATATATATATATATATATATATATATATATATATGTATATATATATATGTATGTATATGTATATATATATATCCACCATAGTTGTGCACAAAAGGGAACACAAGACAACCATATATCGAAAGTACATCTACAAAACACACCCTAAAAAAAGAACATCTCAGAGACCTGAGTCTACAGGGATGAATCTAGGACTCTAATGTCAAAAGGACCTCCACCAGCACTTCCAATATTGTCAGCTAATGTCTTTTTTTCTTCTCTTCAACCTCAGTTGCACGGTCTCTACCTCCTTGTACATGTCTACCTAAATAGATGTGGGAAACCCATGGGGTGAGATTTCAAATCTAAATGGGAGATATAACTCTCAACCAACTTTTATATAGTGAGGATAATAAAGCAAGTATGTACATAGTTAAGAAAGATGAGAATATTGAAATTAAATAATATGTAACTATAGAGTAAAGCAATTTAATAAATATAGGGACTTCTTACTGAATAGTAGATTAATCAACAATTCAAGAAGTAATACGAAGAACATGTATACTTTCTATCCACTAACATGTATAAAGTGAGGCAAGGCTACAACCAATGTTCTTGTGATTGTCTCGAATCAAATGCACTACACGGCTGATTACGTATTTTATTATGCCCCTAGGATTTGATTCATACCACCCAAATCCAACCAACCACTACTAAGTCAAAATCGGTGCCATACCAGGTCCTTTGAAGAGTCTGAATTCCATGACCTCATCCCCTTAGTTAGTATGAGTGAACCTACAATGACATCACTAGTCAAACTATTACCAGTGACATATAGTCCTATTATACAATTCTAGCCCACCTTGATACAGGTCACAGTGCTAGAAAAATTGAGCTACGACCCGCAGCCGTACTCCCATCAGGGAATGGCCCACAGCCAATCATGTATCACATACCACTAAAAGACCAGCTCACATATGTATGTCTCATGTGTCTTGGACGTAAGGGGAAATTCGTCCTCACCCCCACATATTCAAAAATATGCACTCTGAATTAAACTCATTTCACCATTCAGAAAGCGCTGACACTAGATGGATCTATGGCACAGGAAAATCTACATGATTAAGTTCTTTTTATTAGTTAGGTCATTTAAGTGCCTTTTAGCATCAATCAAGTTATATCATATAAACTTTAAAAAAATTCTACAAAGATAAGGGCATAATACACTACCAAAATATATTTGAGCAATATAAGGTGTGATCTCATTACATTATCATTTGATGCTTGCCATTCACCATATTTTTCATCACAAAGACAACATAATTTGAGATAGCAACCCCTCATCTTATTGTTGAGAATATTATCACCTCATATTAGGAAGTAAACCATCATTAGGTCATAAGACCCATTTACCTCCTCTTTCTGTGATACCAATATCTCTTATGTCTCATAAGGCCCATTCAATCGTATCATAAACACCATAGCTCTTATCGACTTGTGACACTTGCATGGTTAGTGATTTATAACAAGAAAGATAATACTTCATCATTACTCCCATCTCATTAAGATTCGTGTCATTCATGCTACATCATTAGGGTTAGGGTTCTCTTTAACCAATTTTCCATTATTACTACAGAGTATGTTATGAGATTAAAGGTTGAAGAAAACAACATTCTCTTATTACTCATACAAAACACTCATAGGGTATCCTATCATACCATATAATCCTATCATCGACATAATGTATCATGACTACTATTACAAGGTATCGGTTTCATATGACTAGAGGGATCCTGATTTCATCATCTTCATGTGTCGGCCTGACCACACAAAGGTGTTTCGGGCAAGATCATCTAAGGATATCAAGTTAGGTCTCAAGGTTTCGGGTTAGCTACATCTAAGGATATCGGGTTAGACCTCAAGGTGTAAGGTTAGCAACATCTAAGGATATTGGGTTAGACCTCAAGGTGTTGGGTTAGCTACATCTAAGGATATCAGGTTAGGCCTCAAGGTGTCATGTTATCTACATATAAGAATATTGGGTTAGACCTTAAGGTGTCAGGTTAGATACACTTGAGGTGTATCGGGTTAGATCTCAAGGTGTCAAGTTAGATACACTTGAGGTGTATCAGTTTAGCATTAGTCCAATCATGTCGGGATGATACTTGTAATTGAGTGTCGACTTGTCACCACCATAATGTGTCAACTACCTCTATGCAAGGCACAAGGGGTTACCCTCCCCAAGGTGTGTCGGTTTAATCCCTTCTTGAAAGTGTGTCGGGTAAGACATTATCATGTCATCCTCTTAGTCAATCAAGGGCATCTCAGGTTGGTACCTCAAGGCATACTTGTTTACAAGATGGCATCCTTATCTAACAACTGCAAGACATTTTCGGGCTAGCACCCTTAATATATCGGCTAGCTCCTCTAGAATGTGCATCGGGTTGCCACCCTCAGCTTATCCCGGCTAGAGTACTACATGTCCATCAGCTTGTCATCCCAGTTTAACACTAGCCCATGGTGTCGAATTAGCAATCCATACCAGTTTCACAAAAGCTATTGACTAAGGATATTAGTTTTGTCATCTTCAAGCTCAAGCATGTCAGCCACCATACAACATATTTCTTAGAAAAACATCAAACTATCCACAATCGAGAAGAACAAAATCTGATCGGCCATTTAGACATTCCTAATCCAAGTAGCTCTCAAAACTAACATCTTACTAACATGATAGGGAAAATGAAAATAAGATAAAATACCAAGTGCAACATATGGGTAAAGTGAATAATAGAGAGGTTAGGAGTTATATAACCCTCCTCAAAGATCACCACCAAGATCTAAGATCCAAGGTCATGCTTCAAGCTCACAAGCTCAAGGTTGAAGAAGACCCACCAAACTTGATCACCACTATATCTCCAAGAAAGAAGACGGGACCAAGGTTAAGATATCTTGAGATGAAAATGAGATATCCATGATCCATGGCCGAGAAGAAGAAGAGAGATAAGGAAAAACAACTTACCAAGGTAGAAGATGAAAGACGATCAAGGAACACCACAATCTTGGAACTCATCCTCCAATCCCTAAGAGAACCTCTCTATCTCCTAAAGCTTCTCAAGGTCGCCCACCAAGAAGGAGAGAAAGTAAGAATGGCCAAAAGGATTTCCTTGCATGGAGAGAAAGAAGACTATATACTAGGTGGATGAGAGAGACATCATGGGAAAGGTGTCATCACCTTAGGAGTCTAGGTGACACTTGTCCATGAAAAAGGGCCACATGCAATAACATGCAAGACATGGTGATATGATATAGGCTAGATCTCGACCTCTTGGTCTCCTACCAAGATCACAGCCTCACTAACCCGATATGCCATATTCCCACACACTCCCAAATCAATATGCTCCCTTCCAGATCCTCCAAACCAATATGTATCTCCTCCTACACACTCACAAAACCAAGACGCATCCCCACACGTACTCTCAAACCGATGCACATCCTCTCCAAGGCTCTCTAACCTGAGATAACACATCTAGGTGTAAAACACGCCTCACTTGTGTTCTAAACATCACCAAGGATGCTACCACACAACCAAGACCCAAACAAGGCACCCATCTCTCTCTCTCCTCTAGATTATGCCAAGAGAGAGAAGGAACACTTTAGGGGTGGCAAATTTGCACATCAACCCCTACTATGGGTGAATTGCGATTTGCACCAAAACCACACCACAAAACACAAGAATCATCCAAACAAGGTCAAACATGAAACTTAATCTTTCTATAGGCCCTAATTACATCTCACATGATTAGACCAAGGTTCTAAGAAACATACTTAGATGAAACAAACAAGGTTATCTAAAAATGTAGGTCAGGGTCCTTATAATATGACCTTAATTCCATAACCCTATTTATTCACATGTATAGGTATCCACTTTGTTAGCCATAAATATCATCCTTATGATCATGGTCATCATAGAAATCATCCTATTCAATAAGATCATGTAATATCATAAAATAAGGTTCTTTAACAGTTTCCACATGTTTAATACTCAAACTAGGGTTTTTAATATACTAATCATCACTTTATCATATAATTCCCTACTTTTGAAAAATTAAGCATAACTGGACTTTCAAACTATTTATTAATGTTCCTCTCATTTTTTTGATCAAAATGATATATAATTTTGCTATTTTTGGACCTTCCTAGCATCTTTAATGAATTGAACAAGAAAAGCATATAGTACCTTAAAATTATGCCACGGTGCAATTTCTTATCGGTCATTGCTAGTGAACCTGTGTCAGTTAAGTTGACCGCTATTTAGGCACTTAGCCTGTCAGCTTAGTGCTGGTTCATCATTCAACTAAACCAATAATTGTTGGACCCTCTTGTCCTCTCTCTCTCTCACACATACGCGAGTCCCACAACGCAGGAAGTGGCTCTGGTATCCTACCTAGTAGCCGCCAAGGCATCGTCTCCACAGCCTCCCTTCTCACAACTATAGGTAGGGATTACCTCTATCCTTCTCCGTCTCTTCTCCCTCTCCCTAGTTCTCATCTTCTAGCATGTGAATGCACCTCCGCGTTGGTATGCACAGCCGGTAGGGTTCTTAGTGTCATCCTTAGTGTGGTAGCAACCTCCTCAAGCCAAGCCTCCAAGTCAGGGGCATCATTCGCACAAGATGCTATTTGCCACCCCTCTACTGGACAATACTCCCTCAACGTCATCCCGCATGTGCATAGGATTTCCATTTACAAGGGTGGATATGGGCTCACATATTATGTTGTCGAGGATAGGTAACCACCCCCTCCGCAAAACCTTGATGGTGCCCTGTTGATGACTCAAAGAGAGGGTACCAGGGTCATGGATTAAAGGAAGACCTACTTCCTCCATCCACTGGTCTCCAGGAACTGTGGCAGAGGGATGAACTTCTTTGTTAGCATTTCTGACCAGGTTGGTCGTCATTCTTCCATTTGGAGTCAGGAGCAACAATCCTCTCCAAAGATCTACTGAAACTAAGAGACTCCAATCTCCCCCATGCCCCGATTCTCAAGTCGCTGTGATATAGGCTATATACATGAAGAGAGTTTTCGGGTTAAGGGAAGAACGAAGGAGAAGTAAAATGAGTAAGAAGGAGAGGTGTAGGAGGCAAGCCTGGGTTTATATATATATATATATATATATATATATATATATATATATATATATATATATATATATATACATATACATATATATGTATGTATGTATGAATGTGTATGTATGTATATATATGTATATGTATATGTATATATATATACACACATACATATATATACATATATACACATATATATACTATATATATATATATATCCATAACCTTTCTCACATTACCCTTCTATCTCCTTTCCTTGGTGCACAAGGAAAAACCCTACAAAATTTACCAACTCTATAATCCCTTGCTATATTCATACAAGTCCTAAGCATTTCCACGTACGACAAGGTCCATGGAAGTTATGTATGGTTTTTCCAAAAAGGGATACATACATGATGAGTTCCCAACATAGGAAGCACATATGTCCACAATTAAATGCCAACTTTTACTCCAAATGTCATGAAAGGAAGGCATATACTAATCCCACATATAATTGGGTAACTTGGTTTTTAATTTGTTTCTTAAACCCTTTTATTCCTTATTTATTTCTTTGATATATTCCTTATCATCAATCAAATATTATTTCAAGGAAATTCATTGGGTTGTTTCCCAATTTTTATCTAATTATGGGATATTTTTCATATGCAAAACTTGCTCCTTTATAACATTATTTAAAACAATACCATTATCTCATGGTACATCCTTTATCTACCAAAATGAAGAATTATATTTCCATGAATTACAAAGGTTGAATTGAGATAATGTTATTTTCTGCATCAACATTGTGTTGCCAGTCTTGGTGAGATAACTACTCCTTTAATTATTGAAAGCACCTTGTATTTTATTTTCCATTAGAAATATGACAATTATATCATATTTTACTTATTTATTTATTCATAAGTCCATTTCTATTTATTTAACATTTTCTTCAAGCACCCACGCCACAAAAGGCGATCAAATTTATTATTCCACCAATGATATTATTGTGGAAGGTTATTTATTGAAATATGATTTATATTCAATTTTATCAAAATTGAGGATATAACATCCTCCCATGTGTTGATTGGATCCCCTCAAAGAGTGTTATACCATGGTTTGTATTTGTCTGTAAAAGTGTATTTGAAGAGCTATAGTCACATAGCATCATTAGAGGTGCTTGATGGTTTCATCATCGAGCAAAGGTTGATGAGTTTGAGAAGATGTTCCTGACAATCATCTTCTATCCTTCATGTAAAGGTAGAATTTTCTAGTAGGTTGACCCATTGGGCTCTTATCTCAATTGAGTGGCCTTGAGTTTGGACTAGATGAGTCAAGTCGGTGCCTTTAGAGATAGAGAAATTCCACAATTCTTTCTTGTGCTCTATGGCTTTGGCTGCTTCTATGTTGGTCTTGAACTCGGCCTCCACCTATTCTCTAGCTTTTGTGGTGAATAATTCTTCTTGGGTCATGATAGATGCATCAATTCATGCTTGAATAGCTACTTCTGTAGCCGCCACATCTACTATGGACTTCTACTTACAAAGTTTCCTAAGGGTTTTTTCAACTTTAGGATCAAATCATAATCCCTAGTCAAGATTATGGATCTTTGCATAGGCTAGAAGTACCTAAAAAGAGAATGAATGATCATTAGTGGTGCATTTTGTTCTAGAGGATTTTCAATATTATAAAAAAATAAAGAAAAGAAAACAAAAACTCTAATTATGCTTATACTTTCAAAAATATTTAACTACCATTGCCCCTGACAATGGTACCGATTTTTTTATTGGGATCCAAATGTCACACCAAGAAAAACCCTAAAAGTATAACTTCTAGGTTTTACCAAAAGCAGTGCACTAATTCCCCACTCCACACGAGCGGAAGCCTTATTACAATATATTTTAGGATTGAACCCAAGAGACAATCTTTTTAAGTAGTTATATAAATTCGTAAGTATTAAGAGTAATATTTATCACCGAGTAGTTGAAAGATTAAATAAACTAAATTGTTTCCAAAAGCAACAGAGATTTAAGAAGTTAATAACAAGTAATAAAGATCATTGGGGCATTGAGTTTCACTATCTGAACTTATTTAATTATCCTAACAAGATCTAATTCTCCAATATTCGTTGCTAAATTGAGGCTTAGCTGCTACACCCTCACGGGATATAGGTCATCACCTGGTATAAATTCCCTTGGAACCTACCATCCTCGGCACCCAAGTTACCTCTCTATACCAACTAAACTCGCTTACTTATGATCGACCATCCTCAGCACGTAGCAGGTAGAAGTCCAATCACCTCACTATCCCTTGCTAATAGAATAGGGGGACAATAAGATCATTTTGGTGTTTGAATCACGCTCACATTAACTTGCATATCCATGATTATAACATATATGTGAAACAAGTCATCAATTTGGAAAGAAAGGCATTGAGCAAAATGATACTTTATTTAGCAACTATATTGTCTAGTTTAGATACAAGTTGAGATAAAATACAGGCTATTGGGTCTAGTCCCCATTCCGCAACACAAGGCGTCTACTCTCTCATGGTGAGGGACAACATCAAAGAGATAGTAGGAATGATGGAGAAGGCCACAACCTAGTGTAGGAAAACCAATCTCTCCATTATGGTTGTCGCCTCCTCACTCCTCGTTAGGGTTCATTCTACACAATGTGGTTTCTTATCACTAATCAGATACCCCCTAGATGGATGATAAGGGTTCCCTTTAATAGTTGCATTCCTAACCTCTGAAACTCTAAAGTTGAATGCTTGTAGTTGAAGGAATCTGATTGCATGACCTGTACTCGTTCCAACAGGCGACTCATGTGGGTTACTCAATTTGGACCTCACGTTTGATTCTCTGGTGGACCAGCATGACATGAATCAGAATGGATTGGATGCTAAGAGCGCACATCAGAATGTCAAAATCTGGAGGACTTCGAGTGGTGAGCATCTTGAATAGGGTGAATGACAGAGCCGCTCGCTTGACCAAGTGGTAGGAAGGTGATCGAATGGAAAGTTTTCAGGCCTTCCTCCCCAGAGGCGTACTATTGTGAGGACTTAATCATCCATCTAGGCATTGCTGCGCAACTTTGGCTGATTCTACATAAAATATATATGAAAAAATAGTAATGTTTAGAAAAGGTAAAATAATTGCATTCGAGTGAATATAAAACTAAAACTGGGAAATAGAAACAAAACAACCCTAAAACGTGAGTAAAATAGTATGTAAATATAGGTATAAGTATATTCATCACAAGGAATACAAATGGAGTAGGTAGTTTATAGGAAACCCTAGTATCATTGGCTTAATTATTAGGATATACTTAGACTACACTAAGATCCTAGGATGTGGGCTATGTACCTCAATAGAATGTCATGAAACATATATAGCTCACCTACTAGCCTCTGGAAACCCTTAGGAATAGATTCGCTTGGAGATATTATTAAGGAAGAAGTTATAAAATACATATATTCAAACCTACAATATGGCCCTTAGAACATTAAATCAGCATGGGAAAATTACCCTAGAGTTTGTATTCAGTTAGGTAAAAGCGCTAGTAATTTTTTTTGTAAATAGTAGAATGTTAAATTTTACTTATATAATCACATTTGATAAAAAAATATGTTAGTTGAGTGTTAAACAATAATTTCTCATTTTATATATTCAATTATGATATTTGCAAAACAAAAACAAAAATAAGATTTAAAATTGCATCCTATTCCAAAATAGTAATTAAATAGTAAATGTGATAAATATTAGGACCTCTAGATTCTGAAATCTCCATTTTTAGAGATATATAAACTTTGAATAACTTATGATTATATTGATGTAAAACCCTATCCATTGAAAATGGAGAAATAAAATTGAAGTATATATAAAATTTTGACAGATTAAAACGTCATTTAAAGATTAGTTACAATAATACTGAGTAAAATTTGATAAAGTTTTAATGTTTTTTATAATAATTATATTTTATCTGATCATTATGTAAGGTGACATAAAATTTTGGCATTCATAAATTAGACTCGCAACCTAGAAATGTGTACATGACTCTAGAGGAATTATATGGACCATGCATCGCTAGGTGCTCATGTGACTATTTATGTTTTATAGAAATGTAAATTCCTAGAATGTGTCGAGTAGTTGGAATGATGGAGTAATAGTTATTAGAATGTAGACATAAAGTGATTGTGATTTAGTTTTTGTACTAATTTTACCCAGTTTTTAGTTTTGTATTGAAAAGTTTCCTCATTAAAAATTATTTTCTTTAAAATGTTATATGTATAAAGATAAATGATTGTATATATTTTATTGATGATTTCTTAAGCTAAGTCACAACCAAGAATCTAATGGAAACACAAAAGAGAGTCACATGAAACATTAGAAGAGAAGCTCAGAGTTTCATGTAGGGTAACTTATAAAGAAAAGTAAAGGAGACTGTAGTTTAGTTGACTAGTTGAGTCCTTTTAAGGAGTGGAGAATAGTATTTTAGTATACCATACATGTTTGAATTTTGGGAACATGAGGAGTTGTAACATACTTAAATTTTTATTCCTAATCTTATATTGATCCATAGTTCATGATTCTCTTAAAATTTGAGTCCATTTGCAAAATTTTCTTTCACTATAAATCTCATTGATGGTTTTGGTCAATTACATAGTCTCCTTTTGAATTTATATGAGTTCATTCTACTTTCTTGAGGGATATTTGCAAATATGTCCTTTAATTCAAATCTCTTACCACATTTTTCTTCATTATGAACCTTTTGATATCACGTTGTTAGAGGTTGTCATTTTGAGCCTAAATATGTTGACCCCAACAAGTACCATTGAGGTTATCAATTACTCAACTAATGTCTTTAGAATCTTAAGGACAATGATTTAATTGATGGATATCAATTTGAGAGTTATTAACATTTGAAAAATAATTAGGATAAGTGATGGGATTCAAATAGGCACTTAGTATTTTTATAATTTTGTTTACAAGAAATTGAATACATACTTAAAATATCATAGCTCTTTGGTGTATTGTCTATTACTTGTATGACTTGGGAAAAATTAATAAGTAGGAAAATATCATTAGTTATTAGGCTTAAATATGTGGTAAATAGGTGAAGACTTTGCATCTCCCCCAAAATTTGAAATTGTATCAGACCCCGTGTGTGGTTGCTCCGACGCATACGGAACGGCTAGCAGCCATTTTCTTCTATGTTTCATGTTCTCCCCTCCATGATGCTTACCAAACATTAAGGTTCCCTCGACTAACTCGAATGGTAATCAGGCTGGTCGTTCCCCACATGTATGCTCCCAGTCACCCTCTTCTTCAACTGATGCCTCCAAAAAACCCTATAAGTACCCTAGGCCACTGAAAAGTCTTCTGAGTTTCTTTTGTCATCCCTCTACCAAAAAGTCTCTTTACTCATCACCCAACCTCAATAAATTTCTAGCAAGGGTGCTAAGGATCTTGCTAGTGAAACCCCCCATACCTTGACCTCAATCAACCAAGATCAGTAATCTACAAATGAGGGAGTCAACCTACAACACATCTAACTCATCTACCTCAACCCCTTACTCGATGACGTTAGAATCATACATTCTCCAGATTCGCTGCCTTTCCCTCTCTCCAACCGTAGTCTACAACTCTACAACATATACCTACAAGCATGTCCTATAGCACAACTATACCCCTAAACTAGCAGCCTATGCTGGTTCTCTCCAGCCACTATGACACATATGTGCTGCCACTACCACACTAGGGTGGAATCAAGAGAAGGTCGACCACAACAAGACACTGGATCCATCTTTGATCCGGTGAAAGAACCTTGAAGATCCACCAACCTCTCCATTTCCCATGAGGTGAATAGCAACAACAATCAGCACTTATGGATTCAACAGTGTTTTGATCATTAGGACACCCACCTTGACCAACTATGCCAGTAGTACCCTGATATGCACAACATGATATAGAGGATGGATATGTGGCACATCTCTCAGGGAGACTATGCCATGCCTCCACCACCACCACCGTAGGAACTGAACTCTACTCCCATTCCCGATGGTGATGATACTCTATGCCACCATTTTTTAGTTAGATATTGGGGCATTGGACCTTCATTCTGGTCACCCATGATAGGTACTCAATTGGTATCGAGAAATACTTCCCTATCTCCTCTCCAACTAGATCTGAAAAACCCCATCTCCTCTGGTGAGAAATTACCATAGGCAAACCTACATCACCTCGAGTTGATGATTCCCAGAGTTAACACAAGGAGCATTAAAGAAGATCATCCATATGGGACATGTTGTTAGATCCCTACATGTGGATGATAGATCTTTGTGTCTAACCTATTGAGCCTTGATGAAATCTACAAAGTAGAAGATGTATCATCTCCTAGAACTTACACCCAAGACTGATACTTACCTCTACCCACACTTTCTCCTTCACCCATGATCCACCTTCTTAACCAATGGCAAGATGGATTAAAGTCAGCGACCAGACCTCCACTATAGTTGGGGTGGCACAAAGCATTGGTGGCACCAAGTGATGGTAAGATGATGAAGGCTTATAAATAACATGTTACCTTTGACTTGATGATGTTGAAGGCTTGATAGATCACTATCTCTTGATGAAAAAGAAGTGCTCCTTATTGACAAACTATGGTTCAACAAGTGGTAAGTCATATTCTCTTACTCGTTCTTTTATTTTATTATGAACCTTGTTAATAGGATATTGATATGCTAGTTAATGGAAAAATCCAAATAATATATAGGATAGAAAGGAAGATAACAGCTTGAACTTGTAGTATATATGTATGTACATCTACAACTATGACTGTAAACCACGCTAGTAAATAATATGTTGATAAACTCATGCATACTTGAACTATAATATCTACTTATTGATTGTATGATACAATGTCTTGGTGCATATATGATGTATTCTAAGACTAATCTAGGTATGAAACTAGTCATTAGATAACACTATTGAATGAGTAAAATTGAGTATATATGTATTACATACTAGTGCATAAAGATACATCTATGAACTTATTTTAATTGTATAAGATTTGGGATGATTGTAATGGTTATTTATAACATGTAGGGTATTAATATTGACAAGGAATAGGTATGTAGAATAGTATATATAAATTTGGACATGATCATATCCTATCCTAATTGTTCTATCATGTAAACATTTGTCTCATTAGTATTGATGTATGAGTGAGTATTGAGGTTTGTTAATAAGTGGAGTAGTAATTTCAATAAATATTAAAATGATAACCTTATTCTTAGTATAAACCCAAGAAATATGATGTTCGAGTATAAACAGTTATAAGAATGTTACCCTAATGGAAATATGGAAGGATATTATGGAGGAGAACTCGTTTGATCTTAGATAAACTCATATTTCTAGAATGAAATATAAGATTTGTTATATGAGGATTTTGCATACACATATTGGTATAGTTATGCTTATATATATACAACTTGAGATCTAAATATTAGTGTATAACTAGTATTCATTGAACAATATATGATTTCAACCCTAAATATTCCTAGCAAGGTTAATGAACATAATTGATCCTAGTAACTATGTAGAATTGTATTACACATAAGAGAGAATAGCATATTAGGATACAATCCAGAGAAAATGTGATAAGAAAATTATGTAATATTGAATATACATATATATATATATGACCTACTAGAAACCCTAGAAATGAGAATAATGGGAAATATGAATAACACTCCTAGATGGAAAACCCATGTCATGAATAATAAAAATATTGAATACCAATTCATTCAATGCCATATTGTGATAATATCTCTCTAATTGTAGATCTCTCCTGATTGTTCCTTGGTGTCAATACTTGGAATTTTTGCATTCTAGACACATTTGATTCAAAGGTAAAAAATTTCTATTCCTATTTGGAAAGGTATCTCCCTCGTTGATTGCACACATGACTAGATAGGTTGGTCGGCTAAAAATTGATTGTGTACCTTAGACTACCTCTTAGAAAGGCCACCAACACTTATTCTTAGAAAATAGCAGCACAATGTTTAAACATCGAAAAAGGGTAGGTTAGTGCCCCTAGTTTAGTGGAATTACACTTCCACACCTATGTGCAGAGTTAAAGGACATGGGTTCCCTCAGTATATTGGGAATTTCAGTTGGTGTGTTGTCGTTCTCCATAGGAAAGAACATATGGTTTTCCCAACAACTAGACATTGACATGTGCTATCTATTGAAAAATTGAATGACTCATTTCAAAAATTGGAAATTGAATATTATTGAATTTGTAAAACCATTTCACATTTTGATACTTTCCTATGTTTTTTTCATTTGCATTTTATCATCAAAATTCTTTGTAGATAGGTTCATTTAGTTTTACTCTCCAAATACTAATTTTGTACCAACTTTTCCGACCCATATTTCCCTTATTGGGGCCCATGTGTGGTTTTTGTTCCCTCTGGGAACTCATGGGCATGTGACCAGAGAAGACCTAGATGAGACTGCACTACATAGCCCTTTGTTGGAAGATGAAGAGTTGATCTACTAAAGTTGTAATATTCAACGCATATGTAAAAAAAGATACTATGTATTCTAAGAAATTTGTATAATGAAAAGATTTGTTTATATTTTTTGATGAAAATTTAGTAAATAATTGATCACAAAGATCATGTATTTACACATAATGTATCTTACTACATCTATATACAAGATTGACACCTTTGAACTTAATAACAATCATGGAGAAATTGAATCTGATTATGCTACTATTTTACAATCCATTATGGTAGGGAAGCCAATTCCTTGGAAATATTTTCACAATACAACATGTACATAATATGTATATGCATATGGTCTATACTGGTGTATTACATAATAGATATAACACATGAAAACATGAATCATGAGAGTGGGCAATGACTAGTATACCATATGTAACTACATGTAAAAATATGACTAGAACGCCGATGGGAATGAACTTACTCAATTCTGGATGATAAACTATAACAACCAACATGGATCATTAAATAATCTACTCACTAAGGGTAAAATAGTAATTCCACATAATAAGAACATAAGAAATGATTTCCAAACCAAGAAACATTAAATAACCCTAGTACCTTCTCTTTTGCTAGATTTTCAAGAAATTGACATATTTGATTCATGTTGGCATCTCGATTAGAATGGGTACTAAATTCTCAATTTTGTTATTGAACTATTTGTCTCCCTCTTGAATATCATTTATATAACTTTGTAGAAGTGATGAACCAATTCGTTATTAGCATTTCCCTCTATTTGAAGGTTACAATGACAAAATTGAAATGTTGAACATTGTTGAATAATTGAGATACTAGTTGCTTTTGAGATTGGCACAAAATTTTGTAATATTGGCTAAGAGCTTTGGCTCACTAGCATCCGCAGGTCATATCACCCAATTTTGCATAGTGGATAATAGACAATTAAAGGTCCCCCATTATTGGTTACCCCCGCACGTGATAGTGTCGTTCTCTGATAGAGGGGAGAACACTAGGCACCTAGTCACTAATGAAGACAAAATATTAGTTTGATTGTGCCAACTGATCAATCATTTCATTTAGGATAATTTGATATTTTGATACTACTTTTGAGGAAAAAAACATCTCATTTTGAAATCTTGATATTGGTGTTGAAAATCTATTTGTTATTGTAGTTATTGTTTGAATTATGGTTCACTTTTGAAACTAGCATGGTAGGTAGAAATATCCTATTTTTAACATCATTTTCCACTAAGAAAACATGCCTATATTTGACTATATAAATCCTTATTTTTTAAATATCTCAATAATTAAATTTAGTACTAGCTTTGCTGACCTATATTTTCCCTTCTTAAGGTCAATGTCTGGTTTCGTTCCCTCTGGGAACTCATGGACAGGTGATAAGAAGAACTAGAAGAGATGTACAGGAGTTGTTCCCTATTAAAGACTAAATAATGCCTATGTTTTATTATAACCATACTTTTTAGCTTCCATGACTCTGATGTAAACAATGATGGTGAAAAGATTTGTTTATATTTTCTGATATTATTTTGTAAATATTTGATCATAAAGATCAGGTCTTTGCACCTTTGTTTTAGTGAAGGAATGATATCCTTCTGTTTCTTCTTTGATCATTGGATGAATTGATATACTCTTGTGCGGTGATGTGATTTCGGATCCCCACAAGAATGAACACATAACCCCTTAATTGTAGTTGTTATCCTTTTTTCCATATGATCTTGTACTTCCTTTCTAGTAGAATTATTATATTCTTATGGGGGTGTCGAGATATTGGGCCCTTATAAGAATAAGCCCATGATCTTTTATTGCAATCACTTGATTTAGATTATGATCCTTCTAGACATTATCTTGTTTGTTATATTTTATGGTGATGTGATCACCTAATCCATGGGTTCGAATGTTGGATAGGAATCATACATCCATTGATGAGATCTCAGAAGCTAACATGTTGGATGGTTGGATGAGGATCCACAAATGTTGAGATGAATGGATTTTTGGGAAGTCTGACACTTTTGAGATTTGTCTTTAAGGACACAAATCCACATGGTCCTAATTTTATTATTGAAACTTAGGAGTTGATTTGTTGAGTAAAACATGGCTATTGTTGGTGATCCCCCAAACCACTAGTTCTTTTTATCATTTGATCTTAAATATTTATTTTTGCACTTTGCTTTTTCTCTTAGCACAATCAAACTCTCAACAAACTGGATTTTCTTTCTTGTTCTTGCGATTGGTTTGAACTTCAACGAACCTTTCTCTGTGTCTTGGGATCAATACCTTACTATACTAAAAGTTGATTTGTCGTTTGCAGCAATCTAATAACCTATTTAGAAGGTTAAATTATATGACTTTTCCTAGTGATTTGTTAAGTGTGCAATGGCACACATCACCTCATCACCATCATTAGCTCCATTATCATCATCATCATCATCACTATCATTTTTTTCATCATCCGTAGTGGCCTCATCACCTTCCTCAACGATCTCCATATCCTCAGGAGGAGTAAAGGAGTGTGTAGCCGACCATTTGATATTTTATTCACGTCGGGACATTTTAGGGGAAAGCAATGCATTAGCTTTCTCAAAAGAGGGTTTAGAAAACTCATCAAAGTCTACAAGAACAACTGAGGCAGGGCTAGGTGGGAAGGAAAGCAGCTGAGTCATAATAAAATGTGGATGAGATGAGGTAGGTGGAGGTGCAATAGTAGAAGTAGGGTGTGCAGAAGAAGAAAAAAACATATTGGTGTGTTGAGTAGAGCTAATCATATGCATAGGTTACATGTCAATGGAAGAAAAGGATAGATAGGTTGAATTTCAAGATAGGTTCATGTTTGCCATTATGTGAATAAGGTCATGGTGGAGATGTTCATGAATATGTATGTGATAGGCATTTTGATGTATCATGTATCCCATAAGAGATTTATTGGATATAGAGAAATAAGACCTATTAGTTCGAGGTGATGTATGAGGATGTTGGGTGGAGGAGGATACAACAAAGGTAGAGACCTGGAGCATTGGGATGACTTATTTACTATGGTTTCACTAATACAAACATATTTCCTACTGGAAATTTAGTTTACATCCTTTAAGAGGGATTTCTTAGTAAGAAAGTGAAACAAACCACAGATGAGGTTAGGGTAAGAAGATGGGAGTCAAGGGGATTACTTTTAGAGTAAAAAATGTTCATGTGATGAAGGATGTAACGGGCCCACTTGACTCAAATTTCCTAAAGGATACAATACATTATCACTATGAAGTTCTCTACAATGTCTATTTGGCTCTACTTTATATCGACATTGCAATTGATAATGAGAGAAATGATGTGTGTCATGAGATTCAAGTAAGGGTAAGGTAAGATTACTTGTTTCCTATAGGGTAGCTCAGGATTCTTCAAGACTTTGTGATATTAAGAAGAGATAATTCTAGATCAAAGCTCTTGTAGAATTCCTTGGGGTATATCAGGTCTAGGTGATTGGCATAGGTGGACTTGCAATTGGATGTAGACAAGGTTCCAATCAAATAGGTATCAAAGGTATATATCATCAGTGATTGTGATCTTGATCCTGACAATCATGAAAGAATGATATGGGTGATATGAGGTGGCACTAGGGTGGTGTGTTTCAATGTAAGGTTAGCATAGAACTCATGAGTAACTTTTGTGCTGGAGTGAAAATTGGAGAAGAACAAACATTCTACACAAAGCGCACCTAGGCATTATTCAAGAAAAACTTTTTGAACATCCTTCAAAATATTGCTCCTGAATTTGACCAAAGGTTTGAAAGGAAAAGGAGCACAAGGAAGCAACTTGTTATACTGACTAACATCTTGGGTATGGATAAAAGAGGTAACATCTTACCTAAGGATCCACATAGAAGGAGAGGTATGAGGAGAAGGGGTGCTACCAGTCAAGGAGATTTGTTTTGTCCTACTTGTCCCCATGGGATAGAAGAAAGGTGGAGAAAGATAAGATAATAAATTTCACAGCTGGCAGATAACAGTAGCAAATCTTCTAAAATGAGCTAGGGTTAGTCTAGGGAGAGGATTTTATGACTTGGGTAGGCTAGGAAAAGGGTTGGGATGGTCTATGGTTAGAGAATAAATAAGAAAAGAGGGGTGTTAGTCAAGTTGCTCTAGTTGAGAGGGAGTAACTCGACCAAAAGAACCCTTTTGTCAAATGTAGACATTGTTGTTGGTCGAATTTGCTATTTGGACAACTCAGTCGACAGCACAGATATTTAGTTCTCAGGTTAACCCGTTGGTCGAGTTACCCCAGGGAAACTCGGTCGACGACATGAACTATAACAAAGATATGAAAATTAATTCTAAGGTCCTAGAACCCTATGTGAATGCATTTAACTACCCTGGCATGTATATAAAGCATATAGAGGCATGCTTTTATCATTATGGGCTATTATTTGCATTAAAACAAGCATATGCGACTTAAAATCAATTTGAGCAAAACAAGGCATTAACTTGGCATTTTTAAGCAAAAAGGAGCATATGATATCCAAAAATGAACAACCATAGAGGAGTAAAGGAACACAATAGCTAGGAGACATAGAATTATCATAAATTGCAGTAATAATCAATTTTAATCTAATAAAATGAAATTGCTCTCTTTCTAGAAGTTTAGTGAAAATATCCGCAAGTTAATTTTTTGTGCCCACATGAGTGATGTATTTGTCTTTATTAGAAATGTGGTCATGAAGGAAATGATCGCAGACCTCTATATATTTAGCTCTATTATGCAATATAGGATCGTATGATAAGTTAATTGCACTAGTATTATCATAAAAGATAGGAGAAGCATCATATAAAATGTTAAAATCTTGGATCACTTGCTTCATCCATAGGACTTTGGCACAACAACTACCATTTGCAATGTATTCATACTTGGTAGTTGACAAAGTCACACTATTTTGATTTTTAGAGAACTAGGAAACTAAATATGGTCCTAGGAGGAAGGAAGTGCCACTTGTACACTTTCTATGAACTAAGTACTAGGCATAATCTGCATCACTATATGCTATATGAGTAAAGTCCCTTGACTAGGATACCATACTCTAAAATTTAAGGTTTTGGATAGGTACCTTAAAATCAAACTAATAGATACAACCCTAGGTCTTGATTGAAATCTTTCACACAACCCAACACTAACATGATATTTGGTCTAGAGGTAATTATATATAGTAAGCTACCAATCTTACCTCTATAGAGATTCTCATTTACCTTTTCACCTTCCTCATCCATGTCAAGTTTTGCAGTGATGGACATGGGAGTATCCATTGGTTCTATGTTCTCCATCCCAAAGTGATTCAAGAGTTCTTTGATGTACTTGCTTTGATTGATGAAGTTTCCATCTTTTGTTTACTTGATTTGAAAACAAAGGAAGAATGTAAGATCCCCCATCATGCTCATTTCAAATTCACCCAGCATAAGAGAACTAAGCTACTTTTAAAAATCAAGACTAGTCCCACCAAAAATAAAGCCATCAACATGAATTTGAATAATTGAGAAATATTAGAAGTGTATTTTATAGAGTGAGTAGAATCAACTTTTTCCATGATATAGACTTCTTCATGTATCTCTCCATTCAAAAATGCAATTTTAACATCCATTTGATAAAGTAAGAATTTTTTAAGACTAGAAAAGGCAAGTAGCATTCTAATAGATTCAAGTCTAGAAACATAGCATAAGTTTCATCAAAATCAATACCTTCCAATTGGTTTTAGCCCTAAGCTACTAGCCTTGCCTTGTTTCTTACCACCTTGCCACTTCCATCAAGTTCGTTCCTATAGACCTACTTTGTGTCAATGATATTCCTATCTCTTGGTCTTTTCACTAGAGTCCACAACTTGTTCTTTTCAAACTGCTCAAGCTCTTCTTGCATGGCTAGGATCCACTCATCATCCTCAAGAGCTTTTTTGGCATCCTTTGGCTCAAGTTGTGAGATGAAGGCACTTTTTTCTTGTTCTTTGTTGAAAGTTTCTCATGTCTTCACCATTTCAAAAGGGTTTCCTATGATGAGATCTTTTGGATGATCTTTTCTAGATCTGGGAGTGGTATCCTTCTTTTCATCTTCTTTTGAGCATTCAACTTCAATCACCTCTTTTCCTTTGTTGGATATGTCTAGTTCTTTTAATCTAGGAATCACCTCAACTAGAATATCATCATTAATAGAATTCTCAGAAATAGAGGGGTTAGTCTCCATAAATTTAACATTAATAGATTATTCTATCTTAGACAGCATGATGTTAAACACTCTATAAGATCTACTAGTAGTGCTATATACAAGAAAGAAATCCTAGTAAGATTTCACATCAAACTTGTCGAGAGAATCTTTTGTGTTCAAAACAAAGCATAGACAACCAAAAATATTAACAAAAAATCAGTTGAAGGCTCTCTTCCATGTCATAACTCATAGGGGGTATTCTTAAGAAAAGGATTAGTGAAAACCCAATTTTGCACAAAACAAGCAATGATAGCGGCTTCGGCCCAAAACTTCTTTAGAGTGTCATACTCTAAGATCATTGTCCTAGCAATCTCTTACAATGACCAGTTCTTCCTCTCTACTTCCCTAATTTGTTGAGGTGTATGGGGGGAGAAAAGTTGTGCATGTGATTTGATTCTTCAGAAAATATTTCAAACAACTCATTTTAAATTCTCCCCCATGGTCACTACAGAAAAAGATAATTCAACAAGAAGCTTGATTTTCAATTTGCTTGCAAAAAGACAATAAAACATCAAGTGGCTTAGTCTTTCAACCAAAAAGAAGGTCCAAGTAAAGCCAGAAAAATCATCAACAATAACTAGGAAGTACTTGCTACCTCAAAGCATTTGAGTTCTCATAGGTCCAAATATATCGATGGAAGAAGCTCAAGAGTTCTCTTGGTACTGAGGACTCTTTTGGATTTAAAGTAGGACTTGGTTTGCTTTCCATGTGTATAAGGTTGGTGTTCCTCATCCTTATCAAACTCTAGTTTAGGAAGCCCTTTGACCATCTCCTTTTTACTCAACTTCTTCAATCGATGCATATGACATTATCAGACCTACAATGTGTTGGTATATATGCCCAGAGAGCCAATCATATGATGATTGGAGTGCGGCATTGGATACCTGGTTTGATAATAATAAAGGTAATCTCATCTATTATGATTGCTTAGTTATAAGATGATGACACATACATAGGAGATGTCTAAATAATGATGTTACTCAATGACATGTGTCTTCAGGTTGAGGACATGAATGATGAAATCATATGTATGATAAGAGTACATACATTCTCGTTATGTCCCTAGTCAGATATTATTGTGGAAGTAAAATAGACAACAGTAATACATAAGACTAGAGTGCGTGTTGATTGATGAAAGAATCTCATTAGTCATGATATATGATATCAAGTCAAGCACACATATACATGTTAGAGAACAATGTATCGGATAGACCCGCCATGAGAGAGATACATGGAGACCATGGAATGGTAGTTAGAATTAGCTCTCATAGTGATAATGGTGATTTTGGTTCTTATAACTAAAGTCACTATATTTATCACATGTCATTTGATATACTTTGACATCATCTAACGTAACCCTGAACAAGGATTTATGTAATGGTGATGATTGGATAGATGTGATACATGGGGATTCAAGTGTGAGTATTGTAGATGTGATTTCTCCTTCCTACAAGAGCTTGATATCCATGCCTCTTGATAAGAGAGAGTAAGTAATGTATAACCGTACTCATGTGATTCAATATGTGATATGTGAACTCACATGCATCTCAAACAGTCTGATCTAGTTCAAGGAACATGGATTGAATGTTGAGAGGATGACAATTCCATGCCTCGAGTTCAATTTGGATATCATAGACAAAGGAACTATACAATCATGGTAACACTAATCATGCATTGTAGGTTGAAGTGGTTCTCCAACTTTTTAAATTACTTGGGTGGCAAATATGTGTGACTAGGCACCGCTATTTGCTTGTGATGACATAATTGGTTATGGACATTCACTGCCAACACAATTCAAGACCTATAGGGTCACACACATAAGATACACTTGGATTAAAGGATTATATTCTTGAATGATGCTTAACTTGATTACTAAAAGTGTTTAGGTATTCAATTAAACAACTATGGTTCAAAATTGACTGAGTGGACTCTGAACCAACCGTTTCAAGTGTTGAACTGATCAGTTGGAGTGTCAGGTCAATTAGAATCAATATTGGTTGAATTTTTCCTGAGATGGACAATTGAAACAAGCATTGCACTTGTTAAACGACCGTTTCACAATGTAAAATGACTATTTCATTATGCAAGACGACCAGTTCACCCTATGGGTCGCCCGATTCAGTTGCCAATTTGATTGGAACAAGGATTTATGTTGATGTCATGTTTAGCATTAATCGGGCATTGAATACCAATATGATTTAGAATAGGAAACTAGGCTAACCGACCAGTTCACTTAGTGAACTGATCAACTCATGCACCAACCTACCAATTGGGTGTGTGAACCGACCGGTTCTCCATTTGCAGGCTCCAAAAAATTCATAATTCTGGACCCTTCTACTCCCACATAGACTGGTAACCCTGACCCTAGACTCTACCATAAATAGATGGGTACTGCGAGATTCCCAACATACACAATTGAGAATTAGTTGCTCTTACAATTGTTGTCCTCTCTAGTTGTGGTAACCAATAGAGAGCCTGAGAAAGTCATGCCCATTAAAGGGAGGGATAACGAGGGAGAGAACAATTGAGAACAATTGTGGGAGTGCATGTCAGTGACTAGTATGCTGATAGAAGGGAACAACTCCTTCCCGTTGGCTTTGGTAGAGTAATGTGGAGTTCCTGGTGGTCCGCATGGACTAGTCTAGAGGCGGAAGGTCGTTTACTTTCGCTAGGAGGACATCTTCAACTGCTATATGTGGTGTTCCACCAAGAGGCTAGTGGAGACGACTGTTTGAGTGTTGTTGTTACTGAAGGAGTGTGATGTTTCCTGAAGTAGAAGAAGCATATTGTTGCAAGGTTAATGTCGCTGGACTTGCTCAAGGACCAGGTATAACCTTGCAAACCTTCCTTCCGTAGATACATTGTTGTTGACATGATCTTGCTGCTTTAGGAAACGAGCATTTAAATTTTTTATTTCTGTTGCCTATATATGTGCCCGATTTCCCTACATGATGCCACAAAGATACACTATTCTTATCAACAACTAGGCATTTACCAAAAATAGGCTTAACAGAGATAATAATAATAGTTTTCATATCTCCAATTCTAGTTCCCTTATATATAACATTGTAAGTGAGGGAATCTAGAAGCAAACATTTAAGAGAATTAAAGAGAATAAGATATCCATTATCACAAAGTTGAAAAACACTAATTAAATTGTGAGGTAGGACATCCATAAGGAGAACATTTTTTATGAATCACCTACATCACCCACACATATTACTTTACTTTTCTAGTTGTCCCCAAAAGTCATTGATCATCCTTTCCTTTTTGTAATGATGTTGAAGTGGTCCTTATCACCTGTCATATGCTTGGAGCATCTAATAAAAAAAATCCATTTTTCTTTTCCCTACCAGGAAAGGAAAGGTTAGTGCGCAATTCAAACTTTGGGATATGTTGTTATCTTTGGGACCCATTTCATGTTTGGATTGGTCCCCTTCTTCTTATAAGGACAAAAAATAGAATAATGATCATCACACTTATAATGAGCATAAACAATAGGTGCCTAAGAGTTGGAGGACTCTTTGTGGTATATTGGAGGTCCCTAACTCGTTTTCTTCCCTTTTCTCTTTTCCTTACCTTTTTGTACACCCTCATATCCCAACCCACTTCAACTCACTTGTTGAGTAGAGTGTTCTAGGACTTCATTTCAGGATATCTTTCCATTGAGGAACATTTGGATGGAATCTCTAGACATGTGGTTATCATCACTAAGAGTAATAATAGTAGAAGAAAGACTAGAAAGATAATCTTTTTCATGCAATAGACCAACATATGAATAGAGGTCTTAGTTAGATAAAAATGTTTTTCAAGATTTAAGCTAGATACTTCTTTACTAGGAAAAATAGATCTAGATTCTAAATCATTAACTCTAGAAAGTAGTCTAGCATTTTCCATTCTAAGCATGAAAATTTCATCAATATAAATTTGGTTTTAGACTTGCATTTAGAATAAGAAAAACAAGAAGCATGAATCATAACAATAAGAGCATCTTTTGTAATTTCATTGATACATACCACACTTACCTTAATAACTTCCTCACTTGTTCTTGCCATGAGAGCCATGTGGGATCACCTTCATTTGAGCTTGAGTTACTTGAAGAGGATTCTTCCCAAGTGGAATGGGTTGTTTCTTTTCCCCTTCTATCCTTCTTGTATCTATCCTCCTTGTGGTAGTCCTCTTTTTTCCCATTGATGCTCTTGTGGTGATGCTTCTTAACTTTTGGGCATTCATTTTTGTAGTGCCCTTTTTTGCCACACTCATTGCACCTAGGAGTGGAGGAGGAAGAGGGTTTATCCTTGAAATGCTTTCTCTTGGAGTAATGAGATTCAAGATCACTTGAGGAGTTATCTTCATCTGAAGAAGGAGGAGATTGGATAATGACTTGTTGTTGGGTAATGGCTTCAACTCAAACTTTGAACGTAGTTTCCTTCTTTCTCTTGACATCTCTTTCTTACTCTTTTTCTTCTTCATCTTGCTTGTTAAGTCTCACTTCACAAGCTTGGAGATTTCCTATGATCTTTTCAATGGGGAGTTCATAGAGAGACTTTGTTTATTCAATGGTATCCACCTTTGTTTGTCACCACTAAGGAAGAGATCTAAGGATCTTGGACTTGATTTTACCTTATTACATATGATGTTCCAAGGTGGAAAAACCATTAACAATAGGTTTGGGCCTTTCATACATTTTAGTCACTCTTTGATTCTTTTCCATCTTGTTCTCAAGAAGTCCATTTAACATGTACACCTTACTCTACTTGACTTGCTTGGTACCTGTAGGGAAATACGATATCAGATAGGCAGTGGAAGAAAAATTATTGACATATTTCCCATTAACCAGTAGATTGTGTCAATAACTATGCAATGGGAAGGATGGTTTCACGAAGATATACTTGATCCTGGAGCAAGTCCAGCGAAAATCCTTATCAAATCAAATGTGCACTCTGTCTTAGGCAGTGTCTATGTCGCTCCTGGATGCACTCAGACTCGTTTGACTGCTCCTCCACAGACAAAAGACTCAAGCAACCACTTGTTTTGGCTCCTCTGATCTCGCCATGGAATGTGAGTTGATGTCTCACTCATAGCAGCAGCCAAAGGACTCCTACCGCTAGAGTAATCCACATGGACCAACTAGAACTCCTGTCATCCTACTAGAACCGACAGGAAGGAGTTATCCCTCCTATTTGTGTACTACTAACCAACTTTCTCTCCTACAACAATGATGCTCAGTTGTTTCTCTCCCGTGGTTATCCCTCCCTAGTCGAGTAGGACTTGCATGGTCTCTCCTGGTTACCACAACTAGAGAGGACAACAATTGTCAGAGAAACTAGTTCTCAATTGTCTTTTTTGTGCTCTAGGAAGTCTGCGGTACCCCTCTATTTATAGTAGAGGTCAGGGTCAGTGTTCCCAGTCTGTGAGGGAGTGGAAAGGACCAGAAAATCTAAAATTTTAACAAAAATTCTGAAGTTTCACAACCTGCGACATCTCAGATGGTCGTCTCCCCAGTGAGATAGTCATCTAGGACATGAGATGGTCATTTCACACTTTCTAGTTTTGCACATATGTCGGTAATTCAGTTACAATTAGTGCACACCATGACATCATCACCAATCCTTCATGCAATCACATTTCACCCATAAAATGGGCTTCTGGTGTAAATCAGACGAGCTTCTCATACCATGGGCATTTTGCAACCTGAGTCAGGGTGAATTCTAGCCAATGTACAATACAGTCAGCCTGACACTCCAAATGTCAGTCTCAACACTTGAATTGATTATCTGGAAGTCCAATCAGCTGATTTGTTGTGTGAATTGAATACCTAAAAATTTTAGTAATCAACTCAATCATTATTCAAGATTAAAACTCCTCTTCTAGATGAGTTCTTATGTGTGTGGCCCTATAGGTCCCATATCATGTTGGAAGGGAATGTCCATAACAACTTATTACATCACATCCAATGAGTGGTGCCTAGTCACACATCACTGTTACCCAAGTGAATGGAAAGTTGGGGGGGGCAACTTCAACCTACAATATGTGTATGGTGTTACAGTGTTTGTATAGTTCCTTTGTCACCGATATCCATATTGAACTAGAGGCACAGAGCACTCATCCTCATTATTATTCAATCTTATTTATTGAGCCATATGAGACTACATGAGATATATAGGCTCAATATCACATATTGACTCACATGCACATGGTCATACTTTTACCAGTCTTGCTAATCAAGAGGCCTCTGGATATCATACTCCTATAGGAGGGACACATCCCATCTCTATCACTCACAATCAGTCCCCATGTGTCAAAGTCACCCAATCATCACGGTTATAACAACTCATGTTTTAGGACTGCATTTGATGATGTTAAAGTGTACCCAACAATATGTGATGAGTGCAGTGATTTCAGATCTAAGAACCAAAACCACCACCATCACTGTGAGAGTTGACTATGAATTCCATGATAATGGTTTCCATGTGTCAGTCTCACAGTGTGTCTGTCCAATACACTATTCAATAACATATATATATGTGCTTGGTTTGATATTTCTATATCATGACTAATGAGATTTAGTCATCAACAAACTCACACTCTGATCTTATGTGTTATTGTTGTATATCAACCTTCCACAATAATAACCGATAAAGGACATATTGAGAATATGTATATGTACTCTTAACATCCATATGATCAAATCCTCAAGGATAGTAAATTGAATACATATGTCATTGAGTAATATCATTCTCTAAATATTTATTATGTTATTCATAATCTTATAACTGAATATAAAAAATAAATTGGAAGCTTGCCTTTATTATCAATCAAAATCAATTAAATGCCATGCCATAACAATCATCATATGATTGGCTCTTTGGGCATACATACCAACAATCTCCCACTTGCACTTAGAGCCAATCACCCACAAATCTCATCCCGAGTGATCTAACATGACCATCATGGTTCTTCTACGCAAGTGCTTTTATAGAGGGTTTAGCAACATTTTCTTTAATTCAGTATTTTTCAATTTTCACCATCTCTTCATTGTTTGACTACTCGTGTGAGATGGAAGAGTTGTAGTATGCTATCCAAGATTCCCAACCTAGCTAGTAGCTCCATTGTTGTTATCAATATTTCTGTTGTGTCATCAATGGTTGGAACCTCACACAAGTTCACCCATATGAATTTCTTAATCAATACGGTATCCTCTATTATTCCTAAAACATAGAGATACTCGGATTCTTATGTAGATTTGAACAATTGTCATTAGCTGAAAACCCTTTCTAGATTACAATTCTCATTGAATGTCAAACACTAATTTAGATTGCGATCCTTTATTTGTCAGTTTGGAAGCATGCATCGGTATAACTCTTTACACACAGCTCTTCCTTATCACCATACTCAAGGAATGAATCCTTTTAGTACTTCACAAGAACCTAAGTATGTTCATTATGGTAGTACAGTGATTCTCACTGGTATCAAACATATACCCTCTCATCATGTCCAATACATACAAGATGGCTAGGTAGGTATATATATGTCTTTTTTTTGGGTGAACCCACCGTGCCTCCTTTTCATTATTAACTGCTCAAAATTACAAAGTATCGACCTGTTATAGGGTGTAACATGAGGAAGAATGGAAGAAAAAGGGAAAAAAGTAAAGGTTGTATAGAACTATACAATCATGAGGTCAGCTATATTGATATTGCAGATCTCATCTGGGGTTTTATTTGTACCCAGAAAGATCCTTCTATTTCTTTCTATCCAAATGTGATATATAAACGTTGCAGCTGCAATTTTCTCCTTTTTCTTCAGATGGTTCAGGTCATCTATGCAATTTGGGATAACAATAAGCTCGGACCTATTTTTGAGACACTTCCAGATTGTCACAGCAAACTTGCAAGTAAAAAGAATGTGTTCCATGTTCTCTTCCTCCTCTTCACATAAGGGACACCTTGATACCAGATATAAACCGAACTTTCTCAGGACATCAGTTGTTGGAAGACAATTTAGAAAGGCTTTCCATAATACGATAGAAAACCTTCTTGGTATTTTGTCATTCCAAATCTATTTTCCCCATAGAACTACATGAGCTAACTTCCTCACTATATTCCACCCTTCCTTCAGCTAGAGTGTTCTCTTGCCTCTTACAGAGATGAAGTCGTTGCCACCTGCTGGTCTCTATAATTGTGAAATTATTTCCTGTAGTTCATCCTTCTCACGCACAGCTGGGCAGCACCAATTCACGTATTTGATGAGAACCTTCACATGACAGGTTATTCCACCACCTAATCAGTGAACGAGTTGTTTGTTAACCAAGTCCAGTAGTTTTCTACCTCCAGGTAGCCACAGATCTTGCCATAGTTTGAAAAAGTTTCCATCACCCACGTTAAACTCTAGCTTGCTCAGCAGTGCATTTCTTTTCTTCAACAGTTGTTTCCAGAGCCAGGATGTATTAGGTCATTCTACTACTGACCATTTTGACTCGCTTTTTAAGTACTTGTCGTGCATCCATTTTACCCATAGAAACTTTTTGTCACTAGTAAGATCACAAAGATTTTTAATGATGCCAGCATCGGACCAATCCCTGACACGTCTAATGCCAAGGCTGCCTTCTTATTTGGGTCTGTAGATCATCTCCCAGGAGATAGTGTGCATGTGTTTCTTCTCCTTGTCGTCATTCCAAATGAAATTCCACATAAACTTTTCGATGTCATTTAGCACTCATTAACCTAAACCCTTCATATAGAAGGTACTTTCCTTGCCAGGTTTTAACATACGTAGGATAAAGACATTATTCCCCATCATTATGTGGAATATAAATATGCTCCCATTAAATATTTTGTAATCACAAATTCCATCTTCATTTTGACACAAGTCAAACCCTTTTACTATCTAGTCAAAATAGAAGATTCCATCTCTGAGATGCTTGCTTCAATCCACAGATTAACTTTTGTAGCTTATAGACTTTATTTGCATTAGTGGATTTAAAAAAACATTTGGTTGTATCATGTACAATCCTCTTAATTATTCCAATTAAGGAATGTGGTTTTAACATCCATATGACAAGTCTCATAGTCATACTAAGTTGCAATACCAAGCATTATCCATATGGATTTAACCATGGTTACTGGTGAAAAGACTTCATCATGTTCAACACTTTGAACTAGTTTGAAACTCTTTGCAACCAATTCACCTTTCCATGTTAGTCTTCTTACAAAAACCCAAATGCACCCTATGGGTTCTACTTTTTAGGTGGAACAGAGTCCATCTTTAATCCCATGGCCTAAAGCCATTTCTCAAATTTTGGTCCCTCAATAGTTTCTAGGTAGGTTGTTGACTCATCTCTATGATCAAATTGTTTCCCTTTTGAGTTATAAGATATCACAATCTTTTAAACTTAAGGCATTTTCTACTAGAACTATGAGTTCTTTGTGTTACATATGGAACTTGAGATTCCACAATAACTTGTAATTCTCCCAGTTCCTATTGTACCTCTTTAGTTCTACGTTTTCTTATTTGTCTCGAACATTTCAAGTCCTACTTCCACTCCCACTGATTCCTTTAGAACTAAGTTCCATTCAGGAGCAACAAATACTTTATTTTCAGGTTGGAATATAAGTACCATTCAAGAAATAATTCATGTGATTTGTGGATAAATGCTTTTAAGAAACAATGTTATTATATAAACCTTCAATCCTAATCATTGTAAAAGACACATCAGGACTCCTCCCTTGCCATATCTCATATGGTGCCTTTTTTAACCATTTTAGATGGTACATTGTTTTAGTGTGAAGTATGTGCCCAAAAGAAATTGTAAGATCAGTTAGATTGTATTTATTAATCTTAGCATGTTTTGATAGGGTGTGATACTTCTTTTTACACATCAGTATGTTTCAGGTGGAGTTCATTGTGATACACTGCCATGGTCTCTCTAGAAAATCCTCAAACTCTTGTTTAAAATATATCACTATTTATCACATTAATGTATCTTAAGACTTTATCAAGTGAGTTACAAACTTCATTCATAATCTTCTTGAACATTTCAAGAGATTCATACTTGTATTTCATTAAATACAAATTTCAATATCTATTGATCACATCAGTAAATATAAATAATGAAGTCCTTGCAAATACCTTTAGAATTCATTCTAAAAGGTCTATGTACATCAGTATGTACTAGTCCTAATAGAATAATCGATCTCCCACTACATCTAGTGAAGATGTTTTTGTCATATTGCACAACAAATAAGACATCCATGTCTCTATTGGTTCATTAATCAAAAGAGTCTAGATAACCATCATATAGATTCTAGAAATGCATTCCTTGTTTATGCATTCTTATTGAGAGTGCTTATAGGTATCCAGTGTTTGAGTTATCAAGTCATTCAATATATGTTTGATACACATTTGTTTCTACAACTATCAAGTATAGTTTGTGATACATAGGGCATTGCCATATAAGATCATATCTTTTAACACTACTACAGAAATAGCATTCAGTGTCGCTTTTCTGGGCGTCGGTTATTAAGGAAAACCGACGCCTATCATATAAGGCATCGGTTGTTTAAGCAAACCGACGTCTATATTCGAAGACCAGCCAGACATGGGTACCGCTTTGTATTCAGCGTCGGTTGACAATAACAAACTGACGCCTAAAAGCTCCCGCGAAATCCAATTTTCGAGCGAAAAGAAAAAGTGTCACATACAGCGTCGGTTATTTAAATAGCCACCGACGCCTATGTGTGATGAAACTTTGCGCGAAAAGTGTCACTTTCAGCGTCGGTTATCTGTTGATAACCGACGCCAAAAGTGGTTCCCGCCAAACAATTTCATGAAAATATCATCCAATTGAGTGTCGGTTGGTTCAAACAACCGACGCTAAAGTTGTTTAGGCATCGGTTGTGACAAACAACCGACGCTATAGGTGAACTTTATATTCTGCGATCACCCGACTGTTCCCCTTTCTTCTGTTTCATCGCCTAAACAGCTTTAGCTCCCGCCGCAACTGCTGTCGCCCGACCCTCCACTCCGCCGTACCCCTCCACGACAGTGCCTCCGCGCCGCCTTCTCCGGCGCAGCCTTCTCCTCCGGTGCATCCACGCCGCCTTCTCCTTCGATGACAGTGCCTCCACGCCGCCGCCGCCAGGATGACAGAAGCTGCTCTCCACCGCCGTCGCGCCGCTGCCAGGGTTTAGGGTTGCTAGCTGCTTCTCCGCCTCGCCGCCGGTTCGACCACAGCTCCTCTCCACCGCCGTCGCCCACTCTGTGTCGCCGTCTGCAGACCACATCTCTTCTCCAGACCGGTATGCCCTCTTCTCTGTATTTTATTAGAGCTAGGAGGCAGAGGTTGCGTGTTAGTGAATGAAGTCTAAGGCTCTTTCCTCTCTCTCAAGCTCATGAAATGTGATTCTTACTGAAATATGATGATGGGACAATTTTTTCTCTGCCATAGTTGAAATTTTCCTACTTGAAAAGGTCAACTTACTGAAAAGAATGCTCTTCTACCTTTTATTTTAAAGATGCATTCTATATACAATTTTCCTGTACCCACAATTGCTGATTAGTTTTCTTGTACAACTGGATTCTTGAAGGAAATAACTACAGCTAGATAAGATCGTGTACACTCTGTATTTTTTCCCATCCTTTCTACAACTGAATTCTTCAAGGAAATAGCTACCTTGGGTCTTTATAGGTTATTTTAATGTTGTCCGAAGGAATTATGAAAAAATTAGTAAACAACCTCCTACAAAAAAGTCTATGCAGGACTTTAACATGTGTGTTATGAATTGTGGATTGTTGAGTTAGAAATGAATGGACCCATCTTTGCATGGGACAATCATCAAGAAGGGAAGAATTTCATTACATCTAAAATTGATAAAGTAGTTTACAATGATAAATTCCTTGATATTGTTTCTAATTTTCATAGGAAAGTTGATAAACATGTACATGCGGAAATATGGTTATTAAACCAATGGTTATAACATATAATGTCTAGTAAAGATTCCTAGACCTTTTGTTTGAAACTATTGATTTCTTGATTTATGATTTAATAATGCTCTGTTGATTAGGATTAACCATGTTGCCTGTAGTTTATAGACATTTATTATATATAAGAATGACAACACATGTATTTGTTGGCCTAGAAACCCATCCAAGATTGACTCATTAGGAGTAAATCTTGGATAGTCCCCAGTTTGGGACTGTTCTTGAACACCTAATCTCACTTAGGATGTAAGTGTATAATGTGTATTGGGTTTTCGAGAAAATTTCGGTAGCATTTCCCCATTTGTTCTCTAAGTATATATGTACTTAGAGAACAGCGGGGAAATGTTGCCGAAATTTTCTTGAAAACCCAATACACATTATACACTTACTAGTGAGATTAGGTGTTCAAGGATGGGATAGGTGGTACATATTTGTTATATATAAGAATGACATCAAATGTGTTTGTTGGCCTAGAAACCCATCCAAGATTGACTCATTAGGAGTAAATCTTGGATAGTCCCCGGTTTGGGACTGTTCTTGAACACCTAATCTCACTTAGGATGTAAGTGTATAATGTGTATTGGGTTTTCGAGAAAATTTCGGTAGCATTTCCCCGTTTGTTCTCTAAGTATATATGTACTTAGAGAACAGCGGGGAAATGCTGCCGAAATTTTCTTGAAAACCCAATACACATTATACACTTACTAGTAAGATTAGGTGTTCAAGGATGGGATAGGTGGTACACATTTATTATATATAAGAATGACATCACATTATACACTTAGGTAGGATGTAAGTGTATACCCTAATCTTTTCCTAATATATACTTGTTTCCTAATATATACTTGTTTTCTCTGATCATAGAATGGATAGATCATGGATGTCCATTCGTAATCGTTGCACCCCAGAGTTTATATCTGGTCTTGATCAGTTTATTAGATTTGCTGAGGAACATAGGAAACAACCTGGAGATAGGTTCTACTGTCCATGTAGGCATTGCGGTAACAATTTGAAAGTCAACACTGGTGAGGAAATCAAAAGTCATGTCATGTGCAACGGGATTGTACAAGGCTATACAGAATGGCACTGGCATGGAGAGATTTCAAAATCGAAACCAGTAGATGTCGATAGCAGTGCTTGGGTGGAAGAAGAAATTGCCTCCGATGACGTAAATGTGAACGAACCAGTTCCAGCAGACATCGTTGATGCGATGCTGGATAGTTGTAGGGTAGAGCACACTGATCCACATCCTATCTTTAGAAACATTGTGCATGATGCTGAGATACCGTTATACACAGGCTATGCTAAGTTTACGAAGCTTAGCGTTGTGTTGAGATTGTATAAGTTGAAAGCTAACAATAGATGGAGCGACAAAAGCTTCACTTCATTGTTGACTTTGTTGAAAGAAATGCTTCCTGAAGGAAACGAGCTGCCAATCTCAACATACCAGGTAAAGAAAATGTTGTGCCCAATGGGAATGGAGGCCAACAAGATACACGCATGCCCGGATGATTGTGTATTATTTCAAAAGGACTATGTAGATTTGAAAGATTGTCCAAAATGTGGTGCGTCACGGTATAAATTGATGACTTCGGGGGAGTCCAAAACTGGTTCTCCTGCCAAGGTGTTGTGGTATCTACCTATAATATCACGGTTTCAACGCTTGTTTGCAAATTCAAAAGATGCGAAGAATTTGAGGTGGCATGCAGATGTTAAGAAAAATAATGATGGGATCCTGCGTCATGCGTCTGATTCCCCACAATGGAAAAAGATTGATCTATTGTACCCCAAATTTGGTGAAGAAGATAGGAATCTAAGACTTGGGCTTTGTACAGATGGGATGAATCCGTACGGGACATTGAGCAGCCAACATAGCACTTGGCCAGTCATGCTTGTTATATACAATCTTCCTCCCTGGATGTGTATGAAAAATAAGTACGTTATGTTGTCATTGTTGATATCGGGCCCTAAACAACCCGGAAATGATATCGATATTTATCTTGAACCTTTGATTGATGACTTAAAGAAACTTTGGGCTGAAGGTGTGATGACCTATGATGCTTCAGCAAGAGAGACATTTCGTTTGCACGCTATGTTGTTTTGCACTATTAATGACTTTCCAGCATATGGGAATTTGTCTGGATATAGTGTCATTGGTACTCTGTTAAATATACCAGGTAAGACTAAAGATGGGATAAAATCCAGACTGGACCTACGTGAAATGGGAATAAGGTCAGAATTAAAAGAATTACGTGAAATGAGTAGTAAAAGAACATACTTACCTCCCGCTTGTTACACGTTGTCTAGAAAGGAGAAGAAAACTTTTTGTGAATGCTTGGTAAATGTTAAGGTGCCACATGGTTACTCATCCAACATCCGTAGATTGGTATCAATGAAAGATCTGAAGTTGATAGGTCTTAAATCTCATGATTGTCACACTCTAATGCAACAAATATTGCCCATGGCAATTCGATCTATATTGCCGAAGCATGTAAGGTTTGCAATTACCAGACTTTGTTTCTTTTCAACAGTCTATGCAGCAAAGTTATTGACCCTGATACTCTCGATAATTTGCAAAGAGAAGTGGTTGTAACCCTATGTCAGCTTGAGATGTATTTCCCTCCTTCGTTCTTTGATATCATTGTAAATCTTGTTGTCCACTTGACTAGGGAAGTGAAAATGTTGGGACAAGTTTTCTTGCATTGGATGTATCCCTTTGAACGATACATGAGCGTTTTTAAAGGTGATGTTCGAAACCGTTATCGGCCTGAAGGGAGTATTATTGAAGGTTATGTGGCGAGAGAGGTTATGGATTTTTGCAATGACTTTCTCAGTGGTAATGACACTCCTGATAATGACAAGAATATTGAGGAGGGCAAAGGAATTTTGGGATCACGGGTGAAAGTAATCATCCGTGAGCAGTTGGAACAAGCTCACTTGTATATTTTATACAATATGGACGAAGTGAGTGTTTATATCGAGGAACATACCAATTTCATAAAGAGACAACATCCTCGAGCAAGTTCAATGTGGCTTGCTAGAGAGCATAATAAGACTTTTACTAAGTGGTTTGAAGATAAAGTCTAACATCAACTATCTCAAACACCAAATGATATTACAGAAACTATCAAATGCCTCGCCTTTAAACCAAAACCGAATGTTATGTCTTATGAAGGGATTGACATTAATGGATTCACATATTACACAAAGCGCCAAGATGATAAGAGTGTCGTCCAAAATAGTGGGGTCACTCTTCAAGCGTCGACTATGTACTTTGCAAGTGCAAAGGATAAGAGTCCACGTGAAGCTAAAATGTCATATTACGGTGTCATTGAGGACATTTGGGAGTTTGACTACATAGATTTCAAAATTCCGCTCTTTAAATGTAATTGGGTTGATAACACCAAAGGAGTTATAGTGGATGAATTGGGTTTCACTTTGGTGAACTTTGAAAAGATTGGCGAGAAGGGTGAACCATTCATATTGGCATCACAGGCGAAACAAATATTCTATATCGATGATCCTACGAATGATAAATGGTCGGTTGTTCTTCATGGTAAAAGACAATTCATTGAAGATCCTATAGATGAAGAAGAGTACTATGATAAGTATGATGACTCCAGTCCATTCTCAGTTGGGTTGCCAACTCCACAAAATATTGAAGCTAATGATGACTTATATGTGCGCGGAGATCACAATGAAGGATTGTTAATTGATAAAAGATCACAATTTTAGAGACATGTATGTTTATACAAATGCTAAATGTTTGCCTTTTTCTAGTTAATACAAATGCTAAATGTTTGCCTTTTTCTAGTTAATACAAATGCTAAATGTTTGCCTTTTTAATGACATTTTCAGATGGCTGACCATGATGAGCATGATGTCCATGATGAGCATGAAGTCCATGATGAGCATGTTGTCCATGATGAGCATGGCGAGGATACCAATGTAAGTTCTAAAAACATATCATGTATTTCTATAAAATTCATTATCTTCTAGTTATGTAATATATCCTATATTTCTATATTGGGCTAATTCAGTGTGTTTATTTTTGTCAAAATTTAGGTTGATGATGCACATGTGCCCACTGAAGCACTGGAGCAACTTGATGCGCAGCACCAAACACTTAACAAGAAAAGGGGCATCACTCTGTTGAAGAATTTAATAGCGCTAAGTGGCAGTGGATCCAAATTGGTTGTGGAGTTTGATAATGGAGGAAATGCAATTGGAGTGAACCGCAATAATTTTGTAAACTATCTTGGGTGTACCACTCGGAGCCATTGTGGTGTTAAGTATGATAATTGGCATAAAGTTCCTCAGGGGAAAAAAGACTTGATATGGAAGGATTTATGCGTGAGTTATTATTATTTACAATTCTATTTTGTAGATTACAAATTCTATTATTTGCAATTCTATTTTGGATACTAGTTAATAACATTTCTATTTTACAGAATCTGTTTGCATTGGATGAGAAGTTGCATCGTAAAAGTGTGATGCAACGTGCTGGAAAGATGCTTAGGAATTATAGGACAAATCTAAACAGAGAATACATAAAAGAGGGTGATAAGAAGAAGAAGTCAGCCCTTGAACAATGGAACTTCTTGGACAAAGAAGATTGGGACAATTTTGTTGCTTCAAGAAAATCTGAAGAATTCAAGGTATTAGGCGTCACTCCCAGTTTAATTAATATACATTGTATTCACCTATTCAAGATTAACATTTAGTGCTACTAACCAAATCATTAATATGCATACTAACTAGGCCCCCAGTGACGCACAAAAAGCAAGGCGTGCACTGAATGTGCATGACCACACTATGGGTCCAAAAGGCTATGCAAGCGTTCGCCAAAGACTACAGGCGGAGTCTGCAGCTACTCAGGAGTCTGCTGCTACTGAGGAGTCTTCTACACCCATGCCTCGCCATGATATCTGGATAGCTGGGAGGCAAAACAAGAAGGGTGAAATAAAGAAGCCCGTAACTGCTGAGGCGACTGCGAAAATGGTAAAATACAACTCTTAGAGCAATCGTTTGAATATTGATTATTTGTTAACTTACCAATTTCTGTTGATGGTGATTAGCGGGAGCTGCACGAGCAGAGGAAACAAGGCACGTTCATCCCTCAGGGCACACAGGATGAATTGATAGTTGCTCTGGGTAACCCAGAGCATCCTGGACGTGTTAGGGGTGCAGGCGCTGGTGTGGGCATCAAAGCATTCTGTGGGCCATCCCAGCGCAAACCCAGAGCAGGACTTTCACAAGAAGAGGTAACCTATACTTTTTTTAGAATGTTGCTGCAAAAGGAAATTCAATAATAAGAAGCTAATGTTTTTTTTATCCATGTATAGGAGAATAAGAGAGTCGAGGATATAGTTGCTAAGAAGGTCAACGATGTAGTTGCTGAGAAGGTCAAGGAAGAATTGCTGCGGTGGCAGGCATCTCAGGCTTCCAATCATCCTATGGCGACCCACTCTTCTCCTGATGTACAGACTACAAGTAATCCTGTAGACCCACCGCCTAACACGTCTGTTGTAAGTATTGTTTATGACATTGTAGTTAGTCTTTTCAAGTTGTTATGTTTTCAAGATGATATGTATATATGTATAATATTCTTTACGTAAATTTGTAGGCATTGAAGCCATGCCGCTTAAGAATGCAAGACTACGTTGTTGCAGAGGCGCAGGCTTACCCGTCCCTTCCTAGGGCAATGTTTCACGGGACTCCAATGCCACAGGGCTACGTTCGTGTGAGCCCGATACGTGTGTTACCCGATTGGAGAGAAGCTACATTGCCATATCCCCACCCGGATATTGATACACTTGCTGATGCAGAAGGTGGGTTGATATTGTGGCCCAAAGCAGATGTCGTCTACACTACTGAAATTGTAAGATAAATTTACATTACTTTAAATTGTTAATGTGTATATATGAGGTCAACTGATCTAAAATTATATATACAGGTTAAAAAGAAGACAACCGGAGCACCTAGGCCTCCACCTCCACTTCCCGCATTACCAAGTTGGGTTCCAACTGACTTAACATACCCGTTAGGTCCTGCTTGTAGGGGAATGGCATGTTGGCTACGGACACATAATATACATTGCCCTATAATTGTTTCTTTAGATGCATATTATGCAGGACAATCATACGATAGCTCTTTATTTATACAAGATATTATTGAGCTGTTTATGTATGAGTGGTTGAATACATCAATGATAGAGACATGGATAAGGTGAGATCTTATTTATACATCCATATACCTTGTGTAAGATCCGGTGAGGTGGTTTCTTATATATTAATGCATACGTAATACATGTTTTGCAGCTACTTAGTCGAAGATCATTGCAAACAATTTGCATTTGATCATGTGGGATTTTTTATTCCTTCATTGATTAGTTTGGTAGCTAAAGACCCTGATAATGTTCAACAATACTGTATAGATGCTTTTACAATTTTTGGTCAGCAAAAGAAGACGATAATAATAGCTCCATTCAATGTCAAGTAAGTTTACTTTATTTATAATTTGGACTTAAGAAAATTCCATTTTTATTGTGCATTTTGAGTTATTAATTGTTAACTTTTTACCTCTAGTGGTAGACATTGGGAGTTACTAGTTATTGTCCCCGGGACGTTCACTGTTTATTATCTAGATCCCGCGGGAAGTACATTAAACACTAAGATTGGACACGTAATGAGAATGCCATTATTCTGGTGAGAAATATTTCATTTTTGTATATGTTAACATCTCTTATTACATTACTATTTACTTATGCAATTTACTGTGTTATATTAACATGTAGGGGTTTAGATGCATTCAAAAAGGTTGGAGGAATGGTCCCAAGGAAAAAGAACCAGCCAATAAATTGGCAGAACGTACAAGTAAGTTCCGGACTCCAATGTATATATTATTGATGTGAATTGTGCTTAGTTGTATTATTTTGTATGTTTCAATTTATAGTGCGCTACACAAGACAATGGCTGGGCATGCGCATACTATGTGATGCGATTTATGCAGATGATTATCCGATATGACGCATTGGACATCGATACCATACATGAGGTATTATATATAGTCTCACTAGTTAGTATGAAATATATCAATCTTATTTTTATATTATTACTTATATATATACATCATTCTCTTTGTAGGTGTTTAAAACTGACAACACTACAGGTAAACGCTTAAAAAATATACATGCTCCATATACGATGGAAGCATTAAATGAAATAAGAGAAGAATGGGCAAAATCCATACAAGCAGTGGCAACTGTAAGATATAATTGGGATGTTGATAGCGATAATGAATGATACTTTGTAAATGAATATTTCTGAATGTTAATACATGTATTTGAATGTTTCTATATGTGTGAATGTGAGAATTGAATTGATGTCCGAATGTATCTACTTGTGTGAATTATTTTTTGTGAATTTTGCAGGTTTGTGGCCTGTTTGTACGCTGATATCAATGGATGTCGTAAACCTGCAGTTCAGAAAACTGAACTGCAGGTTCTCATCCTGCTAACCAGCCACAGCAGGCCTACAAACTGATATGAAAAAAAAATAGATATAGGTGTCGGTTATTTACAGAAAACTGTCAGCAAAGACCTACAGCGTCGGTTATTGGATAAAAACTGACGCCTAATAGTACAAACAACCCGACCGTGCAGGATAGCACGGCCGTGGTGGAAAAGGCGTCGGTTATTCATATAAAACTGACGCCTATAGTACTAAACACGGCCGTGCAGGGAAGCACGACCATGTCGTCTTGAAGTATAGGCGTCGGTCTTTTAGTAGATAACCGACGCAGAATGTGTCCTAGATGACGTCGTTTTCTGTGGCGCGAACCCTTTTGGCATCGGTTATCTACTAAAAGACCGACGCCTATATGTTAAATAGGAGTCGGTTAAAAAACCGACGCCGAAGTGTTCGACCTTTAGCGGCGCCCACATAGGCGTCGCTCAGAAACCGATGCCAAAGGGGGTTAAACAACCGACGCCAAAGGTTGTTTCTGTAGTAGTGTAAAATGAAACATAATGTTCTTGTCACACAACACATATGATTTTTTCATCAATGGCAGGTACATAATAGCAATTCACTAATTCTATTGTAAGCCCATGAATGAAAAATCCCAACTATGAAGGCAGAAATCCTTGCTCAACACGGTTCTAGCTTACTTCTTCTCAAGTCTTGAAGTAGAGATCTATATCTCCATCTTCTTCCTGAGATCCTCTACAAGGAGGATCGTTCTTTCCAATGTCCAGACAGGTGACAATGGTGGCACATTCTTTTCTTTATCCTTTAAGTAAAAAGAACATATTCCTTTTACACTTACCCTTCTCTATAAATTGTGTGTAGAAGACTTGGGCTTCAACTTAGCTTTAGAACACTTCCTAGCCTTGTTTTTTCACTAGGACTCACTTCCACTGATCATCATCATGGATTTGTCAGTCTTCTTCCTTGCTTTGGCATTAACATGCCAAGCATTTCATAAATTGACTATATGATTCATGCAACTCTTGCATAATCATATCCATGGTCAACCCTTTACTTAAGAGAGATCTCAGTCACTCCACGTGCCCAGACATATTGAGCACATGGGGTTCTACTGGTCATCCCTTTGTCATTTTACACTCAAATAGAACCTCAGAGATAGTATACCTTCTATGCTTTACATGATTCTTAAGATGTGTTACCATCTCGATAATGTGCATGTTTTCATGTTGTTCAACCAACTTATAGTTCATACAATAGATAATTAGGTATTCAAATGTCTATGGCATCATTTTCATGCTACTAATAAGCATCCATTTAGCCTTAGGTGCCTTTGGAGCGGGTTCCTCTGGCATTGCTCTATTAAGGACAGAGCTTTCTCTTATTGATGAGAACATTTCTCAAAGTCCTTAACCAATTCTGGAATTTTATCCTGTTTGTGTCCTTCTAAAGGACACATTGCAAATGAATGTGTTTTGTCTTTGATATTTGATTCTTTAAAAAAATATTGCAATTCTTCAAAACATTTTGATTTGTTTTTATTTGATAAATTTGACGATATTAATTAGGTCTTTAATTGACTACCACTCCCACTATTTTATTTGAATTAATAGCCCTCAATATCAATTTGGAATATTACAACGTACAATATTCTAGTTGGCCAACATCCATATTTCATCAAGTCATGAGTCGGCTTTTATCGATCTCCCACAACCTGACTATTTAGGTAGGCCATCATGCCAATTGCATCATGTGCAACTCTTGGATAGATAATATCCACAACTCCTTGCCATAATTATCTACATGCCTCTGGGCTTGAGCTCTCCAAGTCACTAGTTAATCCTGACCCAATATCCAATATGATAGATATGCATCATACTTTGTGCAAATCTAAATATCTATCATCACACTTCCACAGGATAGATGGTGCATCATGCTTTGTGAAAATCTACACATGGTCGATCAAGCTTTTCATTTGTATTGCTAATGGAAGGCGTCTTAGACTTAATATTTTAATTGAGTGAGTTTGTATGTATAAATTCTTATACTTTATCCAATCACCACATGTATAGTATGTATCATATACATTCAATAACCACAAATGAGAACATACAATAAATAAAACACACAAGCAATAGTCATGACCATACTGATGTAATTCCTTGCAGCCACAAGGAATTACTACCACCTATGGTTCACATCATATGCAACATGTTGTTGGTGAAGATCTGTGTTGATACCAAATTTGGGTTGATTGATTCAACTCTTGAACCGTTCGGCTCGCCTCTTGGTCACTCGATTGGGCTCTTCTGAATCAGTCATCTAGTTCTCAGGTCCAAGAAGCTTCTAGACACCTCCAGACAGTTGGTTGGGCCGCCATTCGATTAGTTTGTCCTCTTATCACCAGGCCTCCTCGGTCTTCCATCAATCTGGTCATCTCACGAGTCGATCATTTTATCTTTGTGCATATCAGCATATCACGTCAAAACATAAATTAAAACTATGCTATTTCTTATTATATTATATATGAGAAAAACTTCAAGTTACATTCAAGGTTGAAATAGGAAGAAGAGCATTAATTTACATTTGGAAAGGAGAAAGAGACTTGGTATGCAGACAGATTAACAACAAGAACAAATAACCACAACTATGCACACTCAGATATGGGGTTTTTTTTCATAACCATGATTTATATCCACCATCAAAATCAATTTTATGGTGATGCATACATATATATATATATATATATATATATATATATATGTATATATATATCTGTGTGTGTGTGTGTCTGTGTTTGTGTGTATATGTATTTGTATGTATGTATATAAATTTATGTATATTAGTTTGGGTTCTTTATGTGGTGATACGAAGGACGTGCACATTAACCAATTTAAATATTCACATCGCATGCAATAAATAAATATGGTAAAACCAAATATCAGATCATATCGATTATCTCAAAACATAATTAATTGACATGGCACTGATACCACTGTAGGGAAACACGACATCATATAGGCAGTGGAAACAAAAATTTTACAGACATATTTCCCATTAACCAGTAGATTGTGTCAATAACTATGCAATGGGAAGGATGGTTTCATAAAGATATACATGGTCCTGGAGCAAGTCCAATGATAATCCTCATTGATGTAGATGTGCACTCTATCTTGGACATTGTCTATGCAGCTCCTGGATGCACTCAGACTCGTCGGACTGCTCCTCCACTGATAGTATACTCAAACAACTACTACAACAACTCCTCTAATCTTGCCACAAACTGTGAGTTGATGTTGCCCTCCTAGCAGCAATCAAAGGACTCTTACCTCTAGAGTAGTCTACACGGACCAAATAGAACTCATTTCATCCTTCTAGAATGGACAAGAAGGAGTTGTCCCTCCTGTTGGTGTACTAGTCACCAACCTTCTCTCCCACAACAATGATCCTCACTTGTTTCTCTCATGTGGCTATCCCTCCCTAGTTGGGTAGGATTTGTCTGGGCTCTCATGGTTAACACAACCAGAGAGGACAGCAATTGTCAGAGAAATTGATTCTCAATTGTCTATGTTGTACTCTAGGAAGCCCCCAATACCCCTCTATTTATAGTAGAGGCCAGGGTCAGGGTTCCCAGTTTGTGTGGGAGTGGAAAGGACTGGATGATATCAAAATTTTGCAACAATTCTGGAAGTTCTACAACCTACGATATCTGAGACAATTGTCTCGCCCTGCGAGACGGCCATCTAGGATGTGAGATGGTTGTCTCACTCAACGAGATAGTTGTTTTGCACTTTCTAGTTTTGCACATATGTTGGTAATTCAATTCCAATTAGTGCACCAATCCTTGCTGCAATCGAATTGCACCCCGAAATGGGCGTCTAGTGCAACCGGGATGGGCGTCTGACACCATCCCCGATGGCCATCTCACGCAGGTGAGACGGGTATCTCACAACCCAAATTAGGATGAATTCCAGCCAATGTACCATACAATCAGTTGGACAATCCAAATGACTATCTCAATACTTGAACTGATTGTCTCACAGTCTGTGACAACAGTCGCCAAACCGAAAAACAAATCGTTACTAAAGCGGAATAAACATAAACAACAGATTAACAAAAATCACTAAAATTTAAAACCATTTTTTTTTGCAAGGAGATCCTTGTCCAAAAAACTTTTACTAAAAGATCCAAAACTCATACATATCATGATTTACATTATACAACATTATTTCATCTTATCTCAAGGACAACATATAATAGTTGCTCTATCAAAACACATACTGGAGTAACATAAAACCACGAGGCATTCAAGAAAAAATCTCATATTATTCATGAAACCAGTATGAACCAACTCAAAGGACCTGAGAGTACAGAGACAACACATAGGACTCCTATCTACACAAAACGACAGATAGTACACTCAACTTGAGCTATCATTGTTTTCCCTGTTGTTGTCGTTCTTTCTCTGTAGTACGGTCTCAATCCCCCTCGTGCACATCCACCTAAAAAAATGTGGATCCCACGGGGTGAGACAATTGTCCCAACGAGAGATATAACTCTCTGCCAATAATGTTATTATCGCAGTTAAATAGTATTAAACTGAGTAGAGGATAAGAAGTTTAGAACATTCTCATATTTTAAAGCATTGCAACTATTTATGATAGAGCAGTAAATCATCTATTCACTTTATATGGAATATGAAGAACGTGTATATCATTTACCCATCATACTATATCAACATCTCAGGCTTATCCTGAGATATTCATTATCATGGTATGTCATCTATGAATCATTCTCATTTATGTATGTTGACCTTAGCCAATCTGTTAGCCAGATATTGAATTGTACCAGTCATGTTAGTATACATCATCATATTATGTCCAGGCATTGGACTATGCCAATCCTATGCAACCATTCTAGGCATTGGACTATGCCAATCCTGTGCAAACATTCCAGGCATTAGACTATGTCAATCCTATGCAACCATTCCAGGCATTGGACTACGCCAATCATGTGCAAACATTATTCCAGATATTGAGTTATTACCAATCCTGAGCAATATTCCAGGTATTGGGTTATTACCAATCCTGTGCAATTATTCTAGGTATTGGGTTATTACCAATCCTGTACAATTATTCCAGGTATTAGGCTATTACCAATCCTATGCAATTATTCTAGGTATTGGGTTATGACTAATCATGTGACATTATTCCAGGTATTGGGTTATTACTAATCATGTGCAATTATTCCAGGTATTGGGTTATTACTAATCATGTGCAATCATTCCAGGTATCGGGTTATGACCAATCCTGTGACATTATTCTAGGTATTGGGTTATTACCAATCTTGTACAATTATTCCAGGTATTGGGTTATTACCAATCCTGTGCAATTATTCCAGATATTGGGTTATGACCAGTCATTTGATTAACAGTCAGGTATTGGACTCTACCAATCATGTGATTAACAGCTAGGCATTGGGTTATTACCAATCTTGTGACAGCCAGGTATTGGGTTATTACCAATCATGTGATTAACAACTAGGTATTGGGTTATTACCAATCATGTGATTAACATCCAGACATTGGGTTATTACCAATCATATGATTAACAGCCAGGTATTGAGTTATTACCAATCCTGTGATACTATTCCAGGCATTGGACTATGTCAATCATGTGCATCTCATCACTGAATACCACATCACCTTTACTAGGCATTATACCTTGGCCAAGCCATCATACTTATTCACATCCTTTATATAATACAAGTATTCCTCTTATCTCCTTTAAACATATTCACAACACTATAGCCCTTATTTGTCTATAAGCATAAAGCATGTATGATTAATATTTCATTATTATTATTTTATCCATTTATTATTATTATTATTATTATTATTATTATTATTATGTTACTAAGTTTCCATTTCTTAGCTTATTTGAACATTATTAATTCTGACATGACACTTTTATAAACATCTTGTTACCTCTCACTAAGCAACAACTATTCTCATGGCTCACAAGGCCAATTAAACATCTTGTCACCTTTCACTAGGCAACAGCTATCCACATGGATCACAAGGCCCATTAAACATCTTGTCACCTTTCACTAGGCAACAACTATCCACATCGCTTACAAGGCCCATTAAACATCTTGTCACCATTCACTAGGCAACAACTAACCACATGGCTCACAAGCCCCATTAAAGATCTTGTCACCTTTCACTAGGAAACAACTAACCACATGGCTCACAAGGCCCATTAAACATCTTGTCACCTTTCACTAGGCAACAACTAACCAAATGGCTCACAAGTCCATTAATCATTATACTTGTTATACAAGCATTTAACATACCTTACAAGGCTTATGCAAGAAGAGAAATACATCCTTCCTTATTATTAGGGTTAGGGTTTCCCTTTGTAGTCGAATAGGGTTTCATCTTCATATTATTAATCCAAATCCTAATTCATTGATCCACACATCTAGGAGCATACATTGATATCATAAGTATGCAATCATACTTATTTATTCTCATCATTTATCATTAAATGATTATCAATACAAGGTATGAGTTTCTCTCTCATCTTGACTAGGATATTGATTGCATCATACTTTATTAACTTGGCTTACCCCTTTTTCTCAAGGCATGTTAGCCTATACTTATCAAAGTGCATTAATCTCATTACATCTTAATGTAACAATTGACATGACACACTTCATGTGTTACTCATCCATGTATATTGGATTTAAGGTGCATCAAGGTGTATCAACCTTAAGATGTTGGATGTGATATTTATCATGCCTTGGTGTATCACTTCCCTCATCACTTTTAACTTACTTAAGTTCATCAACTCATCTTGTATTAGGGTATTTCCCATCCTAATACTTTATCCACTAGCCCATCACATTTATCCTGTAATGTATTGGACATAAGTCACACACTTGAATTACCCAAATATCATCAATTGATATGGACTCATCTCAGGTTAAGTCATCGTTGATATAGGATTGTCCATCATTAATCACTTTCGGTGTTTCACCTATCAAGGTATTAGCCACACCATTACTTGGTGTTTCACTCATCACTCCTAAGAGTGTCTTTCCCTCACCTTTACAAGGTATCTCAGGTTAGAGATGTGCATATATTCACCATATCATGTTGGAGGTGTATGAGCACTCACCATATCGGGCTAAAGGTATATGACCATCATCCATATTGGACTAGAGGTGTTTATATGTGTTACCCATGTCGTGAATGAGGTATTAATCCTTCACCATGTTGGGCTAGACATCAACTAGGGTTGTGTATCGGGCTACCATATCATGCAATAGCACTTACTATTCTTCACTCATATCGGGTTACCCAAATTAGGGTTTCACATCAACTTATAAGTATTCATTTGACCTTGTATCATGCATGGAGTCTATACTTGACTCCCTATCGTGCAAGAGGTGTATACTACACCCCCATATCGTTCAAGAACGTATACAATCATATCCATATCGTTTTAGTGAAGTAGGTGCATCATCATATCAAGTTAGAGGTGCTTGCTTGTGTGCTTGCACCCGATATCACTTTTATAAAGTGATACCATCATCTTCAAGCTCTAGGCCTTAGTTATAACTGTTATAGTTCATGGAAACAGGTCTAAGAAATTACTAGAACTCATAATTTCATCAACTATTTCAGGAAATTTTGGAATTAAAAGTAGATCATTAAATATAGCAATTTAGGTGATGAATAATAACATGGTTGAGTTCAAGTTATATAACCCACCTTAAGAACAAATTCAAAGCTCCAAGCTCCAAATATCCACGTTCCCAAGGTTGAATATGACTTTATCAAAATTCCAAGACTCATTCACAACTCCTTCATATACAAGGAATCACCATGGATAAGCAATTGGTGAAGAAGAAAAGAAAGGAAGATCAAAACCCTAAAATCATGCTTCAATCCAAGGTTGAAGATGATCATGACCTCACATTAGGGTTAAGTATTGATATCCTTCCTTCTATAGCACCTTTGAACGATACCTCATATCCCTTGCACGATATTCCACCACTTGTGGCCGGTATCCTCCTCACTTGGGGCCAAAAACACTTCACTATGGCCGATATCACCTTTCTTGGCTGATATCACCCTACTTGGGCTATATAAACTTGCTATGGGTGATATCCAAGGACCTATGCACGATACCACATCACTCCTGCACGATACAAGATCTCTATTCACTATACCTTAGGGTAGGAGGGTGGTAAGATCCGAAAAATTCCACTAAGGGGTGAAACTAGGGGTATATATACTTGTTGTTCATGAAGGAGTGTAAAAATGAGGTGCCATCAATTTGAGCTAGTAGGTGCCACGTGTCCATGCATGGGTGACACGTGTACATGCATGCATAAACATTTATCTTGACATGAAAAACATTTTAGGGTGATCTAGGGATAAATATTCTTCCATTACTTATCTCTTTGAATAAGATATATTAATAAAATCACCACTTTATTCACAACCTGATACAACTTTACTAAGGAAGTTGTAACCCAACACAACTCACCTCCTTGAGGTTATTTGCACTACATGGCCTTTTAAAAGAGTCCACAAAACGATATGAGGCTTATCCTATGTCTCCTTGGCCTATAGGCACTCATATATAAGCTTTTCAACTTGATACAACTCAAGTTAAGCTTTCATATTCAACCCTTTTCTTGGTCATTTCATCACCAAGATAACCATCATTCATAATGGAATCAAACATGGTGTCTACTTATTTATATCTCCTCTACATTATATTAGGAGGGAGTAGGGACACTCTAGAGGTGGTAATTTGCATATCAACCCCACATTTTAGGTAAATTATAATTTGTACCAAAATTGGTGCACAAGGTACCAGCATTGTTCAAACAAGTTCAGACTTGGAATTTGGGCTTTCCACCAGCCACCACCTAGAATAATTATCTCTATAATGATACTAAAACACATTAGGCATGTTCAACATATGACATATTGCACTATAACCCCTTATCTTGGGTAAATTGCACTTTGGTCCAAAACAAAGGAACATTGCCCAAACAACATTCAATCAGGACCAAACTTGGAACATAAGTGTGTCACATGACAACAAAACTCCTTCCAGAATTATATTAAAGTTATAAGCAACTTTATTATCCAAAAAATAGGGTTACCTCATAACCCAGGTCAGGGTAATTACACAGTCCATTCAGCTGATTTGTTGCATGAATTGAATACCTAAATATTTTAGTGATCAACTCAATCATCACTCAAGATCAAAACTCCTCTTATTGATGAATTCATATGTGTGTGACCCTATAGTTCCCATATCACGTTGGAAGTGAACGTCCATAACAACTTATGACATTACAAGCAATGAGCAGTGCCTAGTCACACATCACTGCTACCCAAGTGAATGGAAATTGGGGGGAATTTCAACCTTCAATTTGTTCATGGAGTTACAGTGTTTGTATAGATTCTTTGTCACTAATATCCAGATTGAACTAGAGGCATGGAGTAGTCATCCTCATTATTATTCAATCTTGTTTCTTGAACCAGAGCAAACTGCATGAGATATATGTAATCTCAATATAACATGTTGACTCACATGCATATGGCCATACTTTTCTCAATCAAAGTGTACCCAATGTGTATGATCATTATAACAACCCATGTTTTAGGACTACATTTGATGATGTCAAAGTGTACCCAATGACATTTGATGAGTGCAATGATTTTAGGTTTAAGAACCACAACCACCACCATCACTGTGAGAGTTGACTATGACTTCCATGATGATGGCTTCCATGTGTCAGTATCACGGTGGGTATGTCCAATACACTATTCTCTAAGATGTATCTATATGCTTGGTTTGATATTGCCATATCATGACTAATGAGATTTAGTCATCAACCAACACACACTCTGATCTTATGTGTTATTGTTGTCCATCAACCTTCCACAATAACAATCGATCAGGGACATATTGAGAATATGTATATGTACTCTTAACATCCATATGATCTCATCCTCAAGGATAGTAACTTGTATACATATGTCATTGAGTAATTTCTCTATACATTTATCATGTTATTCATTATCTCATAATTTAATATACAAAATAAATTGGAAGCTTGTCTTTATTATTAATCACAATCATTTACATGATATGCCATTACAATCATCATTTGATTGGATCCATGGGCATACATACCAACAGACTCCCACTTGCATTTAGATTCAACCACTCGTGGATCTCATCTGGAGTGATCTAACATGATGTTTGTAAAGCATGTGAAGTACCATAGATTAGAGGTAACCATCTAGTTGCTAAGTGTTGGGATGTTACGTACTCACCCTTCCCTCTTGTTGAGATTTTGGGGATGAAATCTATTTTAAGGGGTGGAGTGTTGTAACATACTAAATCTTAGATTCAATTGCAATTTAATCTATTTTCAAGATTTTATTTCCTTCTTGTCCTTTTTGTCATTTTTCCTAAATTTTCCTATCTTTTCTATCCTCTTTATCCTCAATGTTGAATTTGAGAAACCCTTGATGGGTTGAACTATATTTACCCACATTCATTTCAATGAATGGGTTTTTGCACAAATATCACAAATAGTGTGTTAATTAGAGTCTAATAATGTCAAATGACCATTAATCAGAGACAATTAGTTAATTATGTGAATTTATAGTCTTTGTGGCTTTTTGGGATAAAGAAATGAGAATTAATGTGAAGTTGAGTTAGCTAATGAGATAATAACCCTCTTCCTCTCTCTCTCTCCTCCTGAATATTATTAAAGCCATAAAAAGGAGAATAGGAGGTGTGACATGACTCTTGAATAATTTTATAATATCCATCTCAAATTTCACTTAAGGAATTGCTAAAGAAATATATTCGTATTAATTCACCCTTTAAAATACATTAATATACATATTAAAGGCCAATATGGTGGTTGAGAGCCAAAATGTGAATAAAAATGAGGTTTAAAGGCATAGGAATATTCTAAACTTTAATGTGGGCCTTTGGTTCAAATTTGGGAATAATTGACCCTTGTTTGACCCCTCAAATCATTTTTAAAAGAATTGATTAAGGTTTTATTAAGAAATTAATATGATTCCATTGATGTCCCACATTAAACCTAAAGTCTGGACATTAATAGTGTCACAAATTACATGACTTAAGCATGGGAGTTTTGGGTCATCAATATTCAATCTGATGCTCACCAAGTCGGCATCTAGCTCGAAGGCCCGCGAAGAACAGAGTCATTTTACAAAGGTTTGATCGCTGAACAAATTCTCGATCAATTTCCCATCTTTTTTGATAATTTCTTTTGCTCCAAATTTGTGAGGCTCTGACATTTCAAATAAGTCATTACTTGTCGTCAGTTTAAGACCAACTATGAAATACCCAAACCCTCTTACGGGAGCTTCTCACCATCGACTCGCTTTCCCCTCATACCACCCAGACACCTATATATACCCATACCTATAGCATCGCCAAGGCACCAACAACAGAACCCTACCTTTGATTTGTCTAGAGTTACATCCCACAACCACCAACACCTGAACCTTCTCCTAGACCTAGAGGCGGTTCTCCCTGGCCGACAATGAGACCAACAAGGAAATTGATGACCCAGGTGAGTTCGTCACCTTCAGTTCTTCAAATTCCAATCTTTCGTTCATCATTCGGTCAAGTCTAGATAAATCACACGATTTTAGCTTCACCTACTCACACCCATGGTTGGCATGAAAGAGGGGGAAGAATACCCGAGCTAAATTCCCCAAACAGCCCTCGTTCACACTTCTTCTTTGTTTTTCGCCCAAGGGCATAACTGTCTTTTCACCCAATTTTTAGTTCTCAATCACCAAAGACACACGAGCCTTGACCCATGAACTGGCCATGCATGATTGGGCCAACTCATGTGGGCCTCATCCTCGGTGTCCCTCCTCTTTGCGAAACAAATGGCCTGTTTGGCATTTTCTTAATTTCTAATTTGTTAATTTTAGAAAATTCACAACTAATTACTCGTTTATCAAAAATGTATAAATAAATATGCTATGGATTCAGAAAAATGAACCATATCTAATCAATCATTTGCGAGACTTATTTCCAATTTTTTAAGGAAGGTTTTTCAATAAACCAAAATATCTAATTATAAAGCCCTAAAATGTATAAATAATCCATTTTAAATTCAAATTGACTCAATAATATGTTTTCCTAATTAGAAAAATATACCAAATTGTTTGGCCTAGTTTTCAAGCCAAATATTGAGGTTTCATCTAGAAGATATAAAATTAGGGTTTCAACCCGTAACTCATTACAAAACCCTAATCCTTGTGATGAAAATTTGTACCTAGGATAAAAGGGGCATTGGACAACTATAATTGGGAAAAGTCATCTATAGGAAAACTCAAGTGAGGTATGTGAAACCCTATTTTTGTATGTGTATGTGCATTTTAAACCCTAAGTTGGGCATTTTGATATCCAACCCTAATATTTCCAATGAGGCAATGTCTTAGCCTTTATTCTCTTCATTGCCTTCTTGCGGAACCTTGACTTTAATTATTCTAGGGTCTTGTATCCCACTTGTAAAGTTTTCAATTCCTTAAATATTCCATATAAATTCTTCTAGCATGATGATGAAGATGACTAATTAACTAATGTAGTGTACTTGAGTACAAACCACCCATAGTTTAGGCATGATCCCTGGGGAATGTGACCACTCTCGCCACATTTATATATATTGTAGGTGTTTGGGAATGTTACCACTCTCCCTCACCTATTTATTTTGTTTGAGGTTAGGCAGGTTCCTCAGCTCTATATTAGCTTAATGTAGTCATATTAAATCATGCATGGAACTTTATTATTATTTGACTTGGAAGAATTCTTATTTATTTTCTTGCCTCATACTTTTGACCCTCTTATCATAGTAGTTTTTTACCATGCAATACTTTACTTTATGTTTGTCCTTATTCCTTTGTTTGACACATACTTTTATCTCCTTTTCCTGGGTGATCCCAACCACCCAGGTTTAGGATCATAGTGCGCAATAGAAGCATGGTGAATCAACCTAAGACTAGCAAAGGAGTTCATCCTTCCATCATAGACTATAAGTTATTTATCTTATTGGAGACATATTGATGTAGTTGAGTTTCCCTCTACTTAGATCCTCCTTTTCTATAAAGCATGTACACCCTTATTGGGAAATTTTTGATGTACTCTTTATTAAATTGAATATAGTCAAAGTTTTAACTTTCGCTGATATTCGTTGGATTTTGTTTACCATTTTTAGTACAGAGGTGATCTCACTTCTTTACAACCATCATGCTTCTGCTACGCAAGTGGTTTTATAGCGGGTTTAGCAACACTTGCTTTTAGTTGTTATTTTGCAATTTTCACATCTCTTCGTTGTATGACTACTCGTATGAGATGGAAGTGTCATAGTATGCTATCCAAAATTCCCAACCTAACTAGTATCTCCATTGTTGAGAGATACCAATATATTTTTCTCACATCTTCTCTACTCGTTAGAGTACCTAATTTGTGAAGACCAAGATCTAATACCAATTGTTGGATCAATGGGTTCTTGAAGGGGGTATATAGAGCTAAAACCACTTAAACAAACCATATTAGACCTTCAGGATAATTTCTAAAAGATATTACAATACCTAAAAGCAAGGAAGAGATAGATTGAGGAAACACCAAAGGAAATCTAAGATGTATATTGGTTCCAACCTCCAAACTAGGATATGTACATCCCCTACCTAGAGAGTTCCATATCTAGGATCTGTAACCTTTTCTCACTCTATATATCGCACTATATGAGTTACAACAATATGAACACCCTTTCAAGAGCAAGGTCTAAACTAGCATTCCTTTTTGGATCAAGGAGCCAATAACCATTACAAAGGTCTTACCTATCTATTTACCAAGAATCGTACACTTTTTTCAAGGACTTACACATTCTAAAAGAAGATCTTTAGCCTTTGATAAACCATTCCTTCTTCAAGGAAGTCCTTCAATTCTTCCAGGAAGTCACCTTCAGACCACTAAGTTGCTAGAAAGAGAGTGAGAAGGAGAGTGGAGAGCTTCTCAAGATGTACATTAGAGTATCTCTCTTAAGGATCATATCACTCAGGTTGTATATAGAGTAGTAAACAAGCTTGAGGGATATTAGGGGCTCTTTGAGGCTAAAACACTCGAATTTAGCAAGGAAACATAGAAGGCATACATGGAATGAAGTCTAACGACCCATTTTCATAGTCGGGGTTTCCTACAAGCCAGTAGAGACACTTAGGATTGAATTCTAGCCGTTTTGGGTGTAGCAACATATATATTTTCGAGTTTTGTAACACTTTAACGACTAGAAACACTTTTCTACACTTAATCATACAGTGTTTTAGGTTGAGTTACCTTTTGAGAAACTCGACCAACGACACAGTAGGAAAAAATAAATTGTAGTTGCAGTCGAGCGCTTATCTGGGATTCCACTCTCTTACTGGGTCAAGATTCCCAGTTGCTATCTGATGCAGAATTAATGTGTGGGAGTGGAAAGGACTGGAAGAACTCAAATTTTCACAATGGTTTTAGAAATTGCATAACCTACGACAGTCGAATGGCCATTTGTCAAAGTCATATATTTATTTGGCACACAAGATGGTCATCTCACACTATGAGATGGTCCTTTTACAGTTTTAAGTTGTACACGAATTTGGAAAATCAATTCCCATCAATGTTAGGCATTGATTTCCTTAACAAGTATTGCTCAAGAGAAATGAATAGGGATACATCTAGAACCTTCCCTGACTGAGTTGAACCATCTCACCCATGCAAGACGGCCATCTCTGTTCACCCAAACGGTTGTCTAGTGACCCGAGTCGTGCCCATTTGGTCGGGTCGGTTCGTTCCATTGCCAATTTCAACTCACAAGCAGGCCTAATGCCCATCTCAACACTTGAGACGGCTGTTTGGCACTTCCAGATGGCTGTCTTAACACTTGAGATGGGCATTTGACAGTGTTTTCAGCCTGTTTGTTTCCTGAATCAAATGCCTAAACACTTTAGCACTTAATTCAATTGTCATTCAAGATCTGAACACCTCTTCTAGGTTAAGACCTATGTGTGTGACCCTATAGGCCCCATATTACATTGGTAGTGAGTGTCCATAACAACTTATGACATCACAAGCAAAGAGTGGTACCTAGTCGCACTTCATTTTTACCCAAATAAATGGAAAAGTTGGGGAACATCTTCAACCTACAATATGTGTATGGTGTTGTAGTGTTTGTATAGTTCCTTTGTCACTAATGTCCAGATTGAACTAGAGGCATGGAGCAATCACCCTCATTATTATTCAATGTTGTTTCTTGAACCAAGAGTAGACTGTCTGAGATATATGTAAGCTTAATATCACTTATTGACTCACATGCGCATGGCCATGCTTTTCTCAGTCTTGCAAATCAAGAGGCCTAGGACATCACACTCTAGTAAGAGGGACAATCTCATATCTATCACTCATAGTCAATCCTCATGTGCCAAAGCCACCCAATCATTACCGTTATAACAACCCATGTGTTGGGAGTATGTTTGATGATGTCAAAGTGTACCCAACGACATGTGTTGAGTGTAGTGATTTCAGGTCTAAGAACCACAACCACCACCATCACTGTGAGAGATGACTATGACTTCGATAAAAATGGCTTCCATGTGTTAGTCTCACAGTGGGTCTATCTGATACACTATTCTCTAACATGTATCTGTGTGATTGGTTTGATATTTCCATATCATTACTAATGAGATTTAATCAGCAACTAACTCACACTCTGATCTTATGTGTCATTGTTGTCTATCAACCTTCCACAATGAAAACCGATCAGGGATGTAATGAGAATATGTATATATACAATTAACATCTGTATGATCTCATCCACAAGGTTAGTAACTTGATTATGTACTCATTGAGTAATATAATTTTCTAGACATTTATAATGAACACATCACTATCTCATAACTGAATTAAATAGAATAAATTGGAAGGTTGCCTTTTATTAATAATCAAATCATTTTTACATGATATGCCATTACAATCATCACATGATTGGCTCTCTGGGCATACATAACCAACAGAATCCCACTTGCACTTAGAGCCAATCACTCACAAATCTTATTCCGAGTGATATAACATGACCATTATGGTTCACTGTGAAAGTGCCTTTGTCAAAGGATCAACAACATTGCTCTCAGTTGGAACTTTGTAAATATTAACATCTCCTCATTGTATGATTTCTCATATGAGATGATACCACCTTTATATATGCTTTGAGCATTGATGCGGTATGGGTTCCTTAGCCTACGCAATAGTTCCATTTTTGTCACAATATAGCTCAATTGCCTTGCTGATGCTAGGAATGACCCCAAGTTTTGGGATGAACTTTTTGATCCATACAACCTCCTTTGCTACACTTGATGCAACAATATACTCGGCCTCTGTTGTAGAATCAGCAACTGTCTCTTGCTTGGAATTCTTCCATCTTATAGCTCCGTTTTTATGCAAAACATGAATCCTGATTGCGATTTGTAATCATCTTGATCAGTTTGGAAGCTTGCATCGATGTAACCTTTTACCACCAACTCTTCCTCTCTGCCATAGACTAAGAATTTATCCTTAGTCCTTCTCAAGTACTTGAGGATGTTCTTCACGGCTATCTAGTGAGCATCACCTGGATCTGACTGATATCTTCTCATCGTGCTCAAGGCATACGAGATGTCTGGGGGGTGCACAACATTGCATACATGATTGATCTGATTGATGAGGCATATGGAATCTCACTCATGCATTCTCTTTATTCACAAGAACTGGGACATTGAGCTCTAGAGATGGGGGCACCATGGTGCGCAGTTAGGTTTCCTTTTTTTGAGTTTCTATGTTGAACCTCTTCAGCACTTTGTTAATGCATGTGCTCTGATTTAGTCCGAGAAGTCTTCTGGATCTATCTCTATAGATATTTATCCCCAAGATGTAGGATGCTTCTCCCAAGTCTTTCATAGATAATGTATTTCCTAGCCATGTCTTTACCTTTTGTAAAGTAGGGATGTCATTCCCCATCAATAGTATGTCATCTACATACAATATGAGGAATGTCACTATGCTCCCACTAACCTTCTTATACACACAAGGTTCATCTTCATTTTGAGCAAAGCCAAACCCTTTGACTGTCTCATCAAAATGAAGATTCCAGATTAGAGATGCTTGCTTCAATCCATAGATTGACCTTTGTAGCTTACATACCCTATTGACAAACTTTGGATCTATAAACCCCTCAATCTATGTCATATACACATCCTCAATAAGATTCCCATTAAGTAATGCAATTTTGACATCCATTTGCCAATCTCATAGTCATGATAAGTTGCAATAGAAAGCATGATCCGGACGGACTTAACCATGGCCACTGGAGAAAAGGTTTTGTCATAGTCAACATCTTAAACTTCTCTTGAACCCTTTGCAACCAATCTTCCCTTATAGGTTTGTACCTTACCATCCATGTCAGTCGTGTCCTTGAAGACCCACTTGCACCCTATGGGTTTTACCCCTTCAGGTGGATCTACCAAAGTCCATACTTTGTTGGTATACATAGATTCAATCTCAGATCTCATGACCTCAAGCCATTTCTCAGACTCTGGTCCCTCCATAGCATCTTTATAGGTAATTGACTCATCATCTATGACCTATTCACTGCCTTCTTGAGTTACAAAATATCCAAATCTCTTAGGTTTAATGTGTGTCCTATTAGATCTACAAGGTTCCTGTGTTACTTGAGGAATTTGAGATTCCACAACACCTTGTAAATCTTTAGGTTCCTCTTGTACATTTAATGGTTCAATGTTTTCTTATTGGTCTTGAACCTGTTCGAGTTCTACTTTCCTTCCATTGTTTCCTTTGGTAATAAATTCCCTCTCTAGGAATACAACCTCTCTGGAAACAAACACTTTGTTGTCAGATTGGGAATAAAAGTAATATCCTTTGGTCTCCTTAGGATATCCAATAAAACAACATTTATTAGATCTTGGGCCAATCTTTTCAGGAAACATTTTTCTTGACATAAGCTTTGCAACCCCAAATCTTCATAAAAGGCACGTTGGTATGCTTCCCATATCTTATCTCATATGGTGTCTTTTGAATCAATTTAGATGGTACTCGATTTAGTGTAAATGTGGCAGTTTGTAGGGCATGACCCCAGAAGGTAGTCGGAAGCTCAGCCAAGCTCATCATTGATCGACCCATATCCAGTATTGTGTGATTCCTTCTTTCTAAAACACCTTTATACTGAGGTTTTCCTGGTGGAGTCCATTGGGATACAATCCCACAGGCTCTAAGAAGGTCCTCAAACTCTTGGTTCAAGTATTCTCCACCTCAATCAGAATGAAGTGTCTTAATACTTTTACCAAGTTGGTTATGTACTTCATTCCTAAACTTTTTGAACTATTCAAGATCTTCTGACTTATGTTTCATTAAATAAACATATCCATACCTACTGAAATCGTCACTAAAGGTAATGAAGTATCAAAACCCACCTCCTGTAGTTGTTCTAAAAGGGCCACACACATTAGTATGTATGAGTCCTAAAAGATCACTAGCTCTATCATTGTTACCAGTGAAAGTGGTCTTAGCCATCGTGCCCAAAAAATAATATTCACATGTCTCTAATGATTCAAAATCAAAAGAGTCCAGATAACCATCTTTATGGAGTCTAGATATGTGATTCTCATTTATGTGCCCTATACAACAATGCCAAAGGTATCTTTTGTTTGATTCATTGAGCTTTTTCCTTTTAGTATTCACGTTATATATACATGTCCCTAGATCTATCAAGTATAGACCATAATACATTGGGGCACTGAGATAAAAGATCCCATCTTTACTAATCGAACATCTTCCATTCTTTATAAGAAATTTGAATCCTTTCTTGTCCAAACAAGATACATATATGATGTTCCTATTAATGGCAGGTACATAATAGCAGCTCTCTAACTCTATTACAAGCCCACTTGGTAAAGTTAACGCATAGGTTCCAACTAAGTTGGCCACAACTCTTACGCCATTAACAACACGTAGTTCAACCTCACCTTTCTCTAAAGGTCTACTTCCTTTTAGATCCTTCACATTTGAACAAATGTGTGATCCACATCCGATATCAAGTACACATGATGAAGGAGTAGTGAAGTTAATCTCTATAATGTATACCCCATAAGTAGAGATATCTATCCCTTGCTTCATCTTCTTGGGTTCCCTTATCCTTCTCCTTACTTTGAGTGCAGAAGATTTGGACTTTAGCTTATATACTAAATGCATTTTTGCTTTGCCTTTGTCCTTGGACTCAACTCCATTGATCACCATCACAGATTTTTCCATCTTCATTTGTGCTTCGACATTTGTCAAGATGTCGAGTAACTCTGACAGTGTTCCAACCATGTTGCTCAAGTGATAACACTCAATGAACCGACCATAGATTTAGGCGATGATTGCAAAATCATATCCGTGGCCAACTCTTGACCCAAAGGAAATCCCAATTTCTAAAGATGCTCCATATGTCTAATCATATTAAGCATGTGGGGTTCTACTGGATCTTCCTTTATCAGTTTGCACTCAAATATCACCTTGAATACATTAAACCTGTCGCGCCCCGATCTCACATTAACCACAAACCACGAAACTAGGGCACGACAGGTGAGATTAGCACATAACCCAACCATTCGTCACTTTTTAAAACAATTCAAGGCATTTAAATGATAACCAAGTTTAAACTGTAAACAGAAAACTGAGCAAACTGCAGGAACTTTTCTATTTAACTGATTAAAGATACAAGCAAGGTCTACAGCATAATGCATTGATTAACATAAAGAAAGCATAACATTAATTTACATTTTTGTACACATTCTCTCTCTCACTTACACCGTGTCCCGAAGATCGAGGGGAATGGACTAAGAGACCTCTAACTAGACTAACTGCAAACCTTCTATCAACTAAGCGTTGGGGTGAAACGATCCTTCCGATTCCTGATACTGATGCTGACCTGAAAATGTTTGAGTAGAGGGATGAGCCTACTCGCTCAGTGAATAACATTTCACTTAGCTATCACTAAACAACTCGTCAGGTTTATAAATTGAAAATAAACATATATGCAGTTCAAACAGGGCAGTTCTTTTGACATAGCAAATATACAGATAATAACCACATTTCTAAGCATCAACAGGTATTTCAGGTAAATAAACAGTTATATAAATTTACTGTGATCCTATATAATTACTTATTCATTTTTATTATTATGCCCTAAACATATGCAGTGTACTCTGCATATGAAGATCCGCAGCAAGTCCATGCTACGGTCCCACCATACAAGACTTGGCGACACACCCGGGAAGTGCTAAGTCTGACTACTCATCCTGGTCTGCACATGACCCTAGGCTCCACGGCCTCATCGCACAACCACGTGTGCTGCACAACCACATGTGCTCCAGACTCCTCCTTTAACCTGAGTACACCGGAAGAGAGTCACAGGGTTACCTTCGTGACACAAGCACGAATGGTGTTAGATAACCGTGTTTTCTTTTTCGCAGTGCCATCGTGACACAAGCACGATTGTTGTTGGACACTGCCTCTCTTTCCTCGTTTGTCCGTGACACAAGCACGGATGATGTTGCAACACGAGTTTCACCCCAAAGTTGCAGACCTCTCTAAGGGGTTCTACGGTGTTAGGGCATCTAGGTCTATTAGTTAACAGGTAAACAATTAGACAGAAATATCACATAGCAACTGTAAGACATAGAATTTCCTCTTTTTCATCATTCACATCACGCATTTCAAGTTCCAATGAACTTATCACACTAAAAAGTACATGCTACACTGTTTAAAGGTCATATCAACTGATACTGAAGCAAATAAGCATTTAAAATGAGTTTAATAGTGATTTCTGAATGAACTTCCACTCACCACTTGAAACTCGGCCGAATACTATGGAACTCGGCCGAACACTTCCCAGAATCTGAAACTCGGCCGACCAACCTCGGCCGACCAGCAGGAAACTCGGCCGATCCCCTGGGGAACTCGGCCGACCGACACACCGCTTTATATACCTACAAGGAAACTCGGCCGATCAGGACCAAACTCGGCCGACAAAAACGCTGTTTGGTTACCCAAATAAGAAACTCGGCCGACCGAATAAGAACTCGGCCGAACCGCGCAAATGCAGAAAACAAAAACGACCTGCAAGAGTCGATTTCTCTCGAATCGACGGGCAAAACTCAAACAAACACCGCCAAACGTTCGCAATCGATGCATACCACCAAAATGGACCTGAAGGGGGAAGAGAAACGAGCTAGGGCTGCTCCTTGCGCCCCAATCCTCAAGTCGTTTCCCTACAACCGTAGCTTCAACTACGAATCCGAATCGAATTGAAGGAGAAGGTGATCAACGGAGGGAAGAGGACGAGCTGCAGTAGCTGATCGGAGCAAAACGGAGCTCTGACGTCTCTCCCTACTCAGCTCCCTCTCTCTCTCTCTCTCTCTCTCTCTCTCTCTTTCTCACGCAAGGAAGAAGAACGCAGAAGCGTTCTCTCGTTTCTGTGAAAGTGAAACGAGATAAGTGAGAAGGAGAGAATAAGGAAGAAAACCTAGGGGCCGAATCGCAAAGTTCAAAACTTTCAAAAATTACAAACGGGTCCCTATAAGCCCAAAAACATGCAACTTTTGACTCGAAAGTCGGATTCGAACGATTTCTCTGGCAACGCTTCAAGCGTAAGATCCTACCCGCTATAGAAGCTAGAAAACACACTAAGCACATATCATAACCATTTTAAACATTATTAACAAAACAGGATTATAACTTAGCACATCAACTAAACACATGCTTAACAGCATACTTACGGGATAAGCTCGACGCGGGTCGTAACAAATCTCCCTCCCTTATAAGAATTTCGTCCCGAAATTCCTAGAAGAGAAAAGGAAACTTGCCATGCATCTCAGACTCTATTTCCCACGTAGCTTCCTCAAGATTATGGTTTCTCCACAAAACCTTCACTAAAGGAATCTCGCGGTTCTTAAGCTTTTTGATCCATCCATTCTCAGTTGCGCTGGTTCTGAATCTAGAATCTTTTCTGTACTGGGATGACACTTTTTCAGCATAGACACATGGAAGACATCATGAAGATTTGCCAACTCAGACGGAAAATCCAACCTGTAAGCTACAGGTCCAATCCTCTCAACAATAGGATATGGACCCATATATCTAGGGGTCAACTTACCCCTCTTGCCAAACCTCAGCACTCCCTTCCACGGTGAAACCTTCAAATAAACCTCGTCACCAACCTCAAACTCAAGAGGTCGTCGTCGTTTCTCTGTATAACTTTTCTGTCTATCCTGAGCAGCTCTCAACTGATCCATGATCACAGATATCTTTTCTGTAGTTACATCGACTAGCTCAGGTCCAAGAATTTCTTTCTCACCCACCTCGTACTAACAAACTGGCGATCTACACTTTCTGCCATAAAGAGCTTCATATGGAGCCATTCCAAGACTAGAATGGTAGCTATTATTATATCCAAACTCCATTAGGCTTAAGTGTTCTTCCCAGTTACCTCTAAACTGTAGCACGCATGCTCTCAGCATATCTTCTAGGGTCTGAATGGTCCTCTCAGATTGACCATCTGTCTGTGGGTGAAACGCTGTACTGAACTTCAGCCTTGTGCCCAACGCACGATGTAACTGATTCCAGAATCTAGATGTAAACTTTGGATCTCTGTCAGAAACAATAGAGACTGGAATCCCATGCAACCTGATTACCTCATCCACATAAACTTTAGCCAATTTAGAAACGTCAAAGGTTGACTTGACTGGAAGAAAGTGAGCAGACTTAGTTAGTCTATCCACAATCACCCATATCGAGTCTGAACCCTTCGGCGTCCTGGGTAATCCTACCACAAAGTCCATCGTGATGTGTTCCCATTTCCATTCTGGTATAGGGAGTGACTGCAAAGTACCAGCAGGTTTCTGATGCTCAGCCTTAACCTGCTGACACACCCCGCACCTAGCCACGTATTCAGCCACATTCTTTTTCATGCCAGACCACCAGTACAGCTCTTTGAGGTTCCTGTACATCTTTGTGTTACCTGGATGCATAGCATACATAGAAGTATGCGCTTCCTCAAGAATCTGCTCTTTCAGCTCACTGTTTCCAGGTACACATAACCTATCATGAAGATACAACATGCCTTCATCAGAAAACCTGAACTCTGTTCTCTTACCTTCTGACATTTCCTGCATGATTTGCCACAACTCATCATCACTCTGTTGTAATTCCTTAATCTGATTATAAAAAGTAGGTCTGACTTGCATCTGAGCAATCAACCCACTCTGTCCTGTCACATCCAAGTCCAAGTTCAACCTTCGCATATCTACAAGCAAGTCTCTCTTGAAACATGCCATAGAAAATGCATTAGTTGTTGAACTTGACTTTCTACTCAAGGCATCAGCTACAACATTCACCTTACCAGGATGGTAATCGATTGTCACATCATAGTCTTTAATCAGCTCAAGCCATCTGCGCTGTCTCAAATTCAAATCTTTCTGAGTGAAGATATATTTTAAGCTCTTATGGTCTGTAAACACCTAACATGTCTCACCATACAGGTAGTGACGCCATGTCTTAAGAGCATGAACTATAGCAGCTAATTCCAAATCATGAACAGGATAATTCTCTTCATTTTTCTTAAGCTGTCTAGATACGTAAGCCACAACTTTGCCTTCTTGCATCAGTACACAGCCCAAACCTCTCCTGGAAGCATCACAGAAAACTGTATAGCCTTTTTCTGCTTCAGGCAAAACCAACAGTGGTGCTGAAGTCAACCTTCTCTTCAAAATCTGAAAACTTCTCTCACAGTTATCAGACCAAACAAACGGTACATCCTTCCTTGTCAGGCGTATCAAAGGTGATGCTAACACACTGAAGTTCTGTATGAACCTTCTGTAATAACCTGCTAATCCCAAGAAACTTCTGATCTCAGTAGGAGTCCTAGGCTGTTCCCACTGAAGTACAGAATCAACTTTCTTAGGGTCAACACTAACTCCACCTCTCGAGATAACATGTCCAAGAAATGCTACTTCGGCCAACCAGAACTCGCATTTGCTAAATTTAGCAAACAACTGGTGTTGTCTCAACAACTGCAACACTACTCTCAAGTGTTGCTCATGCTGTGCATCGTCTCTGGAGTAGATCAGAATATCATCTATAAAGACTACAATAAACTGATCTAGGAACGGTTTGAAAATCCGGTTCATCATATCCATAAAGGCTGCTGGGGCATTGGTTAGTCCAAACGACATGACCAAAAACTCATAATGCCCATACCTGGTTCTGAAAGTTGTTTTGGGAATATCAGAAGCCTTTATCCTAAGCTGATGATATCCAGATCTCAAATCTATTTTAGAGAAGATCATCGCTCCACGCAACTGATCAAACAGATCATCTATTCTCGGCAATGGATACTTATTCTTTATAGTGATCTTGTTCAGTTGCCTGTAATCTATACAGAGACGCATGGTACCATCCTTCTTCTTAACAAACAAGACTGGAGTACCCCACGGTGAAGAACTGGGTCTAATGAAACCCTTATCTAGCAATTCCTGCAACTGCACCTTGAGTTCCTTCAACTCTGCAGGTGCCATTCTATAGGCTGGAAGTGCTACTGGATGACTACCTGGATATATCTGAATTTCAAAATCAATGTCTCTGACAGGAGGTAAGCCTGGTAACTCTTCTGGAAAAACGTCAGAGAACTCACGAACCACAGGCACATCATAAACACTGGCAGTGCTCTTCTCTGCTCTGGTGTCAACCACATGAGCAAGAAACGCTTCACATCCTTTCTGTAACATCTTATCAGCTACAGCAGCTAATACTATGCACGTAGGCAGAACTTTCCTGTCTCCAGCAAAGACACAAGAAAATTCACCTAATTGAAAGGTAGCTTCCTTCTTCCAACAATCGAGTTGCACTCGATATGTTTCAAGACAATCCATACCCAAGATGACTTGAAAGGTATTTACATCCAAGGGTATGAGATTAGCAGCAAAGGTAAAACCTCCAAAAGATAACAAGCATCCGGGGCATTGGTCCACCTAGTGGAACCCTCAACACTAACTCATCTGCCAACTCTTGAGTTAACAGATTAAGTTCACCAACTAAAGAACGTCATATAAAAGAGTGAGTAGATCCCGGATCTATCAAAACTGAAACTGGTATACTATTAAACAAAAGCATCTCTCCTGTAACAACTTGTGAAGAAATTATACCTTCCTGAGGTGTCAAAGAAAAGAAACGTGTTGAAGCTCTCCCTCTACCACGCTGTCCTCTCTGACCACTCCTGCCACTAGACACTCCACCACCTCTAGAACCAGAAGCCACAGAGGAACTCGGAACATCATGGTATTGAGGCTGGAAAGCTTGTGATGCTGCTTGTCGAAGTTGAGGACATTCCCTTTTGACATGTCCTATCTGTCCACAGGCATAACAACCAGAACTCCAACACGGTCCAGTATGTGGCCTTCCACATTTGTCACATGGCAGTAACTCTTGTCTCTGGGGACCTGTCACTGACATTGACGACCCTGAAGACTGTCCACTAGTGGCACTGCTCCATCTTCCTGGGTTGTATCCTCCTCTGCCTCTAAACTTAGTGACATCCTCAGATCTCTGCTTGCCGAAACAACCCAAGCCACACCCAAGTTTAGAAAAGAAACCTCTACCTCCACCTCTGTATCCACTACTGGACTGCCCTCTACTGAAATCTGCAGATCTCTTCTTAGACTCGGGCACCCTGTCAGCATTCACAGATTCTTCAACCTGTCTGGCAGCCTCGACAAACTCACCAAAGTTCTCTCTGTTCCTCCTACTAGTAGCAGAAACTGTATGCCGAATCTCTGGCCTTATCCCTTCCTGGAACCTTCTGCATCTTTCTATGTTGTCAGGAACAAGCTGCGGACAGAAGTTCGCCAACCGTGTGAAAAGCGCTTCATACTCTGTAACTGTCATGTTCCCCTACTTAATATTCTGTAACTACCTGATTTTCTCATTAAGAAAAGTGGGTGGATAGAATTTGAGATGAAATTCCTCAGAGAAATTCTGCCAGGAAAGCTCTGTACCTCTCCTCTTTTCTTCCACACCACGCCACCACAACTCTGCATCGCCTGTCAAAAGGTAGACTGCATGATTAATCTTCTTCTCTTCTGGAAGCTCCATCAGGCGAAAGACCTTCTCTATCTATCTAAACCATTCATCAGCCTCTGCTGGATCTGTAGTGCCATTGAACTCTGTGCCACCAAGCTTCTTCACAAGCTCATAAGATCGCATCAGATCTTTACTGCTGGTAGAAGAAGAATCTCGCCTATCAGCCTTGTACTTTTCTTTGGTCTCCAGGAACATCCTGTACATCCGGGATGCTTCATCCACGTGGTCACCACTGCCTGGACCCAAGTACAAAGGATCGGGGCCAACATGGCTCTCAGCCTAATCATCACGATCAAAGCCTCTTTCTGCCATCTGCAATGATATAACAAAACATTTCCTGTTAGAAAACTACAGATAGAAGAAAGACACCTAAACCTTAATCCTATTGGTCTCTTATCGTCCCCTGTCCTGGACTTAGAGTATTCATATACTCAACCTATGCTCTGATACCAAAAATTGTCGCGCCCCGATCTCACATTAACCACAAACCACGAAATTAGGGCACGACAGGTGAGATTAGCACATAACCCAACCATTCGTCACTTTTTAAAACAATTCAAGGCATTTAAATGATAACCAAGTTTAAACTGTAAACAGAAAACTGAGCAAAACATTTCTATTTAACTGATTAAAGATACAAGCAAGGTCTACAGCATAATGCATTGATTAACATAAAGAAAGCATAACATTAATTTACATTTTTGTACACATTCTCTCTCTCACTTACACCGTGTCCCGAAGATCGAGGGGAATGGACTAAGAGACCTCTAACTAGACTAACTGCAAACCTTCTATCAACTAAGCGTTGGGGTGAAACGATCCTTCCGATTCCTGATGTTGATGCTGACCTAAAAATGTTTGAGTAGAGGGATGAGCCTACTCGCTCAGTGAATAACATTTCACTTAGCTATCACTAAACAACTCGTCAGGTTTATAAACTAAAAATAAACATATATGCAGTTCAAACAGGGCAGTTCTTTTGACATAGCAAATATACATATAATAACCACATTTCTAAGCATCAACAGGTATTTCAGGTAAATAAACAGTTATATAAATTTACTGTGATCCTATATAATTACTTATTCATTTTTATTATTATGCCCTAAACATATGCAGTGTACTCTGCATATGAAGATCCGCAGCAAGTCCATGCTACGGTCCCACCGTACAAGACTTAGCGACACACCCGGGAAGTGCTAAGTCTGACTACTCATCCTGGTCTGCACAGGACCCTAGGCTCCACGGCCTCATCGCACAACCACGTGTGCTGCACAACCACGTGTGCTCTAGACTCCTCCTTTAACATGAGTACACTGGCAGAGAGTCACAGGGTTACCTTCGTGACACAAGCACGAATGGTGTTAGATAACCGTGTTTTCTTTTTCGCAGTGCCATCGTGACACAAGCACGATTGTTGTTGGACACTGCCTCTCTTTCCTCGTTTGTCCGTGACACAAGCACGGATGATGTTGCAACACGAGTTTCACCCCAAAGTTGCAGACCTCTCTAAGGGGTTCTACGGTTTTAGGGCATCTAGGTCTATTAGTTAACAGGTAAACAATTAGACAGAAATATCACATAGCAACTGTAAGACATAGAATTTCCTCTTTTTCATCATTCACATCACGCATTTCAAGTTCCAATGAACTTATCACACTAAAAAGTACATGCTACACTGTTTAAAGGTCATATCAACTGTAAGACATAGAATTTCCTCTTTTTCATCATTTACATCACGCATTTCAAGTTCCAATGAACTTATCACACTAAAAAGTACATGCTACACTGTTTAAAGGTCATATCAACTGATACTGAAGCAAATAAGCATTTAAAATGAGTTTAATAGTGATTTCTGAATGAACTGCCACTCACCACTTGAAACTCGGCCGAATACTATGGAACTCGGCCGAACACTTCCCAGAATCTGAAACTCGGCCGACCAACCTCGGCCGACCAGCAGGAAACTCGGCCGATCCCCTGGGGAACTCGGCCGACCGACACACCGCTTTATATACCTACAAGGAAACTCGGCCGATCAGGACCAAACTCGGCCGACAAAAACGATGTTTGGTTACCCAAATAAGAAACTCGGCCGACCGAATAAGAACTCGGCCGAACCGCGCATAGGCAGAAAACAAAAACGACCTGCAAGAGTCGATTTCTCTCGAATCGATGGGCAAAACTCAAACAAACACCGCCAAACGTTCGCAATCGATGCATACCACCAAAACGGACCTGAAGGGGGAAGAGAAACGAGCTAGGGCTGCTCCTTGCGCCCCAATCCTCAAGCCGTTTCCCTGCAACCGTAGCTTCAGCTGCAAATCCAAATCGAATTGACGGAGAAAGTGATCAATGGAGGGAAGAGGACGAGCTGGAGCAGCTGATCGGAGCAAAACGGAGCTCCGACGTCTCTCCCTACTCAGCTCCCTCTCTCTCTCTCTCTCTCTCTCTTTCTCACGCAAGGAAGAAGAACGCAGAAGCGTTCTCTCGTTTCTGTGAAAGTGAAATGAGATAAGTGAGAAGGAGAGAATAAGGAAGAAAACCTAGGGCCCGAATCGCAAAGTTCGAAACTTTCAAAAATTACAAACGGGTCCCTATAAGCCCAAAAACATGCAACTTTTGACTCGAAAGTCGGATTCGAACGATTTCTCTGGCAACGCTTCAAGCGTAAGATCCTACCCACTTTAGAAGCTAGAAAACACACTAAGCACATATCATAACCATTTTAAACATTATTAACAAAACATGCTTATAACTTAGCACATCAGCTAAACACATGCTTAACAGCATACTTACGGGATAAGCTCGACGCGGGTCGTAACAAAACCTTTCATGTTTATCATGTTGTTTATGCAACTCATAGTTCATACAACCCAGTATAAGGTTCTTGGTGTTCACAACATCATTGGCATGCTTCAAATAAGCACTCATGTTAGTCTTAGGTGAATTTGGAGTGGATATTGGCTCTGGTATTTCAGAATCATGCAAAACACTTATCAAGGTCCTGAACCAGTTATGAAAATAAATCACATTTTATTTGTGTGAACATGATGATTTGTTTGCCATTTTATTCTACAAGAGAAAAAAATTTGTAATTGTAAAAACCCCTTTTGATTTGATTTGATTTGAGAATTTTGATAATATAATTAGGTCTTTAATTATTATCATTCCCACTATTTTATTCAAATTGATAGCCCTCAATATCAATTTTGAATATTATAATGTACAATATTCTAGTGGGCCAAGATCCAAAGCAATTCAGTATATACCCATCCAACGCTCGCGCTCATGACTAATTGTTAAGGTAGGCAACAATTGCCAATTGCATCATATGCAACTCTTGGATAGATGATATGCACAACTACTCCTTGCCATAATCATTAACATGCTTCTGGGCTTAGACTCTCTAAGAATCACCATTTAAGCCTGACTTAATAGCCAACACAATAATAATGCACCCCGCTTGGCGGGCCCACATTATTACCATCACACTTCCATGAGACAAACAGTGTACCACCCTTGGGGTGCCCATGCTTAGTTGATCAAGCTTTTCATGTGTGCTGCTAATGAAAATCTTCTTAGACTAAATATTTAATTTGAGGGAGTTTGTATTTATAAGTATATATATATATATATATATATATATATATATATATATATTATCCAATCACCACATATATAGTACATATCATATACATGATATATCCCAAAACAAAAACATGAAATATATGAAAGTGATGGTTATGGCCAGTCCTAATGTAATCCCTTAGAGCTACAAGGAATTACAGTCATCTAGGTCTACATCACACACAGAAACTTATTGTTGATGAAGATATGTGCTTGCCAATCTAGGTTGATCAGTTCAACCTTTGAACCGATCGGCTAGCCTCCTGGCCATTTGTTAGATTGTCTCACCGGTCGTCTGGTCCTTCTTTCCACCAGTAGCTGGCTCCTCTAGCGAAGTAGTTGGGTCCACTAGGCGATCATTTGAGCTTGTCCACCATGTCCTCTAAGGTCCTTCATCTTTGAGGTGCCTTCATCTTTGTCATAACATGAAAGAAAACTATCCTACTTTTACATGGTTATAGGAAAATCTTGAGTTACATTCGAGGGGAGCAAAGGTTGAAGATAATTAACTTTACATAGGGAAGATGTGATAGAGGCTCAGTACATAGACTGAGATAAAAAGATAAATCAACCACATACAACTATGGATAGATAGGGGTTATTGGCCATAACCATTCTACACATCCACCATCAAAACCATTTTAGGGAAACACATGTAAATTGTATATATATCTATATTAGTTTGGGATTATCATGGTGTTTGGATTTGATAAGATATTATTCGCATCGCTGCAATAATAGAACAATAAAACCAAAATCCGAGCATATCTATATCATGTAATATAGTAAATTGATGTTGGCTCTGATACCACTATTGGGAAATGTGGTACAGAGAAGGCAATGGAATTTAAAATTTTATCTACCATATTCCCCATAATCAGTAGATCGCGTCAATAACTATAATGCAGGAAGGATGGTTAATCGATGTACCTGGTCCTGGTGCAAGTCTAGCACTAATACTCATCGTTGTAGATGCACAAATCTAGATCCTATTTGCACTGGGACACGTCTAAATATTGTGCCTCCTGATCTACACCATAGACTGTAGCCACGAATGTTGTCTTCTTTAGTAGCTCCTCTTGTCACAGACTGTTGGTTGGTGTTGTCCTCCAAGCGACAAACAATGGCATCCCTCCTCTATGATAGTCCACACGAACCACCTAGAACTCTTGTCGTCATGCTGGAATGGACAGGAAGGAGTTGTCTCTCCCAATGGCGTACTAGTCACCAACTTGATCTCCCACCATGACAACTCTTAGTTGTTCTCTCCCTAGGTTATCCCTCCCTAATCCGGTAGGACTTGAATGGGCTCTCGTGGTTATCACAACTAGAGAGGATGATAGTTGTCAGAGGAATTGATTCTCAATTGTTTGTATTGTGCTCTAAGAAGCCCCCAACACCCCTCTATATATAGTAGAGTCCAGGGTCAAGGTTCCTAGTTGCTATCTGATGCGGGATGAATGTACACGAGTAGAAAGGACTAGAAGAACTCAAATTCTTACAATGATTCTGGAAATTGCATAACCTGCAACAGTCGAAATGGCCATTTTACAAAACTAGCCGGTCATTTGGCACGCGAGACGGTCATTTTGTAGTTTCCAATTGTGCAAGAATTTGACAAATCAATTCCCATAAATGTTAGATATTGATTTCCTTGTGCAAAAAGTATTGCTCAAGAAAAATGAATAGGGAAACATCTAGAACCTTCCCCAACTGAGCTGGACCATCCTGCCCATGCGAGACAGCCATCTCGGTTCACCCAGACGATCGTCTGGTGACCCGAGTCATGCTCGTTTGGTCGGGTCGGTTCGTTCCATTACCAATTTTAACTCACAACCAGGCCTGACACCCAGACGCCCGTCTCAACACTTGAGACGACCATTTAGCACTTCCAGACGGTCGTCTCAACACTTGAGATGCCCGTTTGGCAGTGTTGTCAGCATGTTTGTTGCCTGAATCAAATACCTAAGCACTTTAGCACTTAATTCAATTGTCATTTGTGATCTGAATTCCTTTTCTAGGTCAAAACCTATGTGTGTGACCCTATAGGTCCCATATTATGTTGGCAGTGAGTGTCTATAAAAACTTATGACATCACAAGCAAAGAGTGGTGACTAGTCGCACATCATTGCTACCCAAGTAAATGAAAAAGTTGGGGAACAACTTCAATCTACAATTTGTGTATGGTGTTGTAGTGTTTGTATAGTTCCTTTATCACTAATGTCCAGATTGAACTAGAGGCATGGAGCAGTCATTCTCATTATTATTCAATCTTGTTTCTTGAACCAAGAGCAGACTTTCTGAGATATATGTAAGCTCAATATCACATATTGACTCACATGTGCATGGCCATACTTTTCTCAATCTCGCCAATCAAGAGGCCTAGGACATCACACTCCAGTAGGAGGGATAAATCCCATATCTATCACTCACAGTCAATCCGCATGTGTCAAATCCACCCAATCATCACTGTTATAACAACCCATGTTTCAGGAGTGCATTTGATGATGTCAAAGTATACCCAACAACATGTGTTGAGTGCATTCATTTTAGGTCTAAGAACCACAACCACCACCATCACTGTGAGAGATGAGTATGACTTCCATAAAGATGGCTTCCACGTGTCAATATCATTGTGGGTCTGTCTGATACACTATTCTCTAACATGTATCTGTGTGATTGGTTTGATATTTCCATATCATGACTATTTAGATATAGTCATCAACCAACTCACACTCTGATCTTATGTGTCATTATTGTCTATCAACCTTCCATAATGACAACCGATCAGGGACGTAATGAGAACATGGATATGTACTCTTAGCATCTGTATGATCTCATCCACAAGATTAGTAACTTGATTACATATGTCATTGAATAATATAATTCTCTAGGCATTTATAATGTTACATCATTATCTCATACCTGAATTAAACAAAATAAATTGGAATCTTTCCTTTTATTAATAATCAAATCATTTTTACATGATATGGCATTACAATCATCACATGATTGGCTCTCTAGGCACACACAACCAACATTACCATATAGGAGTAACTAGTGTACTGTTGGTCCTAGTTTAAGACTGAGCTACGATCCTCATTTTTCATTTCTTCTGTTTGTATTATCCATACGTAAGCATTTGTGCCCTACATTAGATATGTTTAGGGCCTTGAACTCAATATTTATCAAATTTACCTCTACACTTTCCTTTCTTAAGTCTATGGATATGTATAGGTCTTTATTAAATATCACCTAGAGGCATAAATCCTTTGTTATTCTAAAATTTTCTATGTTTTTCTGTTACGTATCAATCCTAGAGGTGCAACAAAATAGGCTTTGTCTAAGAACACGGCTTCAAACAACATCATGGTGACATTTCAATAGCCAAAAGGTCATTGTCGAGCACTCTAGTTTCATGACCAACATCTTTGATGATGACCTATCCTTTGTCACCAATGACCACAAGAACAAACCTTATCCCCTATCTTCCTCCCCATCACCACCCCCTCCTCTCCAATGACTACGACAAGATCACTATTGATCCATCACAAGTCAATGTTGAACCAACAACCCATTATGTTGGCGGTAGTTGCTAACCAACTAGTCAATCACCATCAACTGTCAAGGTCTTTATTGACATAGATTAAGTCCAGACCAACCAACTCTTTGTCAAAGTCACCTATCCCAAGGTAACATCGGCCATATATGGATAGCCAATGACTTGACAAGTTCACTAACGACCCAATACCAAACCATATGCTCGAATACAATTCTCTAAGCATTTGGGTTAGCACATAACCAAACCAAGATTGTTCTGACATGGATCTTAACACTTCATTCACGTTCTATTAGTAAACGTAATTTGATAAAATAACATGGATAAACATCGTGACTATTGATCTTAACTTATCGTCAAACTCATGCATGTCGCACTACTCACTAATCAATGCACATCACATTAACTTTAGGTCTTTTAGTAAACGTAATTTTATAGGATATCACACATGACTATAGCACACTAATACATAGGAATAAAGAGCTAAGAATAGAGTAGGTCACAATACAAATTGTCCTTTGACTTTTTAAAACCTTAGAATAAGTCATAAGATTGGTGTACAGGTTAGCTTGTCCTATCCCATAAATTGCTTAGCTACTAGACAAGTCCATCGAGCTAAGATCAACTTTCTAAAAATTAGGCATGTACATGTGTTGAAGAATTAGTGAAATGCATTCTTATGAATTTGGACCAATTCGGGTATGATATTCTAGTCGCAATCAAAACAAATGGACCATCTTTGTCTCTAAGTCTATTTCTAAAAGTCATCTGGCTCTATAACTAAAACCTAATCATGACTAAGTTTAATCAGCATTTAATCACTATTATTAACAAGACGAAACATTCTCACTATAATTAAAACCTAATTTTCAAGTAAACCAATGCTTCATTACTAAGCCATATTCTTCCCTCCAATAAGTATGTATAACATCCATGGATCATTAAACAAGACAATTAATCTACATACATGGTAATAACTAGATAATCACAATCAATCAGAAGACGGACAAAGTTGCTGGATAATTGAGAATGTGTCCTTAGGAGTCCAATCCTAGAGTTGTTGCAATTCAACCCCATGTGATGAAACTTGATGTCGTAACTGGTATGATCCCTAGTTGCTATGATTATACGCCACCTGTCATATCATTTTGTCTACAAAATGAAAAAAAAACATGTGTAATAAGTGAGAAAATATAAATTTTAACCAACATAAATAAACTTTAGAGCAATGACAGTTTATTTGTGCTTCATTGACAACAAATAAAAGTCTGATATTTCATTCCGTCTCGTCATTGATCGAAGAGCCGTTTTTGCCTAAATGAATATATGGTCCCAATTAGTTCGGTCCAATCTACTTTTGGTTTGCATTTAGGGCCTCTTTGCAACGGTGATGTCACGTGTAGTTGGCTGAAAACGAAAACTAATCAACTATAAACATATCTTTTGAACTGCTACATAATTATTTGGTACAGGCAGTACGAGTTCGTTATTTTTTGTTGTAACTATATGGTAGACGAAGAGCTCCTAGCAGCAGCCGGTAACTTTTTGCCCAGAAAATTGTGTTGTGCACTGTGGTCTCAGTGGACAGTCTGTCACAAGGCAGTGTTTCTGCATATAAGAAGTAACCAGGAAAACCGGAGAACCGGAAAATTAATTTTTCTGTATCCGACCGCGTCCACATCGGGCGCGGTACATATTCCGTGATTTCGTGAAGTTGGAAGCAGATCCGTTTCAATCAACTGCACCCTAACCCACCCTACCAAACAAAATGCACAACTGAAAAGTGTGTGTTTAAATGTATGGAAGTGCAACAAACAGGGCCTGTGCTTCCCTTGGATCCGGTTACATAATTGATAACGAAACGAGTCGTTTGGGGGTACTTGATAGTTAATTTGTCGAATTCGGAGACTCGTTTGAGGCATGGTTGCACTAGTTTGGAATTAGCGGCTGCAATTATTTCGCTGGGGGGGCCGTTCCCACGACATAGATCGGCGATCTCCCGGACCAAATAATGGTTCCAGTGGCACCAGCGGACATTATAGTCGACAGGACAGAACAGGACAACGTTTTTCAAGTGGGCAAGGACGACATGGCCCACGCCATCGCCATTTGCCATCAGCTGTGGCACTGCCAGAAATGCGGGCGGTCGGGGTCGGCCCACCAGCAGCAGCAGCGGGGCCTCGGTACCGTACCTTTCCGCCGGCGCCAGCCAACCAAGCAGCTGCTGCGCTGCATATGCCTTCTGTCGAACTGTGGGGACGGGTCCGCAACCGCAAGACCCTATTGATGGCGCGAACCAGCCATCCACCACAGTACTTGCAAGACTACCTCGCCTCGCACCGCCCGGACTGCCCACCCGGTCTCCGCAGCCGGTGACTTCTAGATGGGGTTCTGAAGATGCACATCCGCGGCTAGGGCTTTCGCGCCTCCACCGCCGGGGAGGACGTAATTCAGTGTGGCGGAGGGGATCTACAGCTCCGCTGAGAAAGAAGAGAATGGCCTTCATCTCCTCGTGACCGGTAGGCGATAGATGAAGCAAAAGAGATAGGTAGGGGATTGGGTGAGGATGGGCGAGAGGCAAGGTTCCGCTGTCGGACATGACAAGTTTTGGTTGTGGGTTAATTGTATGTCGGAATAGTATCTCTGTGATTGCGTTGCATTGATTACGTTGCCGCCAAATCATCCTTTTCCGACGTGCAAAGATTGCAGCCACCTGGTCACCATTATCCCTATGCGATGTGTAGCATTTATGTCAAAGTCAGGGATCATTCCACCATTTAAAATTTAAATAGAAGCATGAGCTCATCACAGCACTCATATATTCTTGGAGTATAAACCAAAATAGCACACTTTGATAAAAATATGTACTGAAATAGCACCAAAGCCATCTTAATTCCCGAAATAGCCCACTTTCGGGTGAAAGCGCCAGCACTTTTGGCGTTTTACTGTATCCGGGGGCCAAAAGCGCCAAAAAAATGGCGTTTTCAGCTGAAAGCGCCAAGTTTTTGGCGTTTTCAATGTAAAAGCGTTAAAAAAAAAAAAAAAAAAAAAAAAAAAAAAAAAAAAAAAACGCCAATTTTTTGGCGCTTTTGCATGAAAAACGCCAAAAACTTGGCGCTTTCAGCTGAAAACGCCATTTTTTTGGCGCTTTCAGCTGAAAACGCCATTTTTTTGGCGCTTTCAGCCCCGGATACAGTAAAACGCCAAAAATGTTGGCGCTTTCTCGGGAAAGTGGGCTATTTCGGGAATTAAGATGACTATGGTGCTATTTCAATACATATTTTTATGAAATCGTGCTATTTTGGTTTATAATCCCGCCAAAAATGTCGGGATTGTCACAACAACGGCTGTTCAATCTGTTTCTATCTGCCTTGTTGATTAGGTCCACGTTCTTCACGATGCGTATCTTTTTGTGTCAGAGTTACTGTTCACATATACACCCGACCACACACATGATTCTCATGAATCTACAAAAGTATGGTCTCAACAAAATTTGAAGAATATCAAAGTTCTCTCCACATCAATTCAACTCCATGCAGAGGTCGAATAGTCTTAAAGTTCTTTTCCCACCCCTCTCTCCAGTCCTAATTTTTGAAATTTTATTTTCTCTCATACAGGAGCGGAACTAGGAGGGTGGGGAGCTCTAACCCCCTCTAAAATAAAAGATAAAATATAATTATAAAAATATAAGAAATATTAATAATAATTAGATATATACATGTTTCACAGTATGCTCAACATAAAGAATGACTAGCTAATGTGGTACTTTGCACTTTTAATTGTGTAAATGGTGCATGTTTGAATCTTGGTGTGTGTATATTTTATTTTCCAACCTCGTTATAGGAACTCAGCCCCCTATTGTGCATTTATGGTTCCACCCCTGCTCTCTTGTCACTCATCTGTCCAGCTCCATTCCACCCACCAGTGTTCCCGTACTAGTATAGTATGTTCGCTTCCCAACTCACGCAAATCATGTGGGAGTGTATCGTCGTGCTCGCACCACCGTCCTAGCCTCACTACTGCTATACTTGAAAGGATTCTCCATCGCATACTCCTCCGCTGAGAGGTCTCTTCACTGCAGAACTAGCTCAACACAAGTACAGTACTCGAGCCATGTTCGGTTGTTGATGATCCTGCCAGAGAGTTGCATACCAACGGTTCTGTCAAAGCGTGCTATAGTGAAGTTGTTATAACCTCAATTTTCCAAATTATATAATGAGCTTTATAAATATCATTTAAAGATAAATGAATTTTCATGATTGATGTGATGTGGATTGAAATGGATTCCATGGATGATTGTTTGTGTGTTGCTTAATGGGCCTTGCTTTATTGGAAGCCCAAATTGAAATTAACAATGAAATACATAGAGAATCCCCTAAAATAAGGAAAAGAATATGACATATTTCCCTAAAAATAAGAATTCGAGTTGATTGATACCTTGGAGAGCAAGGAACTCAAAATCAGGGATTAATAATGAAAGAAATAATGAAAAGATGGAGAAATGTGAATAATTTAATAATAACTTGCATTATAAGAAAAGGAATCGATTTAATATCATTATGAAACCAAATTTGGAGGAGAGAAGGATAATGCAATATCCGATTTTCCCTCAAAATTTGGTAAATAAAGGAGTAACCGTTTAAGAGATATTAATTATCCAAGTTTCCTTTGATTTGAGAATATAATTCAATAAAATTAGGAATTTGTTTCCTATTTTGTTTGAACGTGTTTAACCTAGATCGTTGGATCTTAATCCTACGAAGCTCGGTCATCGTCTCAGCTCTACTGGGACTCGGAGTCGCGGGCAACAGAGGATTCTTCCTCTCCGTTTTCCCTGGAATCTAGAGCATGTGGGCGTGTTATAACAATCCCAATAGCTTCAGGAGATGAAATCGTGGAGGATGATCCCTGGTTTGGGTAGGTTTCCTCTTTGTTTCAGGAAATACCCAATTCAGTAGAACCTGAGCTCGACCCTATATATAGGGGGGGGGGGGTTAGAGAGAACCAGCATCGACTCTTGCTTGCCCGGTCTCTGCGGAATCGTGCGTGGAGTGTTTCTATACGCTCAATTTGTAGTTTGGTCCTGACCTTCGACCTCGTCGCTGCCGGGGACCTCGCCGGAATCCGGCGAGCAAGGGGATAGTATCGGGGGATCCTGGGCTTGAATTGACCCAGCCCTCGACTTCGTGGAGAGGTGGCGAAGCTTCCGGGACAGTTGGATCGAGAAGAAGATGCCCGCAGCTCTGAGTCAACTACCGAGTTGACCACGCGACGACCTGCTGGGGAAGAAGACAACCCGATCACCGTCGGATCTTGGAGTACGGTGATCTCCACAACGATCTAACGAACCTGAGGTGAGGGCGAGGATTGTGAGAGGAGCGCGGTCGGCTACCGTGCGATTAGGATCCAGCGGTTGGGTCAATATTTGACCGAACCCTTGGATCGTGATCGGACGATCTGGGCGCGAGGCGCTTAAGTAAAAGGAGAGACGCGGCGAGGAGCGTCGGATCGTGAAGCGGACCACGGGTGCATCAATCCAACGATCAGGAATTTTCGGTAATTAATCTGTCTCTAACGAATATTCAGAAAAATAGGTTTTCTTTGTGAAGTTAATAGCAAATGATAGGAAACTCGTATGAGAAAACTTAATATATGAAAGTTGCGTAGAAAAATGCAAGGAACGCAATAAAAATAATTGCAGAACCTAATTCCACCTAATTTTGCAAAAGTACTTTATTTGGATAATAAAGTTTATTAAAATTTGATGAGAAACCCTAATTGCATGTTAAGAGGGTAATTTGGTAATTTAACAAGTCAAATCGGTAAGTTTGACCCTGATAATGTTAATGGCTATTTATTTTACTATTTAACTGCAAGAATGCTTAACTTGGAATTATAATGTTCAAAAGAAGGTCATTTTGTATGGAAATCCTAATTTGAAATAAAGAAAGATAAAAACCATATTTCCATGGAATAAGGAAATCAATTGTCTAATAAAGGAAATTTAATGAGAAAGTAGGAGTTTCATGATAATTGATAAATCAAGAATGTTAATGATGAAAGAAGAAGAAAAACCCTAATTTCTAAAAGAAACCCTAATTATGGAATTGGAATCCTAATTGGATTAATGGAAGTGGATACATATTAATAAAAGGAAACTGTCCTTTTATTTCAGGTTTTGCTTGTTGATTGGGTTTCTCTTTCTATCTTGAAAAGTGCAATTGAAAGGTATGTGGTTACGCTTATGAATAATCGCTTTAGTTTCCCGGCGATTTCCGAAGGATTTATCGGTTGCTTGAAATAACTGTTGAATGTTTATTTATTTCATGCAACTATAAAGTGACTATGATTATCATCATAAGTATGCATATAACTGGCTAGATCCTTGTTCACCTCTGGTGTTTTAAAAAGGCTGAAAAGGGGGTAATACCTAGAGAAAGGTCTAGGATTGCCGTGAGTCAGAAACTGGATTGCCTTGTGCGTTCATGAGACTCTTCAGCATACCGAGAGTTAGAAACTGGATTGCCTTGTGCGTTCATGAGACTCTTCGGTTTACCATGTAACTCAATCCTAGAAACTGGTTTACCATTTTGGTGGATCATGAGGGGTTGTAGTTTGGTATACAGGTCCACTGCAGGGATAGCACAGAGGTTATGGAACTAGTGGATCGCTGATGTTATATTAAAATGTAATCTTGATTGTTAAAAAGATTAATTGCTTGATTACGTTGTTAGCATAATTTCTTGATTATTGGATCCTCCACATACCGACTGACCGTTGTTTTGTTTGTCGGAGTTTTAGGTACATATTCCAAAGCACAAAACAGTAAAGTGACACATTGTGAATTCAAGAATTAAAGAACAAGGAGGATTTAGTTAGAGTAGATCATCTGTGGTTAGAAGTCTAGTACTTCCAACTTTTCAAAGGTATGATAAAGAAAAATTTTATTACCATTTTCAGTATAGTCTGTTAGAATTTAATAATTGTTATTGGTTATATGTCGAACCTTTGATCCTGAATTTCATGGGTGCGGCTTCAACCTTTTGGTCTCCCTTAATTGGGGGTTATCGGAAGGTGGGGTCGTAACATTTGGTATCAGAGCATGGGTTCCTCATTTAACCATTAATAATTATTAAATTTTACAAACTCCATAGAACCCAAGGGAGTTATTAGAGGAGTATCCGAAAGACGGAGGTGTCTAGAAAGGGATCACGACCGGGGGCTGGCAAGATTTTCCTCCGCACCGCTAGTCGGAATACGAGGACTCCCGGACCCGTGTGACCGCCTGGCCAAAGTCTTAGGGTATGAATCGAAATAAGATACCTTTAGGACTTCTCATCTTATTCATCCCTCCTCATCACAAAATTCTGTTAAGGACCTTAAGGATTAGGGTTTTCTCTCTTTTCCTCACCATCTTGAGGTATGGGTAAGGTTAATAAGATCTAAGGAATCCTCCATCAAATTAATGAAAAGCATGTAAATGAGATGTCATGGACATAAGCTTAATAGATTAAGCGCAAATTAAATGATAGATACATGCTTAGGTCGTATGACATAAGATGTCATGTCCTCAGAAGAGACCTGAGGCTAGACCTTCTTGTCGAGAGGATAAGTTAGTCTTGGAGATAGAGATCTCCATTGTCAGTAGAGACCTGGCTCATCCTACGAGGATGACGTTAACCCTAACCCTAAGTAAAGGATATAGAGAGAGATGGCATGATGAGTTAGACCAGGTGTTTGGATGGACGTGCCTGGGATGCCATATGAGCCATGAGAGGATGGATGATCGAGTACCTTTGGCCACCCAAATCCTAGAGAGAGGATGAGTCTGTTTATATCTTTGTACCTATGGTATAGATGTGAAAAAGAGTTCCATAAACCCTAGAGAGGTATAGTAACAGGTTTTGAGGCCTTGTACCCTGTTAGTTGTCCTGGAGGAGGACTCAACCTTAAAGGGTTGTTTGAGTTGAAGGATGACAGGAAGTGCACGTGATGTCTTTTGCAAGACGGATTCATGGTTAAGGGATATAGCATACAATTGGACACCTAAATGTGAACCTAGGGTTCCTAGACCTCTGAGGGGAAGTGAGATACCTAATGCTCATGATGAGAATTAAGTTGCTATAGTTTTGAGTATGGTACTCCTCATGCATAACGGAAGATGAAATCCCCTTAAGTTTAAGGTATGTTTGAGGAACCCTCACAGCTAGGTTGATAATTAAGGAAGGTATGATCTTGATCCAACTTTGAGGAAAGAGGACAAGTATGACCTAGCATGGTTCAGTAAGTGATCTTCTCATGCCTTAATGGCTTGCTAGGGTTAAGTAGGCTCGTGTGAATGTAAACCCTAGACCTAAGAGCTTTTGTGACCTCGTGGTCAAGGGATAGTTTTCCTCCCATCCTGGGAGAGGGACCCCTTTGGTGGGGTGTATATCAGTTTTGTTAGTTTAAAAGAGGTCTCATAGAATCTTGAGAAGTTAAGTGAAGAGTACATGGTATGAGAATGAATCTACAGACCCATAGATATCCATCTCTATGTGCATGCATATGTGTTACCATGGGAGTAACCGGTATAGGGCTTGACCAAGGTAGGCAGGTTGCCATGATCCTGATGAAAGGATGATAGTCAGCCCATGAATGCAGAAAGAGAGATGATGAAGACTTGGGTAAGGTTCTAAGTGAACATGTACTAAGATGAAGAATCCTAAGTCTATCCTAGGGTCAGGTAGGGATAAGACCGATGAAAGTAGGAGTTTCCTAATTCCCCAGTTGCACATGACCATAGGGTCAGGAGGTAACAACTATCATTGTCTGAGGGCCATGGGTTAGGAGATTGATCACCTTCATGAACTCATGGGACCCAAAGGGCAGATGAGTAGGGCACTCGCTTGATGCACGAGGGAAGAGGGATGACCCCAAAAGAGTCGGTACCCTATAGACCTAGAGGAGATGACAAAGGATATAAACCTCAGAAGGTTCAAGATTAGTTTGATATCATGATGTTCGTGATAAAGAGACATATGTGGCACGTTGCAACTTAGATTTAAAGGTGTACTGGCAAGGTGGGATGTACCATCTCTACTCTTGGAACAGGAAGAACTCTGTATTTGGACTGCAGCCAAATGCTTATTTCCTCCTGTTATGGGAGTGAGAGATAGTACATTACGCATGGCATACACTAAGGATAAGAGATGATGTAGTATGGAATGTTGCCACAAGAAATGGGGATAGAGAAGATAACCTAACTTGGTAAAAAGAATGATACATGGAAGATAGTCACCTTATGAGGATGTGTTTATCCTGAGCTAAGTGGAACTTACAAGTTATAGCAGGTAGAGTTTAATCACCACGATGATGAAATCAGAGAGTGTTCTTAATGAAGATAGATAGTGAGTTTATGGGGAGATAATAGGTGAAATACATGGAAGTATGTGTCTTCAACGTTATCTAATAGCTAAGGATGTGAAGTGGTAATGGATGCGCTGGTTGAGACACATATGACTTGTTTGGCTAACCCTATGTTTCAAAAGGAGTGGTGTTTGGATAACACTCAAATGTGATAAGATGTGTTGAAAAATTAAGGGTTGTTTGGTTAGCCAGTCTACTCTTTGATGCAATAAAAGGGTGGTGGTGGAACCTCAGATGCACTTCTTTGGTGATGAAACCCCGACATGAGTGGTTTAGGTTTTCAGAGGAATCGATCTTGAAGAATCATGACATATAGGAAATCATGATACACCATGGAAATGGGGATAGCACTTTGGATGCTTAAGATGAAGTTGCATGTGGTTTATGGCCATGCAAGCTAGGAGGTAAAGGACGAACCCCAGTAACCCAGTATATCAATATAGAGGACAAAAGAATTCCTGAGAAGGAATGAGAGCTCGACTCTATGGATGTGGTGATAGGTCTTCCCTGGACCAAGGAAGGTTGAGATACAATGTGGGTTATGGTAGTTCGCCCTACCTAGATGACATGAGAAAGAAAAAGTTTTGTTAAGGGACAAATCAAGTTGATCTATCCATGAGAGAGATGGTTCAACTATGAAGTAAGTTTAAAGGTTTGAGTTGACCTAAAGGTTCCCTTCCAAAAGATGGAAGTAGGTGAATGAAGGACTCAATGTTAGTACATTTTATCACCCCTAACTAATGGTTAGTATGATCCAGATTGAAGGGTCTGATGAGAGTATGTGTGCTCGTTCAGGGTGATAGCTAGAGATAGTTTTGTCCTATGAAAGATGTGATGATGACCACAATATCCAGTATCGGGTTTTATAAGAAGCTCTGTAAGGGAGGTTGTGTCGGTCACCACTTCAGTAAGGTGATGTTGGTGAAAGGACCACATGATGGTTAGGAAAGGGCCACATGATGGTTAGAAAAGGACCACAGTGCATGAAGACGAAAGTCACTTTAATCATGCAATGGCTGAAAGGAGCCTAGAGACGACGAGAGTCGTGAGCAGATGCAAAGTAGACTAATATGCGGTGCACTATGGGGGAACATAATGTGAGAATCCGACCCCTCTGAGCTACAAAGCTGAGTCCCCGATACATGGGTCGTTTAGAGATGAAAGGGTGGATATGGTTAGATTTTGACCCTACCTCAGGATAGAGTAATAGGAGATGTTTTCCATGTGTCCAATTTAGAGCACTATGTGAGGTACCCCGACCATGTGCTGAGCAATGAACCTAGTGAGCCCCAAGGGAGGCTGAAATGGCCTGAGTCACCTGTGTAGTTTATAGACTCCGGGATGAAAGAACTCAGAGAAAAGAATATGTTATTATAAAGGTTCTTTGGATGCACCATGAGTACGGTAAAGCCACATAGGGGCCAATGATGGACATGGAAAAGTCTTATCCTGAATTGTTTGTTTGCTTGTTTGAATTTTGAGGACAAAATTCCTATAAGGGGGGGAGGATGTTATAACCTCAATTTTCCAAATTATATAATGAGCTTTATAAATATCATTTAAAGATAAATGAATTTTCATGATTGATGTGATGTGGATTGAAATGGATTCCATGGATGATTGTTTGTGTGTTGCTTAATGGGCCTTGCTTTATTGGAAGCCCAAATTGAAATTAACAATGAAATACATAGAGAATCCCCTAAAATAAGGAAAAGAATATGACATATTTCCCTAAAAATAAGAATTCGAGTTGATTGATACCTTGGAGAGCAAGGAACTCAAAATCAGGGATTAATAATGAAAGAAATAATGAAAAGATGGAGAAATGTGAATAATTTAATAATAACTTGCATTATAAGAAAAGGAATCGATTTAATATCATTATGAAACCAAATTTGGAGGAGAGAAGGATAATGCAATATCCGATTTTCCCTCAAAATTTGGTAAATAAAGGAGTAACCGTTTAAGAGATATTAATTATCCAAGTTTCCTTTGATTTGAGAATATAATTCAATAAAATTAGGAATTTGTTTCCTATTTTGTTTGAACGTGTTTAACCTAGATCGTTGGATCTTAATCCTACGAAGCTCGGTCATCGTCTCAGCTCTACTGGGACTAGGAGTCGCGGGCAACAGAGGATTCTTCCTCTCCGTTTTCCCTGGAATCTAGAGCATGTGGGCGTGTTATAACAATCCCAATAGCTTCAGGAGATGAAATCGTGGAGGATGATCCCTGGTTTGGGTAGGTTTCCTCTTTGTTTCAGGAAATACCCAATTCAGTAGAACCTGAGCTCAACCCTATATATAGGGGGGGGGTTAGAGAGAACCAGCATCGACTCTTGCTTGCCCGGTCTCTGCGGAATCGTGCGTGGAGTGTTTCTATACGCTCAATTTGTAGTTTGGTCCTGACCTTCGACCTCGTCGCTGCCGGGGACCTCGCCGGAATCCGGAGAGCAAGGGGATAGTATCGGGGGATCCTGGGCTTGAATTGACCCAGCCCTCGACTTTGTGGAGAGGTGGCGAAGCTTCCGGGACAGTTGGATCGAGAAGAAGATGCCCGCAGCTCTGAGTCAACTACCGAGTTGACCACGCGACGACCTGCTGGGGAAGAAGACAACCCGATCACCGTCGGATCTTGGAGTACGGTGATCTCCACAACGATCTAACGAACTTGAGGTGAGGGCGAGGATTGTGAGAGGAGCGCGGTCGGCTACCGTGCGATTAGGATCCAGCGGTTGGGTCAATATTTGACCGAACCCTTGGATCGTGATCGGACGATCTGGGCGCGAGGCGCTTAAGTAAAAGGAGAGACGCGGCGAGGAGCGTCGGATTGTGAAGCGGACCACGGGTGCATCAATCCAACGATCAGGAATTTTCGGTAATTAATCTGTCTCTAACGAATATTCAGAAAAATAGGTTTTCTTTGTGAAGTTAATAGCAAATGATAGGAAACTCGTATGAGAAAACTTAATATATGAAAGTTGCGTAGAAAAATGCAAGGAACGCAATAAAAATAATTGCAGAACCTAATTCCACCTAATTTTGCAAAAGTACTTTATTTGGATAATAAAGTTTATTAAAATTTGATGAGAAACCCTAATTGCATGTTAAGAGGGTAATTTGGTAATTTAACAAGTCAAATCGGTAAGTTTGACCCTGATAATGTTAATGGCTATTTATTTTACTATTTAACTGCAAGAATGCTTAACTTGGAATTATAATGTTCAAAAGAAGGTCATTTTGTATGGAAATCCTAATTTGAAATAAAGAAAGATAAAAACCATATTTCCATGGAATAAGGAAATCAATTGTCTAATAAAGGAAATTTAATGAGAAAGTAGGAGTTTCATGATAATTGATAAATCAAGAATGTTAATGATGAAAGAAGAAGAAAAACCCTAATTTCTAAAAGAAACCCTAATTATGGAATTGGAATCCTAATTGGATTAATGGAAGTGGATACATATTAATAAAAGGAAACTGTCCTTTTATTTCAGGTTTTGCTTGTTGATTGGGTTTCTCTTTCTATCTTGAAAAGTGCAATTGAAAGGTATGTGGTTACGCTTATGAATAATCGCTTTAGTTTCCCGGCGATTTCCGAAGGATTTATCGGTTGCTTGAAATAACTGTTGAATGTTTATTTATTTCATGCAACTATAAAGTGACTATGATTATCATCATAAGTATGCATATAACTGGCTAGATCCTTGTTCACCTCTGGTGTTTTAAAAAGGCTGAAAAGGGGGTAATACCTAGAGAAAGGTCTAGGATTGCCGTGAGTCAGAAACTGGATTGCCTTGTGCGTTCATGAGACTCTTCAGCATACCGAGAGTTAGAAACTGGATTGCCTTGTGCGTTCATGAGACTCTTCGGTTTACCATGTAACTCAATCCTAGAAACTGGTTTACCATTTTGGTGGATCATGAGGGGTTGTAGTTTGGTATACAGGTCCACTGCAGGGATAGCACAGAGGTTATGGAACTAGTGGATCGCTGATGTTATATTAAAATGTAATCTTGATTGTTAAAAAGATTAATTGCTTGATTACGTTGTTAGCATAATTTCTTGATTATTGGATCCTCCACATACCGACTGACCGTTGTTTTGTTTGTCAGAGTTTTAGGTACATATTCCAAAGCACAAAACAGTAAAGTGACACATTGTGAATTCAAGAATTAAAGAACAAGGAGGATTTAGTTAGAGTAGATCATCTGTGGTTAGAAGTCTAGTACTTCCAACTTTTCAAAGGTATGATAAAGAAAAATTTTATTACCATTTTCAGTATAGTCTGTTAGAATTTAATAATTGTTATTGGTTATATGTCGAACCTTTGATCCTGAATTTCATGGGTGCGGCTTCAACCTTTTGGTCTCCCTTAATTGGGGGTTATCGGAAGGTGGGGTCGTAACAGAAGTGGTTTCTCTTGGTGTTGTCGACTGTCCTGTCCAAGTATTATACCCAGTTCCAGCTTTCTCCGTCTTTCCCTTCTCTCTCACCTAACTCCGCCGCCACACCTCCGCCTCATTCACCCTCACCTACTTTGTGTGTTTTCCCCAGATTGTATACAGTACCTACTTGTTCATCTATTAATTTTGGTTGTGCAAACGATAGCAATGAGTTTATATAGTACTTTACTTTTGAATGAGAGGAAAAGGATTGAATGTTAGTATTGTACTTTCTATTGTAAAATGGGGTTGTTAGTGTTATACTCTTGTAGAATGTGTTTGTATTTCTTGTATACAATTATTGGCAAACACTACATTCTGAATGTAGGTAAAAATATGATTATACTTCATGTACAACGTGGTGTTAGTATTGTACTTGTGTTATAAAATATGACTGTTAGTATTGTACTTTTAAACAATGTGTCTGTAAATACTGTATTTTTTTACACAATTTTGTCAAATGCTACGCTTTGAATGTATAAAATATGATTGTTAGTACCATAGTTTAAGTACAATGTAGTTGAAAGTATTGTACTTTTTAACACAATTTTGTCAAACGCTAGATTTTTAATATATACAAAATGTGGTTGTTAGTATTGTATTTCTTGTACAATGTGGTTGTTAATATTGTACTTCTTATGTACAATTTTGACGAGCGCTATATTCTAAATGTATGCAAAATGTAGTATTGTATTGTACGCGCATACTGTACATATCATACTATACATTTAAATGTATTGTCAAATGATGTTAGTATTGTACGTCTCGATATTGAGCTATTATATGTGGTTTATGGAGGTATTGTATGTGGTTAGTATTGTACTTCTTGTACAATGTGTCTGTTAGTTATGCACTTATTCTACGTAATTTTGAGAAATGATGTCATCATTGTATGTCTCATATTGTATGTCTTGTATTGTACGTATTAAAAATACAAATATCTGATGGGGCAGCGGTATAAGATTTGAGAGATACATATAATATACGGTTATTAGTATAAAACGTCTTGTACTGTACATTTTGTACTTTACGTACAAATTGAGTTAAAAATGATAATGACTATGCATGAGTAAATAGTACAATATGTAATATTGTGTAAAATATTATATATATGATCAAATTAAAAAATTATATTATTGTATATACATAACGACATTAGACGTAACATATGAAATAAGTTACAAGTATCAACAAACGTAGGTACAGTACGTGTGTTTTTGTGAATGAATATGGACTGGAGAGAAATCAGAAGTCAATAATACAAAAGAGCAGTTGTAGGTAGGATATCTCTAGGATGCATTCAATCTCATTTTCCCCGTACTTTAGGTATGCCGGTTGGTGAGTAAGTAACTTGCTAGAATTTTTCATCTTTTTCTACCTTTTATAGAAATTGGCGAGCTTCATATACGTGGACTCATACCCATCCCTTGCCTGATATTTTTCCGACGGGCGTGTTGTCTTAATGAGAATAATGTGGATGGATAATACTTGGCATGGAACTCCTTCACAGAATAGTTCGAGAAAGTTTCTCACCTGACCTTCTGGCCTCTACGAATTGCCACCTTGTTTCTTGCATCTTCATTCGGAAGAGACTGCACGATTTACTCGCAATCAGATATCGTTAACTCGTAGAAATTAGGCAGAGGGAAAAAAAAGGCGGAGGGAAAAAACGGATACGGAAAGAGAGAGAAAGTTTCAACTTCTCTCTAGAAAATTGCTAAGTCTCTCCCCTAGAGAGAAAGCTCCAACTTCTCTCTAGAAAATTCCTAGATCTCTCCCCCAATGATCAGATCCCTCTGTCATCTCTGGTGAGCAACTCGACCTGTTCCGGTGTCAACCCACTAGTACATAACCGACATTTAGTGTCGGTTATTTAAGGCCTTTAGTGTCGGTTTCTAAGTGACACCTATGTGGGCGACGCTAAAAGCCCAACCGTTACGCGTCGGTTCAAAAACCGACGCCAAAACCCTTCGCGCGCCACCGAAAATGCGCCAACATGGGACTATAGGTGTCAGTTATTAGATAAGAAACCGACGCCATATACCTTCGCGCCACAGAAAGGGCACCATCTGGGACACTATCAGCGTTGGTTATTAGATAAGAAACCGACGTCATATACCTTCGCGCCACAGAAAGGGCGTCATCTGGGGCACTATCAACGTCGGTTTATTAGTAATAACCGACGTCATATCACTCCCAGCACGGCCGTACTGGCCAACACGGTCGTGGTGTCTGGTTCGCTGCCACGGCCGTGCTGGCCAGCATAGCTGTGGTGTTAAGGAAATAGACGTCGGTTATGAGTAGGAAACCGACACTGCAACTATGTGGCGTCAGTTTTATACAAATAACCGACGCCTATTATTTTTTTTCTTCTGTCAGTCTGCATACCTATTGTGGCTAGTCGTAGGATGAGAAACCTACATTTCAATTATGAACTGCATGTTTTACAACATCCATTGATATCATCCAACAACAGGCCACAAACCTATAAAATTAACAACAAAAATATTCACACATTTAGCAACCTGCAGTTCCATTTGATTTTCACACATTTAGAAACATTCATGTAGCTAGCAATTTGTAGTTCCATTCATTTTCACATTCACACATGTAGAAACATTCATATAGCAACCAACAGTTTCATTCATTTTCACTCAGACACATGTAGAAACATCCAGACATAACATTCACACATATATTATAATTCAGAAATTCATTTACAAAATATCATTCTTTAGTCATTATTCGCTATCAACATCCCAATTATATGTTAAAACTCCCACTACTTGTATGGTTGTTGCCCATTCTTCTCTTACTTCATTTAATTCTCCCGTCGTTTAGGGAGCATGTACATCTGGTAAGGCCTTTCCTGTAGTGTGGTCAGTTTTAAACACCTGTAAAGAGAATGATGTATATATATAATTAATGAACTATAAATAAGATTGATATATTTCATATTATCTAATGAGACTATATAATATCTCAAGAATAGTATCGATGTCCACTGCGGCATATTTGATAATCATGTGCATAAATCGCATCACATAGTATGCACATGCCCATCCGTTGTCTTGTGTAGCACTATATAAATTCAAACATACAAAATATTAAAAAATACAACTAATTAAGCATTGTTCACATAAATAATATATACATTACAGTCGGAAACTTACTTCTACGTTCTTCCAAATTATTTGCTGGTTCTTTTTCTTGGGGACCTTTCCTCCTGCCTTTTTGAACTCATCTAAACCCCTACATGTTAATGTAACACAGTACATTGCATAATTAAATTGTAATGTAATAACATATGTTAACATATATGAAAATGAAATATTTCTCACCGGAATAATGTCATTTTCATTATGTGTCCATATTTTGAATTCAATTTACTCCCCTTAGGATCTAGATAATAGACAGTGAACGTCTCGGGGACAATAACTAGTAACTCTCAATTCATACCACTAGAGGTAAAAAGTTAAAAATTAATAACTCAAAATCCACAATAAAAATGTAATTTTCTTAAGTCCAAATTATAATAAGCAAAGTAAACTTACTCTACATTGAATGGAGCTATTATCACCGTCTTCTTATTTTGAGCAAAATTTGTAAAAGCCTCACAGCAGTATTGTTGAACTGACGGAGGGTCTTTAGCTACTAGACTAATCAAAGATGGAATCAAAAATCCTACATGTTCGAATGTAAAATCTGCACATATCTTGTCTAAGTAGCTGCAAAATATATATTAATTACTCATGCATTAATAAATAAGAAACCAGATCACCAGATCCTACACAAGGTATATGGATGTATAAAGAAGATCTCACCTTATCCATAGCTCTATCACAGATGTATTTAGCCAATCATATCGAAACAACTCCAAAATATCTTGTATAAATAGCTTGCTTTCGTATGATCGACCTGCAATATCTGAATCTAAGGAAACAATTATAGGGCAATTTATATCATGTTCACCTAACTATATTGCCATACCCCTACAGTTAGGACCTAACGGGACAGGTAGGTCCTGTGGAACCCAACTGGGTAATGTAGGAGGTGGAAGTGGATGCCTAGATGTTGTGGGTGTCTTCTTTTTAACATGTATATATATATATATATATATATATATATATATATATATATATAATTTCAGATCAACTGACATCATATACACACACTAACAATTTAACATAATATAAATTTACCATACAGTTTTAGTAAAGAGGACATCCACTTTTAGCCACAATATCACTCCGCCTTCTGTCTCACTAAGCGTTTCACAATCTGGGTGGGCATATGGGAATGGAAAATCCAACCACTTGGAGAATATATGTATCGGGCTCACACGAATCCAACCAGCTAGTAATGGAGACCCGTGAAACATTTCCCCTGGTAGGGATGGGTAAGCCGACGCCTCTCCGACTTTCCATTTCACAAAATTCTATTAATTCTGACCTTATTCTCATTTCACGTAGGTCCAGTCTAGATTTTATCCCATCTTTAGTCTTACATGGTATATTCAACAAAGTACCAATGACACTATCACAGACATTTTTCTCAACATGTATGACATCGATACAATGCCTGACTGTCAAAGAACTCCAATAAGGAAGATCCCAAAATATTGACTTCTTCTTGAATAAAGATTTGTCACTCCGTGTGGCCATACTACATTGTGATCTCTTACCAAATTCATTGACAAAGTCTTTTAATCTTTCATAAACAACCTCCCCTGGTATAGGTTTAGGTACACTATGTTCCTCATTCAATCCATTGAATGCTTTGCGCTTCCTATGATACAGATGGAATTTTGTAAGAAACCTTCGATGACTGAGATATACAGTCTTACCGCCATGTTTTAGTCTTGTTGAATCAGTGTTCTCTTCACATATAGGACACACTTTAGCTCCTTTGACACTATATCCAGACAAATTCCCATATGCTGGAAAGTCATTAATAGTGCAAAACAACATAGCATGCAAACGAAATGTCTCTCTTCGTGAAGCATCATAGGTCATCACACCTTCACCCCAGAGTTTCTTTAAGTCATCAATCAGAGGTTCAAGATAAACATCGATGTCATTTCCAGGTTGTTTAGGGCCCGATATCAACAACGACAACATTACATACTTATTTTTCATACACAGTCAGGGAGGAAGATTGTATATAATAAGCATGACTGGCCAAATGCTATGTTGGTTGCTCAATGTCCCGTACGGATTCATCCCATCTATACAAAGCCCAAGTCTTAGATTCCTGACTTCTTCACCAAATTCAGGGTACAATAGATCAATCTTCTTCCACTGTGGGGAATCAGACGCATGTCGTAGGATCCCATCATTATTTTTCTTAACATCTGCATGCCACCTCAAATTCTTCGCATCTATCGGATTGGCAAACAAGCGTTGAAACCGTGATAATATAGGTAGATACCACATCACCTTGGCAGGAGAACCAATTTTGGACTCCCCCGAAGTCGTCAATTTGTACCGTGACGCACCACATTTTGGACAATCTTTCAAATCTACATAGTCCTTTTGAAATAATACGCAATCATTCGGGCATGTGCGTATATTCTTGGCATCCATTCCCATTGGGCACAACAATTTCTTTACCTGGTATGTTAAGATTGGCAGCTCGTTTCCTTCAGGAAGCATTTCTTTCAACAAAGACAACAATGACGTGAAGCTTTTGTCGCTCCATCTATTGTTAGCTTTCAACTTATACAATCCCAGCACAACGCTAAGCTTTGTAAACTTAGTACAATCTGTGTATAATGATATATCAACATCATGCACAATGTTTCTAAAAATGGGAGGTGGATCGGTGTGCTCTACCCCACAACTATCCAGCATCACATCAACGATGTCTACTGGAACTGGTTCATTCACATCTACGTCATCGTAGGCAATTTCTTCTTCCACACAAGAACTGCTATCGACATCCACTGGTTTGGGGTTTGAAATCTGTCCATGCCAGTGCCATTCTGTATAGCCTTGTATAATCTCGTTGCACATGACATGACTTTTGATTTCGTCACCAGTGCTGACTTTCAATTTGTTACCGCAATGCCTACATGGACAGTAGAACCTATCTCCAGGTTGTTTCCTATGTTCCTCGACAAATCTAATAAACTGGTCAAGACCAGAAATAAACTCTGGGGTACAGCGATTGCGAATGGACATCCATGATCTATCCATTCTATGATAAAAGAGAAAACAAGTATATATTACAACAAGATTAGGATCTAGGGTTAACAGATTAGAGTTTTTACATGGTTAAAACTTTAGGCCAACAAATACATGTATTGTCATTCTTATATATAATAAATGTGTACCACCTATCCCATTCTTGAACACCTAATCTCACTAGTAAGTGTATAATGTGTATTGGGTTTTCGAGAAAATTTCGATAGCATTTCCCTACTGTTCTCTAAGTACATATGTACTTAGAGAACAAACGGGGAAATGCTACCAAAATTTTCTCAAAAACCCAATACACATTATACACTTACATCCTAAGTGAGATTAGGTGTTCAAGAATAGTACCAAACCGGGGACTATCCAAGATTTACTCCTAATGAGTAAATCTTGGACGGGTTTCTAGGCCAAAAAATACATGTGTTGTCATTCTTATACCTACAATCCCAGTTTCATCATTTATATCCTAGTTCTTCAAGTTAGGTGATTAACATTGTCAATATACTCAAAAAGGAAATAAGTTACCAATTTCATAGTTAGGACGGTAGAGATACCCTAAGATCTAGATCTAATGGTTCATAATGAGCCTGTGATAAAGTTACATCACTAGATGATTATATAATTTCAAAAGCAGTACAAAAATAAATTCAAATGAGTAGATAACTAAATAAAAAATAGTAGACAAAAAAATACAAATAAGTAGATGAAAAATACAAATAAGTAGATGAATAAATCATAAGAAAATCAGTACATAAATAAACACAATCAGTAAATAACTTTAAAAAAATTCCTCTAGCTTGGTGAAATCAGTACATAAATAAACACAATCAGAATATTTTTCAATGGTTTTGGGGTGACTTGGTGAAATCAAAATGGAGGAGGATGTTGACAAACCTTAGAGAAGATAGGGGAGTAGTTATTTGATAGCGAGAAGAACAAGAATGGTGCGTGTAATCTTAATGTGGGAAAATGATAGTGCATGTTTTGGGCATCCTTTATATAGGTTGATCTAGGGTTCAATCCAGGGATCAAAAGGTTCATGATCATCTCTTGAATCCAAACCCCAGCAGCAGCCTACACATGCCCTGGTGCCGCCCAAGCATCCTCCCATGGCCAGAGGCCTAACTAGGCAGGGCACCTGGGCTTGGGACCCTAGGTGAACGCCTGGGCTGCTTAGGCGCCGCCTGGGTGAGGTCCAGGTCGGCGGCGGCAGAGGAGGAAAGCCAGCGGTAGAGGAGCTAGAAAAGGCGGACGAAGGGTACTATACTTTGCTTTAGGTGTTCAGCGGCGGCAGAGCAAAGAACAGTAGCTGGCGGCGGAGCAGCAGTGGCGGCGGAGAAGCAGCAGCGGCAGAGGAGCGACAGAGCAATGGCAGAGCAGTAGTAGCGGCAGAGCAATGGTGGAGCAGCAGCAGCGGGGGAGCGGAATCACCAGAGCGCGAGAATGAAATCGGGAATGAAACAGAAGAGAAAGGGGAACAATCAGGCTCGCGGGGGTTAAGTTATCAATAAGCGTCAGTTATATAAAACAACCGACACTATTTACTAATCGTGTCAGTTCTCATGTAAAACCGACAACTATGTTCAATAATAATCGTCGGTTTCCACAATAAAAACCGACGCCTATAAACATAAGCCGATAAAAAAAATGTTCTCGAACTCAGCCAATAGTCGTCGGTGACCTTATAAAAACCGACGCTACAGGTAGTCAATATTTTCACGGGGACAGCGCGCGTAAACTCATTTACATCGGTTACTTATACGAAACTGATGATTAAATTGGGCCCAATTTCTGTCTCACGAAAATACTTTAGTTGTCAGTTTTTAAGTTAAAAACCGACGCCATATGTTAAATTTTGGAGGTAAATTTTTCCCCATGAAAAATTTGGTTTTGGCGGTCGATATTAGGCGTCGGTTTTTTATATAGAACCGACGCTAAATAAAAAGTGATACCCATGTCTTTCCACTCTTCACAGATAGATTTCAGTTTTATGAAATAACCGACGTTGTATGTTTAAGGTGTATGTTATTTGTATACAACCGACGACAGTGAATGTGACGTTATAAGCCATTTCTGTAGTAGTGACCAGTCGAGCAACTCCACCAGCTCATCCCAGATCTTTACAACACCAGGGTTTCTCCACACCAGGTATCTTCTACAACCCTAAGACCTAGTGACATCCGATCTCTCTCCACTTTCACCTCCAACCTAGATCCTCCCTCTTCTTTGCTCCTACTACGGAAGATTGGAGGTGGGTGATACCTCCAGAACAACATTTATTGACTCCTCACCCGTCTTGCGGCTGCATGAAAGATCTTCACACCACCTGTTAAACTTCCCCATAGTACGGAAGACTCTAGACTCCGGGGTGCCCTCTCTTTCTACCTGACGACTCCCTGAACATCCACCTGCTCCTGCAGAAGAATAAAATCTTAGTTGAAACTGAACACCACATTTATCCTCTCTCGACGATCTCCATCTCCCCCATCCCATCATGAGAACAGGGGGCTCTCTCATAATGGCTCTGCGTCTCTACAAAAAACCTCAGAGTCTTCTGAGTAAATCATCTCTCTTTAAGAGAGCACTACATCAAAAGAAGCCATCAAAGAAGCTCATATCACACCCGACGACACCAATCTCTCCCAACATGGAATCCAGGTTCTCCTTCATGGATTACCACCTCTCCAACCATGAGTTTCTCACCAGTGTACCTCTCCCTAGGGCTTGGATCGACCACCGCTTTGACATATCACCGGGTCCCTACTCTGTGCAACTAGGTCACTACACTTTTAGGGTGACAATCGAACGGTCCAAGACAGACTATCAAAGTAGGTCAAAAAAAGCATCAACCTTGCTCATTTCTGACGGCTAGGCTCAGATCATCTCCGATCTTGGTCTCAAGAAGGAATGGACCATCTACCTTAAATCGGTCGACCACAGATCCTTCTCATCCTGGGTCTGTGACTTCAACAATGAAACACTTTAGCAACTACTTTCTTTCTTCTCTAAGCCGAAGACATGTTCGATATTACCATCTTCAAACTCAGCGGATCAACTCTTCATCAGAGATGTTAATCAACCTCCGATCGGTACAAAATACTGGCCAATCTCAATCTCATCTTGTCTGGAGGACAAAGAAATAGAAGACATGGCAACATCGACTTTCATTCCAGACCCGATCACAACTAGGTATACACTCTCTACTCTGACCCCCCCCTCCTCTTCTTTTTAACAGACCCAAGAGCCCCCCAAATGAAGAACTCATACCTAGAGATAAAAATAAAGTAAATTTCTCTTTCCCTCAGTTAGGACAGACCTCTTCTATTTTCCTTATTCAGGAGTGCTTAGAAAATTTTTACCCCTCATAGACATGGCAGAAAGCTCCCCCTCGATGACCTTTTCGAGTGCTCCTCTGAAGCATCTGTAAAAAATAGAAACTAGTCATTCCTCATGTGCCCAAATCGCTTAACTTGCTTTAGGTGCCTGCAAAAAGGGCACATCAAAAAGCACTGCCCATCCAACACCACATCTGCTATTTACACCTCTTTCCATGGAAAGGGACGTCACTTCCCTAGAACAAAATCTACTTCCCACACTACTTTTCAAACTATCCACCACTTACCCAGGAAGGATCAATCAAATCTCTGAAACAAAACAAATCATTTCTCCCTCTTTTCCAACAACCCTTTTGCATGCTTACCAGAACATCCACTCCCACCTCAACATGCAAACGTCCCACATAACCCACACATGCATAAATACCATACCCCTCTTATAAGTTCAAAACTCACAACTCTATACAACCATCCCCCACCTAAAGATTGATCAAACCCCTCTGCACATCAAACTCCTAAGAACATCTCATCTTCTCTGAAACCAAAACCTAGCTACCAAAAACCTTTTTCACCTATGGAAGCACCTACTCACCTGGAATATGCCATAGCCCTTGATCTTCCAGCCAACTCCATGAGGCTCCTCAAAGTTTTTACTCTAAGAAGCATCTGGGTGACCGTTGACAACAACATAGACAACAACCAGGATAACATTCTGGACATCACCAGAGCCATTTCCTTGCTTATCCCAGGACACACTGTCCTCAAACCAAAGATCTTCTCACCTACCCAATTGATATACTCAATCCCTGAAGGAACGAAGATAAATCATCTCTTCAACTAAGTCTTGACCATCCCTTGTGGATCTAGCTTCATCCAAGAAAAACTCTCAAAATGGTCAACTGAGCTTGGGGCTTTTGAAGCTCCTACAGGTGGTTCGGACTGGGTAGCTATCTCCAACCTCCCACCTCACCTTTGGGAATTTGAGATCTTTAGAGGAATATCCCACTCCATAGGAACCACTCTACAATACATCAACCTTGAAACCCTCTATCCCACACAATACATCAAAGCATATTGCCTCTCTACAGTCAAACAAGCTATCTCTCTACCAACCGCCATCAACATCAGGCTAAGAGAATCCATTTACAATATCAAGCTCTTTGTTGAGCACCCATCTAAGACAAAGACAACTTTCACAGACCTCTCGACCCACCCACCTTCTTGGTTCTGCCTTTCTAAAGGTCAAAAACCACAGAACCCCATCAGAAATGCTGGCAAAAGACATCTTGTCTGGGAGAGTAAAAACACCTCAACTACGTCATCAAGAAACTCAAGCAAATCCCAAAAACAAAAAAGGCCTAGATCATCTTCCCCTTTAAATGACCGACCAGATTCCTCCTTTATTAGACCTGACCACTCTTTCCCTTCCACCACCAAGGAAAACAACAACACCATCAACATCAGCCCTAACACCATGCATAAACTCAAGTCAGTCATTACTGATGAAATTAGATCCTCGCAGAGTCCTCATCAGAAAAGCAAAGAACAAGGAGAAGGTGTCAACAAGCCAACTCAAGCCCTACTGCCCAGTCCAGAAGGCGTCAAGATAAAACACATCATCAACTACCAGGACACATATATTTCGACTCAATCCTTTCTTTTATCCCACTCAGACTTAGTTGATATAACTTCTCCTATGATATATTCATCACATTATGATCTTGACAACATTGAAGACATTGCATCCTGGTCAAATATCACTAGCTTCACAAAATTTGCAAATAAAATAGGTATAAACTTTGAAGAGGACAATAATGCACATAAAGCCTTACACGATATAGAACACTACATGGGGTGGGAAAACCCCAGGGAAGTAGAAGACACCAACAACTTCTTCGACAAGATGAAAATCCACTAAACTTTTCATACTGGTCAGACAGAATCTCTTCTTTGACTCCAATGAAAGTCTCTTCATGGAATGTCTATGGGGCAGTCTTCCTTAAAAGACACAAAGAAATCTGCTACCCCATATATTAACAACATTGACCTCATTACAATTCAAGAGACCAAATCTTACCTTACACCTTTTTCCCTCAAAACTATTGGTGGAAACAGAATCAATCTGTGGTTTCAGATTCCTCCTACTAGGTTTAAAGGGGGACTTCTGGTGGGACTAAATAACTAGATTTTTTCTATCACCGATTCTACCAGTCTTGACTACTCTATCACTCTCTCTATCAGAAATAGACTGGATGGCTTTAACTGGTTCTTTACAGGGATCTATGGGGAACCGAGAAATAACAAAGCAACCTATCTTTCTAAACTGGATAAAATCCTTGCCAAATACCATCAAACCCCCTGGATTATTGGAGTGGATTTAAATCCCATTACCCAGGCCTTCGACAGAACTAACATCTCTAACACTTCCCAAACCATGTCAATAGTCGGTAAACATTTTACAACCCAACTAAAAAAACATAACATGATTGATATCAAACCTGCTAATGCAAATTACACCTGGTCCAGAAACCAAACCTTTTCCATACTAGACCACTTCATCTGCTTCCCTCTTTGGGAGGACAAATACCCCCTTTCCACAGTCCACATGACCCATAGATCCATCTCAGATCATTTCCCTATGATACTTGACACTACCAATGTAAAATGGGGAAAAAGACCTTTTCTCTTTGACAATTTCTGGCTCACATTCAAAAACTTCTCAAACCAATGTGCTAATCACTGGAGCTTAGCTGAACCTCAAACCACCAATTTGGGATTACACATTCTCCAAAATACTAAGCAAGTGAAAATCTTCATAAAAAATTGGACCCTTCAACACCCAAACAACCTCAACAACACCTTAAAAAACATGGAACAACAATTCCATTTCGTAGACCAAGACCCCTCAACGGACCCCGCCCTTGTCCAAACTATCAGAGCAAAGATGGAACACATAAAAAACTACCTAGACATTAAATGGAGACAAAGAGCAAAGATAACTTGGGTAAAAGAAGGAGATAGGAACACAAAATTCTTCCACAAAACTTGTAACAACAATCATAGAAAAAACACCATCACATATCTCAAAATCCATGGCTCTATCACTATGGAGAAATCTTCTATCACTACCCACATTAGTGAACACTTTCAAAAAATCTTCAACACTCACCACCAACCTTCTTGCCTAAATGAGCAAGATTGGACTATTCTGTGTCCCAAAAAAAATCCCTCAATCTCACTCCCTTATCCAAGCCTTCACCTTAAACGAACTAAACCAGGCCATCAAATCTCTAGGTCTAAACAAATCTCCAGGACCAGATGGAGTAAATGTGGAATTCTACCTAGCCAATTGGGATCACTACAAAAAAGACTTCCTAGCCTTGTTGATGGATATACGTCAAAGTAAAAATGCCCACAATATCATCAAACACATAAACAAAACCTTCATAGCTCTTATCAAAAAACTGAACAACCAGATCTCATCTCACAATACAGGCCTATCATCCTAATCAACACATCTTATAAAATCGTTGCAAAAACTTTGGCAAACAGAATCAAGCCACACATCAACCATATTATCCCTCTAAATCAAAATGCTTTCCTCAAAGGGTGAAACACTCAGGATGCTTACCTGATGGTCAACGAAACCATCCACCATTGTCATATTAACAAATCTCTAGTCTTAGCCATTAAACTGGATTTTGAAAAATCTTTTGACTATATAAATTGGCAATGCCTCACTCATACCCTCAAGGGTTTTGGTTTCCCTGCAAAATGGATCCATTGGATACAAGCTTTTATATCCACAAATCATTTCTCAACCATAATAAATGGAGTACCTTTTGGCTACTTCAAAAACTCAAATGGCCTTATACAAGGGGATCCTCTATCCCTTTACCTTTTTATCATTGTCACTTCTATCTTGAATAGAATGATACAACTAGGTGTCGAAGGAGGTCTGATTAGCTCTCCCCCGAAGTGTCATGAGAACATAATACAATTTGCGGACGACACTATCATCCTTATCTACCCTGAGGACAAATCCATCATCAACACAATTAGAATCATAGGAATCTTCTCATACATATCAGGACTCAAGATAAACCTGCAAAAATCTTCAATTTTCGGGGTCCACATCGAACAATCTTTGATGACTACATTCAAAGACTTATTGAGATGCAAGATAGAAAACTTGCCTATTACCTACCTAGGCCTTCCTATCACTCCACTTAAAATCTCCCACTACACTTGGACCCCGATCATCAAGAGGATAAACAACAAATTATAATCTTGGAAAAATAATTTCCTTAATTTGGCTGACTGACTCTACCTTCTCAATAGTGTCATCACACCAATAACCACCCATTACTTGAGTTGCATTCCACTTCCCTCCAAGACCAGAAAGACCATTGATAAAATTTGAAGAAATTTCCTTTGGAACAATCACCACAAATCCCCCAACATAAGCAAACATTTTCATCTGGTCAACTGGGATACCATCACAGCCCCCATTAATCAGGGGGGATGGGGAATGATCAACCTAAGAACTCATGCTTTATGTTTGATCACAAAAATAATTAACTGTCTGGCCAATAACAGCAACAAAATCTGGAGAAACATGCTGACAAATAAATATTACCAAAAGCTCCCCCTGGCATAAACACACAACAAGATCGCCTCCCCTCTTTGGAAATACATAAACAAACACATTCCTCACATTAAACAAATCATCAACACCCCCCCAGACTCACACAAACTCATTTCTTTCTGGGAAGACCTGTGGTATAAACACCAAACTGTCCTCAACATGCATACTTCTTGGACTATACCAAATAAACTCAAAAATCTAAATATTGCCAAAGCTCTTGGCCTCCTAACAAGTAAGAGATCAAAATCATTAAAAAGGTGTTTGCTTCTACACCTTAATCAAGAGAACATTAAGAACTTGACACTAGAACTAGAAAACAACTCCTCAAACCAAATTTCTTCGAGATGGGGAGAACTCTATATTGTTAAACTTTCCTACAACCACCTAACCTTTAGAGGTATTTCCCCGCCCTTCTCCTATATCTGGAAACAAAAGTGGCCACAAAAACTCAAGACCTTCTTTTGGCTTCTACTTAACAATAAACTGCTAACTAACAAAAACCTTTCCAAATGGGGTTTCTATGGTCCTTTGAGATGCTCTGTATGTCTTGGTAACTCTAACTCTATGGATCACTGGTTATTCCTTTGAAGTTTTTCCCGCAATATCTTCTCGCATTTTCTTAGGGTTGATAAACTAAACCACAACTTCACAACTTTTTCAACTGGTCTCACACCGACCAGAAATAACTACACCCTCAATGGAGACTATATCTTAGTCACCATATGTTGGAACTTATGGAGAGAAAGAAAAAACAGAATATTCAACTACACCATAAAACCAAGGAGCACCATCATCGCCCAGATTATTTCAGATCTTCATATCCTTTCACACTACAGGAAAGAAGATAAAGGAGGGCTCAGACAATTCACAGGAGGGGGAATCAGATGCTCGATTTCTCTATGATATGAAGGCGATGATGGATGATGAAATTGGAATCGGCCTGCTACAACAATAGAAAGGATTTTACACCATCTCTGTATACTAGTGTTTTCAGCATTTTAACTCTAGTTGTCATGCTACGAGGCTTGTTATGGGGTGACTCCCCTACAGACTATTCTCTTCTTTCTGCAGAACTCTCCACCCTTTTTATAGCATACCAGTAGTGTAACATCCGACGTAGTAGGTTTTAGCTTGCTATTGTCTTTAATTAATGAATGAACTTTTATATAAAAAAAGACTTGCAATCAGATATCTGCTACACGAATGAGGGTGTGTGACATAAAAACTGTCAAATTAAGCATTTAACAACAATACATAGAAGAAATATTGAATGTTGTTTTGACATTATGGACTTCCATTGAAGTCAAAACAAATAAAAGGAGGCAACTACTATGTTCCATTTTATATTAGTTGATATTAGTAAATTATGGAGAAGCAACAACTTCCAATAGTAGAATGACGATACAAAGGAAACAGTTTTCTTTGGGAGTTTGCGTCTCTCTCTTCTCCTAACTCTCTTGATTCTGCTCAATAGAATTCTTAACTTGGTCATGAAATAATATTAGAACTTACTGTACAAATATAAGAGCGTAGTTGATGCCAATCTAACAAAGGAAACAATCCAATCTGATGCTTGTTTTTTCACCTACCACTTCTAACCTTGATTTTAATCTTTCTTTGCAATAATGGCACTAAGGAAATACCTAGGAATAGCTGCATTATGAGATCAAATCAATCATCAAATCAAAATTGGATTGGAAACTTGTTTGAAGTTTATGTGTATACATTAACTAGTGTATAATAATAACTAAAACACCACCTGATTGATTCGTCGCATTTACAATCACCATTTACCGAATGCAAGATTACAGGTAGTGCAAGACTACCTCGCAATGTTCTAAATGGAAACAGAGAAGGGACGTCATAGACAAAATCAAGTAAAGGAGGTTGAGGATTCAAAAGTAACCACATAGGAATAGTTGGGCACAGTGAACTAAGGAATTAGGAACAAAGGGAAGAAAGGATTATGGAGGAGAACCTAAGCAGAGTATGTGCATAGTTCGATCATGAAAAGCTGAAAAATGGATTGTTGGAGTGTCAATGATAGTTGAGACTGATGACAACTATGATCGGCTGACGATGCTCCTATCGAGGATTAATGTTCTATTTGTTAAGCGGTGTGATTGCCCGGGCAGCAATGGGGCAAGGTTGGTCAGGTTACAATCGCTCGTAACCACTGTTACCAAATACAAGATCATTCACCGCTTTGAATTTGTATTTTTTAGTGTTGGGTAGCGTTCATCAGTAACTTTTTTCCACCGGACAAAAATCTTGTGGTGGTCCATCTCACCACATTAAAGAGTTGGCACACCAATCACGTTGCCAAACGCTGTATAAAAGATGATGGGAATTGCACGTAATTGTTCAAAGGGAGAGAAACTGAGTCTGAAGAAAGATATTTCTTTTCTATAGAGATGATTCTAGGGTATTAAGGGAGAATACAATTTGGAGAGGTGAATTTTGACTTCAAAAAGTCATATGGTAGGGATAGGCCTTCAGGATTTTACCAAATATGATTAGGACATTTGTCATTGACCAATTTTCCCTGATCTGTGCTATCATTTATTATAGCCATGGGTGGTTGTTTACATTTGATGAAGTTATATTACTTCATACTAATCAAAAGTACCTACATCATAGAATATTTTGCAAAAACTTATATATATGAAAAAGTTTGTCTATACAATGTACTACCAAATATAGTGTCTGATAGAAAACCTCAGTTAACAACTGGGTTTTACGACCATATGGATGGATCTTTGGGTACCAATTAAAGTTTATCACATTTTTTCACTTATAAATAGATGTCAATCAGAGAACCATCCAGACTTTAGAAATCTTCTAAGAGTTTCGTTCTACAGTATCTTAGTAGTTGGGATGTTCATTTGAGTTTGATATAGATTAATTGCAATAATATATTAAAAGAGTACCAACATGACATCGTGTGTGACTTTACAAGGGAAGGTATTACAAGTCACCTCTTTATTGGTATGAGGTAGGTGAATATCAAACATTGAATCTTGAGTTGGCGTAACAAATTCCAAAGATGGTAAATGTCATCAATCAATAGTTGAAGGCAACATATGACAGATAGAAGTCATATACAGATAATTGAAGAAGGTTTCCGAGTTCTAGGTTGAAGATCTTATATGTCATAAGGTCTCACTATGGAAGGGTTTTTTGAGGTTCAGTAAGAAGAGTAAGTTAGCCTCCATGCTCATGGGACCCAATCCTATCACCTAACATGTGGCCAACATATTCCATCTACTACCACAACTGAATTGTTTTCATAGTATGTCACCCTGATAGGGAGAAAAGTATACAACTAGTGGATGTACAACCTGGTGAAGTGTAGAATTTGAAGGAGAAGGAAATATATGATATGAGTTTGAGATGAGGAGTTGCCCAACCACATACAGATGTGTTGGAATGAGAAGGTAGACATTCTATAGGCTCTTACCAAACCTTGTAGCAAGCTTGGGTTGAGTTATTCATCTTAGAGTAACTCACAAAACCCTAAGACATGGATGGCAAGTCATGCACATGAGCATACCATGGCATATTCTACTTGGTTAGGTACAATCCAAGTAAGATATGAACAATAATATAAATAGGAAAATATATAGTCTTAAATGGTTATTGTTGTTCATATTCTTGTTTCTTGTGATGTACTTGCCTTATTTCCAAGTACATTACTAGAACTAAACTTTACACATGTACAATATATTTCTTCATTGATAGATGAAACGCAAATTTTTTAGTGTGTGTAGATAATTATGTACTAGTGCACTTGGGACACTTGTTGGTGTTTTAATAAAGGAATTGCATACAACTTATAAATGTGCCTAAAACTAGTGAATGAAATTAAATACATGATGTGTTATATATGCAACTTGGACAATTGATAAATGCTGATGTAAATTATCTCTAATTGCTAGGTTCACTACTATCACATGTTTTTGTTTGATTTCAATGAGGTGGTAATTGAGGATATTTCTTTATAACTAGGTACTATCATTAATAATCATATATATAATATTTATTAGTAGATGCACCCAATATTAGATTTTATACAGTTCCCTTAACTTTATCCCATTATACCCTACCAAACAATTAGAGAAGAACCAAAACTTCACATTTATACTCATCATTTTATACTATCTCCTATCAAATAAGTCCCAAATAAAGAAGAAGGATCAATGGGTTCAATAAAAATCATATCTCCCACCACCTCATTACTATAATAAGTCCCAAATAGAAAGACGGAGCATAGTAACATATACATTACCCATGGAGAGAGATAAGCTAACTAATATGGATGAAAAATGAAAGACAAGGTCTTCACATGAGACTAGGAAAGATATGCATACATTAATTTTTATTGTAATGGGACATTTTTGGTGGGTAATTAAAATGACAAATTGTTCATTCCTTATTTCAAACAAAAGGTATTACAAAGAAATTAAAATAGATAATTGATCAAAATAACAATGTGGAATATTCATGTCTTGGTCTAAAAAGGTAAAAAGATGAAATGGAACTCAAAGAGTTCGAGTTTCCATTAACCAAATCTCATTCTACTTTGTTTCCTACTCCTTCTCACTTTAATATAATCCTACACCTTTTCCAATGAAATCCTCATACCTATTTCTATTGGATCAAACTCTATTTTACAAGTTTAACACTATGAAATCCTCCTCCTTTGTCCATTTCTTGTAATTCTCCATTGGCGCAACACCATCCTCCTTCTATGCCTTCATTTTTTAGTTCCTTATTGGTGCAAGTAACAATCAGGTTCTCAAAATCATGACAAAGAGTATCATCACATAGGAAATTTGAAATATTACAAAACTATAAATATTGAATAGTGGGTATTAGATGAAAAGTAAGAAGGAATTTGGTATCAGATTTATAGACTCATATTTTTATTTTCTACAAGGTATTTCGTATGATATTTGGAATAATTTTGGTAACCTATATCTATGATTTTTTCTTATTTCATCTTCTATAAATTGTATTTTTTTTCAATTTCATGTCAAAACATAAATTTTGTTTATTTTTATTATAATCAACCTCTATCCAAAAATATTGGAAAAATACTTTAGTCAAAAGAAATGTACTTCAAAGTCATCAGTTGTTGAAAAAGAAAATGAGTTGTGTTTTAATGTCTAAGATAAACATGTTGCAAATCCTACAAAAATTGTGTAAGTCTTTCCATGAAGATTGGGTTGTACACATGGCTATCAGTGTTAGAAATCCCATAGTCTTATATTGATAATTTGTGAATAGAAATTTCTATATGATGAGAATCAAATAACATCATACATGAAACAAAACAGGTGATATTTTCTTTTTAATACATCATCATGTATGTGAAAGTGAGCCTATCAGAGAATATAATTATGAAGGTGATTATCAAAAATCTTTAGGTAATGGCACTAATTTGTCAAACACTTTTATGTAATTTGTATTTTAGTTTCTCTTCACTCTATAAAAGTTTGATATGATCTATTAAATTTCAAGTATGACTACAATGATTATATGTTGTTTCATTTTAAATTGACATATACTATGAAGTAACTTGATTTTGTTTACCACAATGTGGTCCTATCAATATATCTAGACTCGTCATTGAGTTCAAATTTAGTTAGATAAGTTGAGACACAAGTTGAACCGTCCCTTATCTCTACTAGCAACAACAACTTGCCACTGAAAACATGAGATGGAAAATGCAGGAACAAGAAACATATGTTGAGGAGAGGATATAAAGACGGGAGAAGTGCATTCAGAAAGGCTGAGCTAGAGGACTAATTGCCACTTAAAGGACAATAGCAATTTACAACATGTAACACAATCACTATTGGGCATTGGTGTACAAAGGAGTGTACGAAAAAATATCCAGGACTTCAACTTCTCCTTTGACGAACTAATTATCTCCAAGCAAACAACATGCCTCCCGAGAATGAGTGTACAGAGGAGGTATAGAAAGGAATAATGTATCGCCTTAATCAAGAAAGAAAACTACATGCAAGACTTTTACTATTTTGCGTTGCTATGCCTATCATAGGTGATTCTGTTCTAGATCTAATCAAAAGTCTTGGCATCCATTGGATGCTTGCTGGCTTCTCTAAAAGAAAGCAATGAGGATGCACATCCGTTCGTTCCTATCTACTAATTAAATAACTCTTGTCCGGCTTTGCTCCATACACATCCATTATATAGCTAGGAGATACGTCAACGTCTGTTCCGAATATGTATCCATGCGCGTGCGTGGCCCTAATATATTTCTTATGTTGTTTGACACAGTCACACAAGGTTTGTTATTATTGATCTACCCCTACATCCTATATCGGCCTATGTATTGTGTTTGCCTCCCCACTGGATCCCTACGGCTTTTTTTTGGAGATAGAAAAGTAGAAACTCCCATTTTGTTTGCGTATACATGGTCTGAGGCATTTGGAAACGACAAACTGCACGGTAGGGTACGCTGAATGCATTGCTAATGTGCTATCTTTCTGGAATATATATACTTATCACTTAGCTGTCAGATTATTTTTAATTAGTTCCGTCCATGTGCCCCCGTTTTCTTATCTGGGCAGATATACACTTTGAAATTTGAATCCCTCATCCCCGGAATCGCCATTTTCAATTATATATAAACTGCACGCTATTTCTTTTTGGTATAATATTCCAATAAAGCCAGAATGCACATATGTACGAAATAGGGATTGTCCACAATAGCACAATCAGAAGAATTAAGGCAATGTTTGGGAACGCGTTTCCAAGTAGCGGCTGTTGAACCCGGGCAAGCCAAATCTGGAGAAAAATGCTTTACCAAACTTTCGATTGTTTACCGCTTCATTTTTTTTCACTTAGGATTTATATAACCAGCGCTGAACGGACGCCCCGCACCTGGATTTTTCCATCGCAAGTATTTCACCCGGTGAATAACGTAGCGTGAGTTGCCGGCGTTGGAAACCAACGCCTCGCCGAACACTGCCTAAGAGAGGCTCCAACACCATGTATTTCTAGGCACAAAGACCCCACTTCAAAATTCTGGCAAGAAGACGTAAAGATACATCAACTTCCAAGATGCGACATTATCAAACATGAAATTCATTATATGACCCCGAGAAGCCAAAAGGCCGGTGTCCAGGTTTGGGATCCGAATTTGCAAGGCATCTTGTTATTATGCTTAACTATATCTCAAAAATATTTTTACAAGATCTTTAATGGGTGCTATATCAAACATGCATTGCATACGACAGTAGGGTCTTCTTTCAATCTCGATGCCTTAGCATCTATGGAGTATAGCCTACACCCCTACTGGATTTATGCCACAACGTTCACGAGATTGAATGTAAAGCAACTATTTTAATCGTATTGACACGTGTACAAAGATAGAGAAATTTGCAAGCTACTCCTTTTCCAACAAGAACTAGTAAATCTGAACTCAATCTAGATGACTATAAGCGGCCTGCTGAAAGGAGGCATACACTCGCGAACCTCACAAATATCATGCAGGTACCTTTATTGTGTCGGCCAGTGTGTTGTTTTCTTAGAGACTGTGTATATGAGACATAAGATCAATAGGATCCTTAAATAGTTACTATTAGTTAATGAATATTATGTGAGGAGTCAACATTTGCCCTCGTGTGGGACATTTCAGTTCAAACTCTGGTGAAAAGCACACAACTTAAAGACAAGTGTGGTTACATTTCTTGTCGTCGTGGCCAGCATGCACCTTTTGCAGTATTGTGGCTGCGGGCAGAGGATACAGCCGAGGGTGAAATCACACCTTTCGGTAAGTAGGATGAAGCATTAGACTTTATCATGTACTCCGATATCTTTCCGCATATGGCAAGGGTTGTGTTATGTGGACTCCCCTCATTTTGAGATTCAACATGGGGCAAATCTGTATTTTGCACTATAAAATAAGCGGCAAATAAATAAAATAATACATCTTATTTTTTATGTCTGTTGTTTGTGTGAAAAGAATAATATCTATTTTATTTTGAGTCTCAAGACTATATCCACATTTTCTATATGGCAAAGGCTCATATGATGTAATTCCACATATATAAAAGAGGTGTTGGTGCTGCGGCCATATAGCTGGTATGTGTCCATGCATCATCTTTAGCTCACTGAAGATTGCCGGTTTGTCTTCTTTGTTACTTTTTACCTGCATGGCCGGATTGATCCAACTCGACCGGCCCCTATAGGCATCTCATCTTCCTGAATTATGTATGCCAATAAAATCGCTGCCGAGATACTTGCATGCCCGGTACAACTTATCAAATGTCAGCTGCATCAGCCCATTGCTATGACCAAAAGGGAAACGTGCTATTTGTCTTAAGGTAAGACATAAAGTACTTATCACAAATACTTCTCAAGGTATATTTAAGAAACAAGATGAACAAACCAGGTAGCAAGTTCCCATATAACAAAGCTGGTAAGGGAGGAGATATGCTAACCGGACAATTAGAGAAAACAAAGCCCAACGTGGAACCGGACCCAGCATTTTTGCATGTGGGTGGTTCCATACTATTACAGCAGTGAAGACGGTAAAGAAATGGCATGTAGGAGCCTAGGACATGATTCCTCATGCATGGGTATTAATACAGCATTTGGCAATGTATTTGGCATTGCTAATGCTTTGGCACAGTGAGATATAATCACCACATTATGTTTGTCCCGTAACAAAATGATGTCATTGAATGTTGCAAGACACGACTTCAGGGTGAAAATAATGTAAACAAAAAAGCACTTGTCAATCCCAAGTTTGCTAACAGTTGCAACAATTTAAAGCTGCCCATTCTTATTCTATTACTACTCGAGTAATCGCTACCAGTTTGCTAAACGAAATATGAAAACAAATCACATGTAAATCCAGGAGAAGATTAGAAGACACAACAATACGAATTTGAGACTAATGCATAATAGCCTAAAAGGATGACACTAACACATGGACTTGGCACAAAGTACGACACAAATCTAGAATGGACAGATTCATTTGCAACAACCTCGGGGCTGAGCAACACCCCTTAGCCTATACTTTGATCGCCACCTCTAGCCTCTCCGACCACCTCCCCATTCTTCTAAATTTACAACATCAAACTTGAGGGACAAAACCTTTTCGCTTTGAATGGTTTTGGACATTACACTAGAACATCATCCCTTTGGTCACAAGCATTTGGAATTCATACCTCACCACCAGCAACTTGGGTCATACCATGTATCACAAAATACGACTTCTTAGACCTACCCTCAAGCTATGAAACAAACATAATTTTGGGTCAATCCCAGACACCATCATGAAGAAGGAACAACTACTGTTGAACATCCTCAACAATCCCACTCAGGAGATTGATCAACAACATCTTAAAGATGACATCCAACAAATGAAATCCATCGAGGAGTTTCTATGGAAGCAACATGCAAAAATCTGATGGCTTAGAGAAGGCGATAAAATCACAAAGTTTTTTCACGCCTTTTGCAACATCAAATACAGTCATCAGATTATCACCTATCTTGATGGGCTAGACTCCATCTCCCATTCCAGACAGACCATCATCACACGAATTATCAACTACTACACATCTCTTTACAACAATGGCCATAGTTGGATAAACTTCGTGGATATTCATTGGGACCTAATCTTCCCAAGAAAAATCCCATATGTCAACAATCTCCTAGATCCTTTCATGCACACTGATATTGTTGAACCTATGAGAAGTCTTGGTATTGACAAGTCACCTAGCACAGATGGATTTGATAGGTCCTTCTACCGAACTGATTGGGATATCATCAAACAAGATTTCTTTGACCTTTTCTCCCAGATACATCAAAATCACAATATTGAATTCCTTAACAAGAGAATCAACCATAAAGACATCAAGCTCATTTGCAAAATTGCTAACCCTAACTCCATCAAAGATTACCACCCTATTATCCTTATCAACTCCTCCTACAAAATTATTGCAAAACTCTTCAGCTGCAATATGAAACCTCTTCTACATATGATCATTGACCAATGCCAATGCACTTTTCTGCCTGATCAAAATATAAAAGATGTGCATCACTGTATAGGAAACTCTGCATTCTTGTAGTACACTCAATGAATCGATCCTCACCCCTAAGATTGATTTTAAAAAAACTTTTGATAAGGTTAACTGGGCCTTCCTCATACAATGTAAGCACAACTTAGATTTCCCATACTAATGGATTGCATGGATTCACCACTACAGAAAAGGCCTTTGGCGTCAGTTATTTAGAGCCTTTAGCGTCGGTTTTCAAGCGACACCCAAGTGGGCGCCGCTAAAAGTCAACAACTTCAGCGTCAGTTTCTAACCGATGCCATAACCCTTCCTACCACCAAAAACGCGCCAGCAAGAGAACTATAGGCGTCGGTTCTTAACAAAAACTGACACAATATCATGATCAAAGACGTCAGTTATTAAACAAACACTGATGTCATAGCCCTTCCAGCACGGTCTTGCCTGGCCACAATAGGCATCGATTCTTACTGATAACCGACGCCAGTCATGGAAGAGACGTTAGTTTTTTTCTAATAACCAATGTCGTATGTCTTTGGTGTGGGTTTTATACAAATAACCGACGCCTATGTTCTAATTTTTTTTCTTATCAGTTTGCAGGCATGTTGTATGGCTGGTCACAGGATGCAGAACCTGCAGTTCAGTTCTGAACTATAGGTTTACAACATCCATTGATATCAGCCAACAACATGCCACAAACCTGCAAAGTCATTCACATTCAGACACATGTATTGATCTGATACATGTAGAAACATGCAAAGTCATTTACATTTACATTCAGTTCCATTCATTTCATCTCTTTTCACATTCAGACATTCATGTATTGATAAGAAAAAGTCATTCACATTCACACATATGACAATTCAGAAAATGTCATTCACATTCACACAAAAATAATTATGAGAACAAAGTTTAGAAATATCATTCTTTATTCATCATCATCATCATCATTGTCATCATTGTCCCAGTTATATTTAAAAATTCCCACTACTTGTAGGGATTTTGCCCATTCTTCTCTTACAACATCTAATTCCTCCCTTGTATAGGGAGTATGTACATCTAATAACTTTCCACATGTATTGAAGTTAGTTTTAAACACCTGCAAAGAGAATGATGTATATATATAATTAATAATATATAATAAGATTGATATATCTCATATTATCTAATGAGACTATATATAATACCTGATGTATAGTACCGATTTCCATTACGGCATATTTGATGATTAGGTCCATAAATCACATCACATAGTAGGCACATGTCCGACCGTTGTCTTGTGTAGCACACTATAAATTGAAACATACAAAATATTCAAAAATACAAGTAAGCACAGTTCACATCAATAATATATACATTAGAGTCAGAAAATTACTTTCACATTCTCCCAAACTAGTGGCTGATTCTTTTCCTGGGGACCTTTCCTCCAGTTTTTTTGAACACTTATAAAGCCCTACATGTTAATGTAACACATTAAATTACATAATTAAATAGTAATGTAATAACTGATGTTAATGTATATAAAAATATGAAATATTTCTAGCGAGAATAATGTCCTTTTCATTGCGTGTCCATATAATGTATTCAATTCATTCCCCACATGATCTAGATAATAGACAGTAAATGTCTTGGGGACAATAACTAGTAACTCCCAATGCCTACCACTACAGGTAAGAAAGTTAAAAATTAATAACTCAAAATCCACAATAAAAATGTAATTTTCTTAAGTCCAAATTATAAGCAAAGTAAACTTACTCGACATTGAATGGAGCTATTATCACCGTCTTCTTATTTTTACCAAGATATTCAAAAGTATCACAGCAGTATGAAGTAACTGAAGAAGGGTCAGTATCTGCAAGACTAATCAAAGATGGAACCAAAAATCCCACATGAGAAAATGCAAAATCTGTACATATCGTGTGTAAGTAGCTGCAAAACATGTATTATGTATGTATTAATATATAAGAAACCAAATCACCATATATAAAATAAGGTATACTGATGTATAAACAAGATCTCACCATATCCACACCTCTATCATAGATGTGTTCAGCCAATCATAACGAAACAACTCCAAAATATCTTATAAAAATAGCTTGTTTTCTTATGATTGACCTATATTAATATATATGCATTAATACGTATGCAAAACTTGTATAAATAGATTGTTGTCATATGATTGACCTGCAACATCCTCCAGATTTGTAACATGTATAGGGAAATTTCGATCATGTTCGTTGATCCATACTACCATACTCCTACAATTAGGACCTAACGAGGCGTATAGGACCCTTGGAAACCAACTTGGTAGTTGAAGAGGTGGACGTGGAGGCCGAGATGTAGCAGATGTCGTCTTTTTGACCTGTATATATAATTTCAGATCAATTGACTCATATATACACACTAACAAATTAACATAATGTAAATTTACCATACAATATTAGTATAAATGACATCCGCTTTGGGCCACATTGTCACTCCGCCTTCTGCCTCACCAAGTATTTTAGAATCTGGGTGGGCATATGGCAGTCGAAGATCCCTCCAATCAGGGAGTATATGTATTGGTCTCACACGAACCGCACCAGTTGGTACTGGAGTCCTATGAAACATCTCCCCTAGAAGGTCTAGGTAAGCATGTGCCTCTGCAATGATATATTCTTTACTTTTTAGATGGCGTGGCTTCAACCACTACAAATTTACATAAAGAATGTTATATACATATATACATAAACATATCATCTTGAAAATACTAACTACTATGTCATAAAAATACTTACAGAGGATGTGCTAGGTGGTGGGTCTACAAGATTACTCCCAACCTCTGCAGTAGGAGTAATAGAAGTGCGACACGTCACAAGTACCATATGAATGGTCGTCTGAGACGCCTACCACTTCACCATTGCTTCTTAGACTTTCCTCTCAATTAATTCATCTACCTATACATGGATAAAAGAAACGTAGTCGATTATTGAATTCCCTTTCATAATAACATTCTAAAAAAAGAATAGGTTACCTCAACTAGTGAAATTCCCACTTTTAGGACAGGTTTGCGCTGGGATGGCCCACAGAACACTTTGATGCCCACACTAGTGTCTGCACCCCTAACATGTCTAGGATGCTCTGGCTTAACCAGAGCAACTGTCAATTCATCCCTTGTGCCCTCAGGGATGAACTTGCCTTCCTTCCTCTGCTCGTGCAACTCCTGCTAATCACCATCAACAGAATTGGTAAGTAAACATAACAATAATCAATATCAATCGATTTTTCTAAGAGTTGAATTTTACCATTTTTACAGCCGCCTCAGCAGTTGCGGGCTTCGTTATATCTCCCTTCTTGTTTTTCCTCCCAGCTATCCACATAGCATGGTGAGGCAGAGGTGTGGGACCAATAGTAGAGGATTGCTGAGTAGCAGCAGACTGAGCAGTAGACTCAGCCTGTAGTCTTTGGTGAACGCCTGCATAGCCTCTTGGAGCCATTGTGTGGTCATACACATTCAGTGCATGCCTTGCTCTTTGAGCATCGCTGATAGCCCTGTTAGTAGGCACATAGATTTGGTTAGTAACACTAAAGGTTAATCTTGAATAGTTGAATACATAAGAATGTATATTAATTAAATTGGGAGTGACACTTAATACCTTGAATTCATCCATTTTTCTTTGGGTAACAAAGTCCACCTAGTCTTTGGTGTCCAGGAAAAGTTTCATTTCTCAGTGGTTGTCTTTTGCCTAAATTTATTTTTTTAAAGAGAATACAAAAGAAAATATTAGTGTAGAGTTAGTCAAAAAGTGATCAATGTCTAGAATTGGAAATCAATCAAGAACTTCTTCTCAGCATCGTGTATGTAATCTCGGGTGATATTTGTCCTATAGTTCCTTAGGACCCTCCCACAGTTTTACATCACGCATTTACAATGCAGCTTTTCATCCAAATCAAATATACTCTGCAAAATAGAATTGTTATTAACTAGTATCCTAAAAATTAGTAATATACAAAAATAGAATTGCAAATAATAATAACTCAAGCATAGTTCCTTCTATATTAAGTCTTTCTTCCCCTTAGGAACTTTATGCCAGGATTCAAAAATAGGACTACAATGGCTGCGAGTAAGAACCCCAAGATATGAAATAAATGAGTTGTGGTTCACTCCAACTGGATTTCCTGCATGATCAAAATCCACAGCCAATTTGGGTCCACTGCCCCTTTGATGTAGTAACTTTTCCATCATTGTGATGCCCCTCACTTTCTCAATTTTTGTTGTTGTTCATCAAGTGCCCCAATTTCTTCAGGGGGTACATCACCAACCTAAAATTTGACAAAAACACACACTTATAGGATATAACTATAAATGAACATATAGATAGAAACCTCAGGGATATATTTTTAAAACTTACATTGTGAGGTAGTGCATTGACGTCCTCACCTTTACAATAATCATCAGCACGGTCATCAGTAGAATGTTCCCCTGGTATAGGTTTAGGTGCACTCTGTTCCTCATTCCGTCCATTGAATGCTTTGCACAAACTACGACACTGATGGAATTTTGGAAGAAACCTTCAATGACCAAGATATACAGTCTTACCGTCATGTTTTAGTCATATTCAATCAGTGTTCTCTTCATATATAGGACACGCTTTAGATCCTTTGACACTATATCCAGACAAATTCTCATATGCTAGAAAGTCATTCACAGTGCAAAACAACATAGCGTGCAAACAAAATGTCTCTCTTTGTGAAGCATCATAGGTCATCACACCTTCATCCCAGAGTTTCTTCAAGTCATCAATCAGAGGTTCAAGATAAATGTCGATATCATTTCCAGGTTGTTTAGGGCCCGATATCAACAACGACAACATAACGTACTTATTTTTCATACACAACCAGGGAGGAAGATTGTATATAACAAGCATAACTGGACAAGTGCTATATTGGCTTCTCAATGTCCCTTACGGATTCATCCCATCTATAAAAAGCCCAAGTCTTAGATTCATGACTTCTTCACTGAATTTAGGGTACAATAAATCAATCTTCTTCCACTGTGGGGAATCAGACACATGTCGTAGGATCCCATCATTATTTTTCTTAACATCTGCATTCCACCTCAAATTCTTCACATCTATCGGATTGGCAAACAAGCATTGAAACCACGGTATTATAGGTAGATACCACATCACCTTGGCAGGAGTACCAGTTTTGGACTCCCTCAAAATCGTCAATTTATACCTTGACACACCACATTTGGGTCAATCTTTCAAATCCACGTAGTCCTTTTGAAATAATACACAATCATTCGGGCATGTGTGTATCTTCTTGGCCTCCATTCCCATTGGGCACAAAAATTTATTTAACTAGTAGGTTGAGATTGGCAGCTCGTTTCCTTCAGGAAGAATTTCTTTCAACAAAGACAACAATGACGTGAAGCTTTTGTCGCTCCATCTATTGTTAGCTTTCAGCTTATACAATCTCAACACAGTGCTAAGCTTCGTAAACTTACAACCTATGTATAACGGTATCTCAGCATCATGCACACTATTTCTAAACATGGGAGGTGGATCGATGTTCTGTACCCCACAAGTATCCAACATCACATCAATGATGTCTACTGGAACTGGTTTGTTCACATCTATGTCATCGGAGGCAATTTCTTCTTCCACACAAGCACTACTATCGACATCCACTGATTTCAGGTTTGAAATATCTCCATGCCAGTGCCATTCTGTATAGCCTTGTACAATCCCGTTGCACATGACATGACTTTTGATTTTGTCACCAGTGCTGACTTTCAAGTTGTTACCGCAATTCCTACATGGACAGTAGAACCTATCTCCAGGTTGTTTCCTATGTTCCTCGGCAAATCTAATAAACTGATCAAGACCAGAAATAAACTTTGGGGTGCAGCGATTTGGAATGGACATCCATGATCTATCCATTCTATGATCAAAGAGAAAACAAGTATATATTAGAATAAGATTAGGGTCTATGGTTAAAAGATTAGGTTTTATGGTTAAAATATTTTTTGGATAAAGTAAAATATTACTAGATCATAAAAAAAGCATATAGGGGTAAACCACCCTGTATAGGGTTTAAGGTCTTATATATAATAAATGGTTACAACACCCTAAGAGAGATTAAGTGTTCAAGAATAATCTCAAACTGGGGACTATCCAAGATTTACTCCTAATGAGTAAATCTTAGACGGGTTTCTAGGCCAACAAATACATGTGTTGTCATTTTTATATATAATAAATATGTACCACCTATCCCATTCTTGAACACCTAATCTCACTAGTAAGTGTATAATGTGTTTTGGGTTTTCAAGAAAATTTCCGCAATATTTCCCCACTGTTCTCCAAGTACATATGTACTTAAAACGGGGAAATGCTACTGAAATTTTCTTAAAAACCAAATATAAATTATACATTTACATCCTAAGAGAGATTAAGTGTTCAAGAATAGTCCCAAATCGGGGACTATCTAAGATTTACTCTTAATGAGTAAATCTTAGACGGGTTTCTAGGCTAACAAATACATGTTTGTTGTCATTCTTATACCTACAATCCCAGTTTCATCATTCATATCCTAAGTTTTGTGTAACATCATTTAAACATACTTGTCAGTAAATAATAAACAGTAAATAAACCATGATTCCATATATCAAATATTTGAATCAAAATGGAGCCTAATGGAACATTGGGAGAGTGAGAATATTATACCTCACTTGAAGGTTGAAGAAGAAATATATGCAAATCAACAGCAAGTCAACAATACCTACAACAACACAAATGCACGATTCAATTATGTTATAATGTATTAATTAGGGGTCAATCTTGAAGTTTTAACTAGAGTTTCGTATATCAACATACATACTAGGTCACATAATCATTTTAGAAATACAAAACCCACATGTGAGTTAAGTTTGAGACATCAATGTATCTTTAACACGCATGTTTCAAGGTTCAAATCACATAATCAAATCAAATTAGGATGCTAGAATGGACATGTTTGAATCTTATTTCAACATGCATCAAAATTTACTGAATTAGGTCAAGCATGAGGATTAGAAGCACAAATATATGCAAGCATAAGATTTGTTCATATCCTAGGTTGATTTACAATAGAAACATCTAAATAAGTAAACTCAAAGCATTAGATAAATAAATATAATCAATAGATAAACAAATACAAAGCAATAGATAAAAAAGTACAACTCAGTTGATAAATAAATATAAATCAGTAGATGATTAAATAATTTTAAAAAGTAGATGAACACATACAATGCCCTAAATTTAAATAATGTGTTGAATAAAAAATCATTAGATGAATGAACGAGTAGATAAGTAAATACAAATTAGTATTTACAGGACATAAGTAAATACAAATCAGTAGATAAGTAAATACAAATCAGTAGATAAGTAAATACAAATCGGTAGATATATAAATTCAAATCAATAGATAAGTAAATTCAAATCAGTAGATAAGTAAATACAAATCAGTAGAAGTAAATACGAATCACTAGATAAGCAAATACAAATAAGTATATAAGTAGATACAAATTAGTAGATAAGTAAATACAAATCAGTAGATAAGTAAATACTAATCAGTTGATCGAAATCAGTAAAATAAAAAACGTTTTTACATGTATTACTTCTGGGTGCCCGCCTGTAAAACACAGGGAAGAAGAGTGGAGGAAGAAGAGGAGCATGCCGAATTGCACCTATAGGCAGCAGTGCGACCTCGTGGCTCCTCAACGCAGCGACAGTTGTGTGGTAGCTGCGCGTGGCGGCGACATTTGTGTGGTGTCTGGTGCAGTAGCAGTAGTAGTAGAAGCAACAGCAGTAGCAGCTAGGAAGCCCAAGAGCGGAGACAGTGGTAGCAGTAGCCGTAGCAGCAACAACGACGGCAAAGAGATCGGCAGCGGAGAGAAATCGCTAGACCCTAAACTTTTAATCGGGAATGAAACAGAGAAAGGGGAAGAGTCTGGCTCGCACGGGTGCTATTAAGTTAACAATAGATGTCAGTTATTAAACAAAATTGATGCTTAAAATAAACGACGTCGGTCACAAGAAAAAAACCCCGCACCTATGTTAAATGATAGTCTTCGGTTTTAACTAGAATAACCGACGTCTTTCTACATATGCCAAAAAAAAGTTCTCAAATTATGACCATAGTCGTTGATTGCCTCAGAAAACCAAAGACAAAGGGGGGTAAAAAAATTTACGGGGACAGTGCGTGAAAACACGTCAGCGTCAGTTATTGCAAGAAAATCGACAACAAAAGTGGGCCTGATTTTTTATTTCGAAAAACCTTTAGTCGTCGGTTATTTAGTAAAAAAATCGATGCCGAATGTGAAATTTTGGAGGTAATTTTTTTTCACTGGAAAAATTAAATTTGGCGGGCGATTTTAGGTGTCAGTTTCTTACTGAGCAACCGACGCTAAATAAAAAGTGATACCCGTGTCTGGATGGTCTTCACATATAGATGTCGGTTTGTGTACTTAACCAACGATGTAGGTTTTAGGTGTCAGTTTCTTGGATACAACCGACGCCTCTAAATGTGATGTTATAAGCCATTTATGTAGTAGTGATTCTCTCCTGCATGAGTACTTGCACCTTCTCCACCATTATGAATGGTTCTATCTGAGGTTTCTTCAAAAACTCAAATGATCTGAGGTAAAGGGGTCCACTATCCCCCTACCTCTTCATCATTGTTATCTATGTCCTAAACTCTCTCGTCCACATAGCCTCCACAAACCACATCTTGAAAAAACCCAGGGGATGTATGCAAAATATTATTCAATATGCTAATGAAACGATCATTTTTGCCAAGCTAGTAGATTCTGAGATTATTAACACTTCAGGGTCCTATCTATTTTCTCACAACTTTTTTGCCTCAAAATCAATTTCATCGAATCCACCATCATAGGTTCCCTGATCACTGACACTAACATGAACAAATTCACTGCCATGCTTGGATGCAAACATAAAACCTTTCCTATTACATACTTAGGTTGCCCCTTTCACCATCATGTATCCCTAACTCTTCATGGCATACTGGCATCAACAAATACAAACAATGTGAGTGATCCTAAAAAAATAACTTCCTGTCTATAGCCAACAGACTTACATTGCTCAACTTTGCCCTCACACCCATCATCATTTACCACCTAGCTTGCATCCCCTTGTTGGCCACAGTCGTCCATGAGATTGACAAAAATCGTCACAAATTCCTATGGAAACATCATAGGAGAAAACTACACATTATTAACTGGGATACAATTTGCAGCCCAAGGAGGAGGGAGGATGGGGCATTGTCAACCTTAAATTCCAAGCCTGGTGCCTCATTCATAGATCATCACCACCATCTGTCAGAGAAAAGGTAAACTCTGGACCAGAATGGTCGGATATAAATATCTCAAACACCAATCACCATGGTCTTTCAAAGCCAACCACGCAGCATTGCCTCTATAGAAACGTCTATCCCACACCCTTCACATCATATCCCATACCATACATGTCCCACCACACCATAGGGTCAATACAAAATTCTAAATGGATGTGTGGTGGCATGAACTTAGATCGATCCATCTCCAATTAACCTCATCTATCATACAAGACTCCTTCATCAAATACAACAATAGTCAAGCTCTACAGAAAATTGGCATGCACATAACCAATCTCTTCAAAACTGTCCTATCCAACTGGGCCAACACCACATTATATCAAGACATATTGACACACTTAGATAGAAATACATCCCACCACGTCACCTTGATGTGGGGTAATGCATACACTACCAACCATACATACAAGTTCTTCTCTTTCAAAGGACACATTATGGATTACAACATTATATGGCGCACTCACGCCCACCTAGAGTATAGATTCTAATTTGGCTGATTACTCATGATAAAAATCCAACTGACCATACCATGAGAAACTGAGGCAATCATGGTCCATCCAAATGCACACTTTTTCATAACTATAAGGAATCCAACCAACGTATGTCACCTGGCTAGACATGTTTGGAATCACTACACCACTACCACTATTGCTCTGGCTAGTCCACTCCTCAATATCTTCCACAAACTTCAAAACATCAGAAGTTGCCATGAGAGTTATACCAAACACACAACATTGATTGCTTCCATCATATGAACAATATGGAACACATGTAACAAAAGCATCTTAGATAACCACAACTATACTCTACCATATATTATTCAACAGGTAGATGCCCACTACTGAGATTTTTCACTTTGTAGGTTGCAACAAAGGCAGAAAACACAAGGAGATCTACACCATCACCATTAATCTAGATGAGGTTGGAATCCAGAAGGTACACCCCATCAACCACGTAGTGCAAGGAGACGAAGAAAATTAGATATCACGGTGTGTTGCACAACTATTGTTGATCACTTGATATATATGGGGATTGTTCTTAGAATTCCCCACTCATTTTGTTGATGTAATTAAAATCCTACTATGACCAGACTCTCAAACTAACTTGTGTATGAGTCTCGACCTTATGGGGTGAACACCTTTGGTGTCTTGACCCACTATCTTCTGCGAACTTGCACATCTTTTGACTTTTGTTTTCTTGATGCATCTGATCTGCTAACTCACCACTATTTGCGATGACCTTTATTATATATTAGAGACCATTTTATCAAAAAATAATAGCCTACACTATTATTAAACATGGCCCAAAGAGTCATAAAATATGTTGAACTAAAAATTTGATTGTAAGTACTAGTTACCTATTTTTGTTGGAATTTTCTAGATATGTAACTAAGTATTAGTAATATATTTGCAAATCTATACTTTGTCAAGCTTGTAACAACTATATTTTTTCTTAACTATATACATATATAGCCATACAAGTCACATAATACGCAGATCAAATGATCCGAATATGAAAAATATGAACTTCATAATAACAAGGATCACATATATAATTAGAAATCCAAAAGATATATTAAATTAACGTCCTAACTCAAATGTAGTTATCTGTCTAAATTAAACTAAAGATGATACATTCAATGCAGACTAATAACATATATATATATATATATATATATATATATATATATATATGAAATATATTTATGTGAGCAAGAAAATATAAATTTATAATATCTATAAAAAAAATTATATTTAATATTTAACATGTAATTACTATGTTAATAATATATGTATAAAAATTCCAAGTTTAAACTTTATGAATCATATAAACTAATATCTGATGTTCGACCTAGATCCAAAACCTGTTGAAATTCTAAATATATAAGAGGTTGGTTTTATGTTTCTTATGTGAATGTGAATAAGTGATGACATTCCAAATATTCATTTACATGCCTAAATGCAATCAAATACTTGCATTTAAACAAGTTCATAACTATTTTTATGTTACCCTAATTAATATACAGGCAAAAATTTAAATGTGTAATCATAGACAAACACCCTCTATCTCATTGTACTCATCCTACACACAACGACACTCTTTCTCCTGAGTTTGAATTCAACATACAACTATTCCACATACTATCATTGATGTTGACCATCCCACTATATATCTATGCTAGATTAGAATTAGAATATCAAAAGAGATGAAATCCTTAAGAGTAAGAGAGAATGTGCATAGAGATACCTAAACACCCTAGCCCATAATGTATGTTGATGAGATGTGCATTTGGGAAGTATTGAGAGATATGGTGAATTATGTGTGTGTATGTCATATATTGTTTATATTTACAATAGTATTGTAGAATATATAAATTAATAATTTGATTGGAAAATTAAAAAAGCATCTGAAGTTAATCAAGAAAAGTGATTTTTGGATCTTATAGACCAATGCATAAATGCACGTAAGTAGATATGACCTATAGGTTTGATGTAGCTCCTACATCGATGTGGTGTACCACATCATCAAATATGGAACCATTGGTAAGCATGGTTTAACACATTGAATTAAGTCTCATTAGTGAAATAAAAAGAAATTTTGTCTATTGGACTAAAACTCAATACATGGATGGAACTAAAAGCTCAAATTCCTTTTGTAAAATGCACTCATGAACTAAATTAAATACTAATTCCTCCACTTTTCTTATCTTCTCGTTATTCCTTCCGATGATTGGCACTTTTGTGGAAAAAAATATCTAGATAGAAAAAGGGTAGATGTATATTTGATTTATCTTGAATCTCAAATTTGAATCTAAATTAGTGCATAATCTATAGAAGTAACTCTATACTTTTCAACAAAAGAATTAAATAATTTTTTTTTTTAAATAAAAATGGAAGTTTCACTAAGTAAGAGACTTCAATTAGCAATGTTATGTTCAATATTTTTCTTATCTATGTATAAATTGACCTTTTTTGTAATTGAGCTCCAAAGAAGATAATTTGATATCAAATTATAAATGTGAATACTTGTATAAATGATAAAGAAAAAGTTTGTATGATTCATTATATGAAATAACCGCAAGAATTTATTCTACCATTGTATTTCTTAAAATGGAAATCCCTAATTTGTATTTTTTAGTTTATATTAATATTGTTTCGCAGTAATATGACCAACTAAGTCAAGATTAATCCTTTCTACATTAAATCAATAGACATATAGTAAGTATCACAATTTAGAAATGATAATCATGTGTGTTTGAAGTGTTGATTAGATATAAATAATCAGGTTAATAATTAGATTCAATGAACCAAGTTTAGTAGATAAGTGGTGAGATGAATTGACTAGACATTCTTCATTGATAGGAATAAAGTAGAAAAATCTCCAGAGGCCCATATTTCATATATAAAATTTATCATAGAGAGTGGCAAATATAGGGGGAGGTTGTTTGGAGCACGCCTAGCATGTTTACTAAAAACACAATGAAATAATACTTGGAATGAAAATGATCTCCTAAATTTAGTAAGTGTCTAAAAAATAATCGAGAATATTAATGTCTCTCTAGTTATATACTAAAAAGAATATGATAAATACTTCCTATTAGTCATTATGGAGTGATCTAGAACTTGAGAAACCTTTTTACTAGGTTACATATGGTACATTAGGTTGAACTAATAAAAAAGACAACCACAACGCATTTTTGAATTGCACACTTTGGTTTGGGCCTAATTGGGCATAATTTTGTGTGTTAAGCAAAGGATAAAGCCTCATACCTATTATAAATAATACCTATACACCCTTTGATCGTCATAAATTCTGGAAAACCTCATCCTCAATTTAAGTGTAGGGGACATCAAATCATTTGCATCCACCATGCAATGGGAGTTTTCATTTCTACAAGTAGCTTTCACCATTGACATTTGTTCAAGTTTCCTCTTGGTTCTTGAGTTCCTATTTTAGGATTTTATGTCTGAGACCCTCCATACCTAATCATCATTCACCCTCTCCAACTTTCTTAATGAAGCTATCTCACTTTTATTGAGAGAAACATGATGACCTTCTACTTCTGTTGCCACCATATTTACCACTCACATCGTTTCTACACCAAAGTTCTCAAATCCATTATCAATATGACCACCATCCATTTATATGTGTCCATACCATTTCATACAACCATTGTAACTGTGAACAATTCTATCAACAAATTGTCATAACTGGCCTCTCATCACTACACCTATCACCACCATGTTTTCTATATATATATATATATATATATATATATATATATATATATATATGCATATGTATATATAAGGGTCCATGTTTAATACTCATGTGGGTATCCTAAAATTCACTGCATGTTCCTCCTAAAAAGTAACTATTCAATCAGAAAAGTAGCTCAATAGACAAAAAAGTAACTATATTGACAAAACAATAACTATTCGATTAAAAAAGTAATACTGTGTAAAATACACAGCAAAAATTCTGGAACAAATATGTAATTGTATATTTGTTATTGATGTTGCAAATGTAATTGTTTATGCATGAAAAGTAATAGTTCGTAAGGTAAAGTAACCCTCTACATGTGTAAAGTAAGAAACTCCAAAAAATAACCAAATGTGGAGCAGGTAGCTACCTGCACGCCATTGAATGAATGCCCTATATATGTATGTATCGGAATTAGGTAAATATATTCTGACTTCCCCACCTAAAAATATAGGGGGGGGCAAGATTACATGTAGGCCCAACGCCATACACCCAAAGCAAAGCTACAACTCACTCAGCTAGCTACTATGTATTTTACATCTATAACACATTTGCATACCTTTACAGCAATTCTTATAGCATTTGTGGATTTTCCTTGGTGTTTTCTTGCATTCCACTCTTTGTGGATGTGATAGCAAAAACCAGCAAACAAGAGGATCTTCTTTTCATGGCCACCGCACCTAGCAATCATCTGTTTTAGATCAGTAGAGAGTTGAATTTGAAATTTGAAATCATTGCAAAGTTATTCCCAAATCTCTTTTGTGAAGTTACATTCACCCACAAGATGGTTGTGACTTTCTTCTTTTTCCCCACATAGTAAGAAAATGGTAGGAACATCATAATTCCATCTCTTTATTCTATCCAGGGTAGCAAGGGTATTGTGCAGAAATTTATAGACGCATATGCTCCATTTCAGTACAAACCTACCAGTCCAGATTTGGCTTCCCAAAGGATCTTTTGCGCCCCTAGCACGGGTCACCTACCATAAGCAAATCTTCTTGTCTTTAAGCTTCCATCCTTCAGCGCCATCAGGTATAAATAGGTGTTTGATATGTGGCCAAGTATCCCTCACGACGTTGATGCTCCTTGAATATCCTTCCCTTGTCTTTGTTATAAATTCCAACCCTCTTGGAGATCTATTTCTCATTCATTTCTCTCAAGTAGACATGCCTTTTTGGAACTCAATGAGTCTTCTCATAGTGCCCCATCTAGCTATATCTCTGGGAGTCTCCAAGTTCAGTCCTCCTTCATCATCACGAAGCGCCAGCCTAGAATACTTTATAGGATGATATTCACCTCCCCACAGAAAATTAGCCATCTTCATTTCAATTCTATCTAAAATGGACCCGGGGATTTCACTTTGTTGTACCCAAAATATAAGTAGTCCTTCTATGGAAGTTTTAATCGAAGTCCTGCGCCCAACCATGGATGTATTCTGTGTTGGCCATCCGTTGATCATTTCCTCCACTTTATTAATGCATACGGTAAAGTCTTTGACGTGAAGGTTGTCGGCAGTGAGAGGAAATCCCAAATATTTTGTTGGAAACTCACCCCTTCCCACTCCCATAGCCTGAGTGAGTCTTTCCTCCATCTGGTAGCAATTTTTGGACAAGAAAATATGGGTTTTTCTTTCATTGATACACAACCCCGTTTGCTTCCCAAACATCCCCAGAAGACTTTTGAGATTTTCCAGATATTGTTGTTTGGCTTCAATAAAAACCAAGGCATCATCAGAAAATATCAAATGCATCATTACCTTCATTCCATGGACAATGTAAGTCTTTATTTCCTTCCGTTCTTTAGCTTGTTGCATCTTCCTTGTAAAATATTCCATGACAATCACAAACAGGAGAGGAGACAAGGGGTCACCTTGGCACAACCCATTACCCCCTCTAAAGAGATCTGCAGATGTGCCATTGACCAGGATGGAGTAGCTAGTAGTCCCAACACATTGCTTCATCCAGCCTATCCATTGTTCATTGAATCCCAGTTGTTGCATGATCCACCATAGCTTCTCCCATCTCACACTATCATAAGCTTTGGATACATCCAGTATTAGGCAGGCCTTCCTACTACCTCTCATGACATTATAGTCCAGAAGGAATCCTCCATCCAGAAGAGCACAGTCACTGATGCTTCTACCCATAACAAAGGCACCTTGGTTTGCATAAATCAAATAGGGAAGGACCATCTTCAACTGGGCAGCCAAAATTTTTGCACTGATTTTGTATTATACTGAGTAGTAGGCAATATGATGAAAATCAGCAAGGGAGGAGGTGACCTTCTTCTTCAGAATAAGAACAAGGAAAGAATGATTAACCTGTCTCACCATGTTTCCACCATCTAGGAACCAGTTTACATAAGCAAGCAAATCATATTTGATGATTTCCCAAGTCTTCTTATAGAAGAAAGCATTGAAACTATCAGACCCCAGTGATTTATTGCTGCCAATGCTCCACACTACTTCTTGGACCTCCTGTTCATTGGTTCTTCTAGTGAAAATGTTTTTGTGGGTGCTTGTGAGTTTATACTTCCACTCAACTTCTTCCGCTTAATCAATATCATCAGAGAAGTTTTTGTTATATAGGGATGTATAGAAGTCTATGTCCTATTCCTCTAGGTCCTCCTGCTTATTAAGCACCTTCCCTTCAGCAATAATAAGTTCAGAAATAATAGTAGATGCCTCTCTTCTTCTAACCATAGTGTGATAGAGCTTAGTGTTTCGATGTCCATCCTCCATCCACTTCTCCTTGCTTCTTTTCCAGTAGAATTTCTCCTCATCCTTTTTTAGATCTTCAAGCATCATTTTTAGTTCCCTATCTTTCTCTATTAGAATAGGATTTAGTGGATCAGCCAACAATCTTTGTCTGACATCTTTGTATTCCTTCCTTGTATCCTTCAACATATTTGGGATATTGACCTCCTCCTTTTCCCATTTATTCAGTGTCATTTTGGTATTCATTAGTTTCCTAGCAAACACATACATAGGATTACCAGTCACATGCATGCTCCAACTTTTCTTTATGACATCCTCAATGTCTTTCCAGTCCATCCAGTAGTTTAGAAACCTGAATGGCCTCCTGTTCTATTTTTTCTCCATAATCTGAACTGAGATAGGTACATGGTCACTAATATTAGAACCTTCTGTCTTTACCTAGACATTAGGAAGAATTTTCAGCCACTCATCATTAACTAAAGCTCTATCAAGTTATCTTGCTATTCTGTGTTCTGGGGCTCTTTCATTGTTCCATGTGAATAGGTCACCACCCACCATAACTAGCTCATATAGACCCGCTTTATCGATGGCTTGATTAAAAGAATCCACTTCAGCAGTAGTAGCTAGTCTTTCCCCCCTACAACTGGACAGTGTTGAAATCACCAATAACCATCCATGGAGTTTTCACATGTTTGGATAGTGCAATCAAGTCTCTCCATAAAGCAAGTCTTTCTTTGCCATCATTACGTGCAAAGGTAGCCGTCATCCATATCTACAATCCACCATTGTTTCTACAGTCAACTATGATATGCTGATCTGACATCTGTATCACTGACACTTGCCAAGCATTGGGCTTCCATGCCACATAGACTCTAGCTACATCACCCCACCCCACATTTGACACATGGTTCCATCCCTTTGGGAAAAGGTATTTGATTCTTTTGTTGTTCTGAGTCTTTATCTTTGTTTCAACCAAAGCAACTAACGAGTGGCCATTACCAGCAATCCGCTCACAAATCTCCTTCTTCTTATTCCTGTCACACCCTCCCTTAATATTCCAAAGAAGCATGGACATATCAAGGGTTTTTGTTAGACCTAGTTCTCCTTCCTAGATCCTTCTTGTTATCTTTTTTCTTTATCCTTCACGATCTCCCCCTCTTCTTTATCAGAGTTTGAGAGTGCCCCAAAACTATTTGTAGTGTCCAGAATAGACCCTACACCCTGATACTTCGGGATACCTATTCTTTGTGGTCCAGATCTATTCGTTGCAGGAGTGAAATCTCCCTCTATATCTTTTGAGTGGTTCTTCTTGGTTGTATCAGGTTCTTCATCCACATTAGCTGGTGCTTTAGACGCACTCGGTCCTCCCTCCTCCTCACCTGGATGCTGCTCTTTGCCTTGATCTTTCTGAGATGCATCAACAACGCCATTTCCAGCTTCATCTGTGGGTGGACTGTTCGACGTTTGTTGTTGTGGTTTGGACCTCCATATCGTATTCTCCTCCACCACCCTAGTCTCCTTTCTGCACTGAATGTCATCATGTCCAAAGGCATTGCAGATGGTGCATCTCAGAGGTACGAAGTCATATCTTATGTGCACCCAGATGGGTTCTTTGTCGGCGACATTAAGCTAGATGGCATCATTCTCGTTACCATCAGCTTGGAGCTCCACTATCACCTTGACGTCATCACCCTCAAGAGACCGACTGTTAATGTGTAACACCCTCCCAATGCCAGCCGTGATGGTGCTGACAGCTCTTCTCATCCATGACCGCCCAATTGAGTAGAGGGTGATTGATAAACGTCGCTTTGCAATATCAATCACTAAGATGGTTAATCCTAGAGTTTAAACCTTTTTTACTTTCGGTTTTCAGGGTAGTATAGAAGGGTCGATCCCACGGAACAACTTTTTAGAGATTGTTCTTAGAACCCAAAGTTTGAAGAACTTATTATTTGTTTTGGGTATTTTTTTTAGATTTGGAATAGAAAGTAAAAGTCAAGTTGCGGGTTTGATTGATTACACTAATGAAAGAAATAAAATGCACTTAACCAGAATAAAAATGCACAAGGAAATTTTAAGATTATTGTTAGCACGAGAAAAACTATATGAATGAAAAGACTAGGAATTAATGAAGGCAAAAGTATGTGGTGATTAAAGCAAGAGATGGAAATCGAGGCTCGTAGGGGTTTTCACCACCTTAGCGTAGGCGATAACAACTGATTCTTAAGTGACGATTCGATGAAGGTTTGCGAATTTAAAAACTCACAAGAGATAAACTCCACATGAGCCCATTGGTTTTGGTGCTCATGCTTCCTAGTTTATCATCCTAAAAGATGAAAATCCACGATCATATCAAAACATCTATGTAATCGATTTTATTGTTCTAAATCCAGATTTCCATGGTCATTTCCATCTGGATTAACGTGGGATCTGAAGATCAACCATTAATTAAAATCGATTACCATCTAGTCTAAGAAGAATTCATTAAAACCATGGCTAAGGGGTTATTCCCCTTGCCTCGATAGAAGTCTACTCACTCATGGAGAAGGGAGAGACGGAGGAAGAAAGTATTGAAGCCATAGTCTATCCCAAAACCAGGAGGTTAATCGTTATGCTAGAGACAATGAAATGGCTTAGTTCTTAGTTCCTTGCTCCAGAATTAGAGAACGGAGAAAGAAGATTAAGACTGAAGAGACAAGAACCAAGTATGAAAGAACAATGCTTGAAATAAAATCTACTTTATTGCAGAATAAGAAAATGATTACAAGAATGAAAGCTTCAGAATCCCAATACAAAGAGAAATCCAAGATGCCCTGAGGAGGAGGAAGTGCCCCTCCTTTTTCAGATAAGGAAGGAGGCACTTTTACAATTAGGTTGAAGGGTTTTTTGAGGCTGGCGGCTGGGATTTTGCTGTATGCGCGCTGCCAACCAACCGGTTCAGAAACAAACCGATCGGCTGGAAGATGCTGGAGTGCGGCAGCCTATCGATCGACTGCCAACCCTAGTTAGGGTGGCGATGCAGTCAAAACCACTCAGTGTCGTTTCTTCTCATCAATAGGGCATCAGTCGAGCGTTTGGTTTAGGAATCGGGCGATCTCGGCCAGTCATATGATGACAGTAGTGATCAACACTTGAAGGCAAATTGAGCGTTTCACTTTGTCAGATGATCGGGTTGATGAGGTGAGACGATCAGTTGATCAGGTGAGACGATCGGTTCAGGTCCTGAAACTGCAATAAAATGCACATGATTGTCAGATTTGTGATAAAAAATGAGAAAATATCAATTTGTGCAATTTTCAAGAGATGAATGGAGTATTTCTATGTGACAATCTTAATAATTCACATAAAAGATGTGCTAAAATAGCACACATCAAAATACCGTGGACTTAAAGTTTTTCTTGTCCTCAAGTAATTGAAAAATCAAAATGATTCAAAATTTTGGAATAACAAGTTCATCCTCCCTAGATTAGCAATTCTTCTATCCTTTTCATGGCCAAGCGACCCATTTCCTAGAACCACAAATTGCAAGCACTATGTTTCTCAAGAAAACATTTTTCATAACTAAATTTTTTAAACTTATACTTTGTAAAGACAGTCTTGATCTAACTTGTGCTTCGACACTCAATTTTTTTTTTGGGTTGATTGTTGCACGGGAATAAAGAATTTGAGGTGTGATGGAAAAATCCCTCCTCTATTAGACTTGGGATATAATTTTTTCATGGACTTGTCATTACATTGACCACAATTTTTTTGCGTGCCTTTTTTTTTGGCATCTTTTTATGGTACACCCCTTTGTGGGGTATGGAAGAAGGGCATGCCACCCCGGACTTAGGGTTTGGCGTGTGATTTATTTTTCCCGTGCAACAAAAAAACTTTTTTTTTAATTGTCGTTGCATAAGATAGAAGAGACATGTAGCTACATTATATAAGAGTAAAAAGAATAAGTTAATCTAATGCTAAAATTAAGAAAATCTGCATTTGATTCTATTTGATACTCTAAGGCTTGCCACCATTTCCAAAAATTGCTATCATGATCATAGGGAACTTGATAGTGTAAAGTTTTTTGAAATAAATTTGATAATGCATTTGATTTTTTGAAGATAAAGTACAACATTCGGCCGACTAGATAAAGGCCTTATGTTTGAAAGTAAACAAAGCAAACAAATAAAAATACAAAAGGAAATGTTGAAAAGGGAAGATAAAGGGTGGATCATGTACCACCCACCCCGACCCCGGACTTAGAAATTTGCTCGACCCGAGCAAACTCTAAGAGTGAGATGGAGGGAAGAGTCACTGCGGTGGAGGGTGCTGCTGGTGGGAGGAGTAGTAGTTTGCCCAATAAGGAGAATCAGGGCCTGGATAACTTTGTTGTGCTCTGTACTCATCATAAGTTGGTCGACTAGGGGCATAGTAACCGCAATCCACATGCCAAGACTCTTGCGAATGCTACATCAGGTACATGTGATTGAGCTGGTGGCCCGGTCTCTACTGCTCTTGTGGAATCTCATCTAGCTGACTCTGGATCTCGTAGAAGCCGTAAGGACCAGAGTCGTCGTCTGGTCACCGCCTGGTGCGACGTCTAGAAGGTGGTGGTGGTGGTTGTGGTTCGTCGTCGCGTTCCTCTAAAGAGAGGCTCCTTTTGTGAGGCTATGGCTCGGGGATGGTGTCTGGATCTGGATGCTCCAGGTAGAATCTCTGGATATGGCCTGGTAAATCAGTCAACTCGTAGACATAGTTTGCTGCTGCAAACCGCGAATGTAACAGGAGCTGGAGGACCACCTGAGTGTCTTTGAACAAAAGGTAATAAACGCCCTTGGTGCCCAAACAGATAAACCTACTATTCTTCAAATAGTGAGTGTTGATGAGGTGATTTTTGAGCTCAAGCGGAGGAAAGGCGATGTTGGTGTAGCCCAAAAAGATTGTGAGTTGGGTAACATAGTGGCCAATGTGAAAAGAAGAGGAAGTGGCTCGGCTAGCTTGGGTACCAAAATGCTCAATGACAGCATTGCCCCAGTTAAAAGGTTCTTCATGTAAAAGACACCAAAGAGCATAAAGTTCTACCTGAGTAATTGTGCCCTAAGTACCTTCCCGACTGAAATGGTGCAAGCCAAAATACGGTGAAGGTAACGGACCACCGGGTTGTGAATGCAGGAGGCCATGGGCCCACTAGGAAGACGGGGAAGAAGCCCAATGATCTCTTCCCAAAACTTATCTCTGTCATAATGGTCAGGGTAGGAGTCATGAGACCGCGCCATACATTGTTCTAGCTAATAGTCATCCCTGCCATCGAGGATAAAAGAAGTGATTTGCTTGTCGGATGATTCCAGATTTTCCCCAAAAATCCAGTATTTACAACTCGAGTTTTCGAAAGAACAGTGTAACCTACGAAAAGTGCTCAAAAGCTTGAGGGTAAGATCACAATAGACAGAGGTGACATGGTAGGGAAAGATAAGGATGTGGTTTCTGCAGAGGATATTGTCGGCGGCGTCGTGGATGCCCAAAGCATCAAGGGTTGCGCCGCACACCCAATGAGGAAAAGAAACACCAATTGCGAACATATCCTCATAACGCTTGCGGTGGTCAGCGCTAGTGAACTAGTCATAGCTACCCAGAATAGGTGCTATATAGGGTGAACGGGGGTGGTTGAGTCTGGATCATTGGCAGCCTTCTGAGTTCCCTCCATCTTGCGGAGAAGCTCATCTGCCTCATCGATGTCACGAAGCATCTCCTCGACTAACTCGGGAGAAAACTCACCAGTAGGAGAGGGCGTGCAGAAATGGATTCCGGGATGAGAACCAGAACGGCGAGGAGGATCCCTGGAAGAGGATGCAGGGGACTTGCCTTTGCCCTTGCAAAAGCGGTTGAACATTACTGCTGTAGAGAGAAGTCGATCGGTTGAGGATGTAAACGATCGTTTGGAGAAAACAAACCGACCGTCTATTAGGTGAAACGGGCATTTCAGCTGTCTGAGACGGGCGACTGGGAACACCAAACGGTCAGTTGAGTTTGGATCTGAGCACTCAGGGGACCTAGCTAATGACCGTCTTGTTGAGGAGCTCGAGCGGTGGCAATGCAGGCCCCGTCGGTTGTCTGTCGATCGAGACGGGCGGCGTCCCATCCAGGCGGGCAGCTGAAACACCAGGTCAACAACTCTTGCGGAAAGGCCTAAACGGCCGGCTGAGGGAAAACCGGTCGGCCGACGAGCTGGACCTTAGCCGTCTGGCTGAGAATCAAGGTGGTCTTCTGAAAAGAAGGCCGAACTACGGTCGGAGAGGTGGCAAGCTCGAGCGATCGAGTGAACAGTGAGGGAGGCGGCTAGGGTAAGCGAGGAGATGGGAGAGTGGTGTTGCGTCTGGTGTGTTATATACAACAATGGATCCACGAGTCGATCGGTTGCATAGCCAGACGATTGGTTGGTATGCCTTGGCCGCCAAACACAAAACAGTAAAGCACAGAGGCTGCATTAAAGTTTTGTAGAATGGTCGGTAGACGAGTCGAGCGTCTGGAAATCCAACCGGTTGTTTTACTTATCGAGTCATCGCAAAATCAGTCGTGAACCGAGCGTCTGGTAACGGTAACCGATCGGATCGATAGCTGGAAGAAGGAAAAGCAGAACAGAAGAACAAAAACAAGAAAACAAATGAGAAGGGAAGATAGTGTTTGGCTGCCTCCAAACTAGCGCCTTATTTTACGTCGTGGCTCGACAAAGATCAGATTAATTGGAATTCGGGGGAGTTGAAGGGTCAGTGAGGTTCATATCATGCAAGGGTGGAAATTTGGTTGAGTCTAAAGCGACAACATCTTCAGTGGTGATATATCTTTTAAGACGGTGCCCATTGACCTTAAACTCGCCCAGAACTTTATCCCAAAGGAGAAAGGCACCATGTGGGTAAGCACATTTTACAATGTAGGGGCCATACCACCTCGACTTGAGTTTTCCAGGAAAAAGTTGTAATCTTGAATTAAAAACTAAAACTTGATCCCCTTCTCTAATATCTTTGTGCTTAATATGACCATCATGCCACATTTTGGTTCGGTCTTTGTAGATTCTTGCGTTTTTGTAGGCACTCATCCTAAGTTCATCAAGCTCATTTATTTGGAGGAAACATTTCTCTCCAGCCATGGAAAGGTCAAAATTCAAAGTTTTGATGGCCCATCTTGCTTTGTGCTCTAGTTCTATTGGTAAGTGATATGACTTACCGTAGATCAGTCCGAAAGGGTTGGTGCCAATGGGTGTTTTGTAGGAAGTACGATATGCCCACAGAGTGTCATTGATTTTTAACGCCCAATCTTTCCTAGTACGTCCAACAATTTTTTCTAAAATTGATTTTATTTGTCTGTTGGATACTTCTACTTGCCCACTGGTCTGAGGATGATAAGGAGTGGAGACTTTGTGATAAACCCCATATTTTTTCAAAAGAGCCTCAAAACGTTTCTCCAAAAAATAGGATCCCCCGTCAGAAATGACGGTGTGAGGGACTCCAAATCTAGGAAACATGATATCTTTAAAAAGTTTCTTAACGGGTTTAGAGTCAAATGTTTTAGTGGGTATGGCTTCAACCCACTTTGACATGTAATCGACTGTGACTAAAATGTAAGCAAACCCATAAGAAGAAGGAAATGGGCCCATATAGTCGATTCCCCAGAAATCAAAAATCTCTAATTCCTGCCAAGAGGTGAGAGACATTTGGTCACGCTTGGAAATATTACCCGTCCTTTGACATTGGTCACATGAAAGAACTTAATCATATGAGTCTTTGAAGATGGTGGGCCAAAAGAATCCGCATTGTAGGACTTTTCTAGGCATTTTTTGGGAACTCATGTGACCACCATAGGGGCCAGAGTGACATTGTTCTAAAATGGCGATGCTTTCTTCGTGGGATACACAATGACGATATAAACCATCGGCACAAGGTCGAAAAAAATAAGGTTCATCCCGATAATAATTTTTGACGTCATGTAAAATTTTGCTTTAGAGTGTCCCGTATACTCGGGGTGCAGTACACCTGCAGCTAAATAGTTTACAAAATCAGCAAAACAAGGAAATTGGGAGTCTACCTTGAGCAATTGGCCATCGGGTAAGGATTCATTTATTAGATTTTCATCAATGGGGCTATAGCTAAGTCTACTAAGGTGGTCAGCCATGACATTTTCAGATCCCTTTTTGTCTAGGATTTCTAGATCAAATTCCGGCAATAAAAAAATCCATCTTATGAGTCTAGGCTTGGCATCTTTCTTGGTCATGAGGTAGCGAATGGCTGCATGATCAGTGTAAACAACTACCTTTGAACCAACAAGATATGAGCAAAATTTATCGAATGCATAGACAATGGCTAGCATTTCTTTTTCAGTTATGGTGTAATTTCGCTGAGCCTCATCTAAGGTCTTGGATGCATAATAAATGACATGGTGTTTTTTGTCAATTCGTTGTCCGAAAATGGTACCTACAGCAAAATCGCTAGCATCGCACATGATTTCAAAGGGTAAGGCCCAGTCAGGAGCACGAATGATAGGAGTGGTGGTGAGAGCCTTTTTCAAACATAGAAAGCTCTCCATGCATGCCGTATCCAAATGGAAAGGCATCTCCTTTTGAAGAAGATTGGTGAGAGGTTTTGTGATTTTGGAAAAATCATGGATGAATCACCGATAGAAACCGGCATGTCCTAAGAAAGCTCGGATGTCTTTGACTGAGGTTGGGGGAGGCAGCTTGGTGATGACCTCAATCTTAGCTTGGTCTACTTCAATGCCCTGGTTGCTCACCTTATGGCCTAGAATAATACCCTCCTTGAACATGAAGTGACACTTCTCCCAATTAAGGACTAAGTGTGATTTAATACATCTATCAAGGACAAGGGAGAGGTTTTGAAGGCAGGAATCAAAACTGTCTCCATAGCCAGAGAAATCGTCCATGAACACTTCCATGACACTTTCAGTTAACCCTGAAAAAATAGAAGACATACATCTTTGAAAGGTGGTCGGTGCATTGCACAAACCAAAGGGCATTCGTCTAAAGGCGTATGTACCAAAGGGGCATATGAAAGCGGTTTTCTCTTGATCTTCAGGATGAATGGGAATCTGATAAAAACTGGAGTAGTCATCTAGATAACAAAAGTATTGTTGATGGGATAAACGTTCAAGAACTTGATCTAGGAAGGGAAGGGGGAAGTGATCTTTTCTAGTTGCTTTGTTTAGCTTCCTGTAGTCAATGCACATTCTCCATCCTGTGACTATGCAAGTGGGATTGAGTTCATTCTTCTCATTACGAATGATAGTAGTCCCTCCCTTTTTGGGAACAACTTGAACTGGGCTAACCCATGGGGAGTCAGAGATGGGATAGATGATTCTTGCAGTCAAAAGTTTGATCACCTCTAGACGGACTACTTCCTTCATATTTGGGTTGAGTTTTCATTGTGGATCATGAGAAGGTTTGTGGTCTTCTATCATAGGGATTTTGTGGATGCAGATGGATTGATCTATTCCAACTAAGTCTGTCATTTTGTACCCCAAGGCAACTCTTTTTTTCCTAAGTTCACCCATAAGTTTGGTTTCTTGTTCAAGGGGAAGGGAAGAGTTTATGATGACAGGGCATAGTTCTAGCTCATCAAGAAAAACATATTTCAGACCTATGGGGAGAGTCTTCAATTCTGGGGCCTTTGGTGGTTTAGGTTTTTCTATGGTAGAGATCATTTTAAGGTCCTCAATCTCAGCACATGGGATTTCCTCAAAGTTATCCAAATGAATCTTGAGTTGATTTGATGGTTCATTGTCAAAATCACATTTGGCGGGAATAGTGAGGGCAGTGCGTAGGGGGTCATCAACAAATTCCCATTCTTTCCTTAGTTGGGGTAATTCATCAATGCAATCTAGGAGGTAAACTTCTTCCTCAAGACTAGGTCCCCTCATGCTCTCAAACACCCTGAACTCCAGGGTTTGCTTCCCTAACTGTAACAAAATGGTACCAACCTCAACATCAATTAAGGCACGAGCAGTAGCTAAGAAGGAACATCCGAAAATGAGAGGGTAGTGTAAATCTTCCTTGATATCCATGATCATAAAATCACAAGGGACGTATGCATCATTTCCAACTTTAACCAGAATGTCTTCTATGATTCCCATGGGTTTAGTTGTGGATGAGTCTGCTAGTTGGATGGTCATGGTTGTGGGTAACATGTCATTGAATCCTAGTCTTTTGCAAAGACTATATGGCATGATGGATATACTGGCTCCTAAATCTGCTAGGCCATTTCTACAAGCATTGTCACCCAAGTAGCATCCCATTCCAAAAGAACCTGGATCCTTCTATTTTTTTGGCATCTTACTTAGGATAATGTATGAAGTGGTCCTAGAAAGTTTAATAGTCTCGTATTCCTTAGTGACATACTTCCTAGTCAAGAGAGATTTCATGTACTTGGACCAGGCGGGCATTTCTGCCAAAGCATCAAGGAAGGGAATGTCAACATGTATTTTTTCCATAGCATCCCTAAATTTCATGAAGCGGGCATCAAGTCTTATTTTTTTGAGGCGGGCTTGATAGGGAGGTCGGGGTTTGCAGATTGGTTCTTCATCTTCTACTTGAGGGGTTTCAGGGACGGATGGTTTGGTTGTAGCTTCAGGTTCGACAACTACCATGTCCTCATCCTCAAATTCTAGAGGTGGGTCTGAAGATTTTTCTGGAGGGGGAAGGGCGTGCACCTTTCCCGAACGAGTAGAGACAACCTTTAGTTGTTCAAGATGTTTGGGGTTCTTTTCAGGCTGCCCTGCAAAAGTCCCAGTAGGAGGTTTTTGATGGGCAAACAGACGGGCCAACTGTGCGTCAGTTGCCTTTTGTTGGGCTTGTATGGCCACGGGGGTTTGTTCTATGTTTTCCAAGCTAGGATGACTTGGGGGAGGAGGGGGGCATTTTGAGGTGGCTGGGGAGGTTGAGGTTGGTTTAGATTTTGGGGTGGAAGGTTTCAGTTTTGAAATTGTTGGTAGTGTTGTCGATTTTGGTAATTTCCTTCATTTCCAAAATTTCTTTAATTGTTGTATGAGAATCCAGGTGGTGGATGATTGTTACCTTGAGGGTAGGGAGGCCTTTGTTGAAGTTGGTTAGAGTTCTTGGCACCTGAAGGGTTCCCGTATTGAAAACCAGGGTGGTTTCTAGGTTGGTTGGGATTGTAGTAACTTTGGCCTGGTATTGTATGAATCGAGTTGAGGTCTTCTGGTTGTTGTCCTACTTCAGGTTGCATGGGCATGTTGTAGAGATATTGACAGTGGAGGGTGGTATGGTCGTATCCTTGGAAAATACCACAAAGGGAATCCATGGCTTTTAGTTGTTGGGGTGACTCCCTAAGGGTGACCAAGGATGATTCTAACCGATCTTGTTTTAAGGCAATTAATTTTAGGCTTTCCTCTATGCTTTGGATACCATTATTAACTTCTGTCTTGGCTACCTTAAGGATTCCACCAATCCCTCTTCTAGCCCTTGTTTCGGAAGCCCATTTGACTACTTCCCACGCGCTAGTCAAACTTTGATGCATGAAATTTCCTCCAGATGAGGAATCGAGAAAGAACTTGGTATCATCATCAACACCACGATAGAAAATCTCTATGAGTTGGGCTTGAGAGATATCATGGTGGGGGCACTTCCTAAGTAAGTCTTTGAACCTTTTCCAGGCTTCACCTAAAGATTCTCTTGGGGACATAGAAAAATGAGTTATTTGACCCCTACGTTCATAGGTGAGAGACGGGGGGGGTAAAATTTCTCAAGGAACTTGCTTTGTAAAACTTCCCAAGTTGTGACATGTTCTTCGCTCTCCATGGTGTTGTACCAGCTACTAGCTTGGTCAGAGAGGGAATACTTAAACAACCTAAGGCGGATGGAATCTTCAGAGACACCCGGGAGTTTGTTCAAGGAGCAAAGGTCAATGAACCTTTGAAGATGATCTTGGAAACTTTCCCCATTGTTTCCTGAGAAGGGGTTCGCTTGCATCATGGTGATCCATTGTGTTCCGATTTTGAATTGTTGAGCAATAATATCAGGGGGTATAACCGGATGTTGCGCATAGGCTGTTTTGAGAATAGAAAAGTCTTTTAATTGTTTTTGCCTTTCGGCTTCCCTCCTATCGACTTCTATGGTTTCTTGTTCGGCCCTAAAGGCTTCTCGCAAAGCGGCTTCTCTTTCCACTTGTTTGGCTTGGATGAGCTCTCTTTGAGCTGCGAGAGCTTGGTCGATCCTACGGGTGACTTCTTCTTCATTCATTCTCACTAGATTTTGACGATTTAGACGATGAAAAGTCCTTTCTATTTCTGGATCAAAAGGTTGAAAATCGGCGTTCGGGCGTCGCATGCACAATTAAAGCAGTTAATTCGTGTGCAGAAAAAATGTACTGTCGGAATGGAAACTCGGCAGAAAGAGGAGTACACTTCCAGAATGGTACTCGGAAGGTATAAAAAATAAAAAAAAGTTTTTCAAAAGATTTTTTGGGGTTTGAGAAAGCAATCCGTTGTCCCCGGCAACGGCGCCAAATTGATAAACGTCGCTTTACAATATCAATCACTAAGATGGTTAATCCTAGAGTTTAAACCTTTTTTACTTCCGGTTTTAAGGGTAGTATAGAAGGGTCGATCCCACAGGACAACTTTTTAAAGATTGTTCTTAGAACCCAAAGTTTGAAGAACTTGTTATTTGTTTTGGGTATTTTTTTTAGATTTGGAACAAAAAGTAAAATTCAAGTTGGGGGTTTAATTCATTACACTAATGCAAGAAAGAAAATGCACTTAACAAGAATAAAAAAGCACAAGGAAATTTTAAGATTATTGTTAGCACAAGAAAAACTATATGAATGAAAAGACTAGGAATTAAAGAAGGAAAAAGTATGCGATGATTAAAGCAAGAGATGGAAATCGAGGCTCGTAGGGGTTTTCACCACCTTAGCCTAGGCGATAACAACTAATTCTTAAGTGACGATTCGATGAAGGTTTGCGAATTTAAAAACTCACAAGAGATAAACTCCACATGAGCCCATTGGTCTTGGTGCTCATGCTTCCTAGTTTATCATCCTAAAAGATGAAAATCCACGGTCATATCAAAACGTCTATGTAATCGATTTTATTGTTCTAAATCCAGATTTCCATAGTCATTTCCATCTGAATTAACATGGGATCCGAAGATCAACCGTTAATTAAAATCGATTACCATCTAGTCGTTTAAGAAGAAGTCGTTAAAACCATGGCTAAGGGGTTATTCCCCTTGCCTCGATAGAAGTTTACTCACTCATGGAGAAGGGAGAGACGGAGGAAGAAAGTATTGAAGCCATAGTGTAGCCCAAAATCAGGAGGTTAATCCTTATGCTAGAGACAATGAAATGGCTTAGTTCTTAGTTCCTTGCTCCAGAATTAGAGAATGAAGAAAGAAGATTAAGACTGAAGAGACAAGAACCAAGTATGAAAGAACAATTCTTGAAATAAAATCTACTTTATTGCAGAATAAGAAAATGATTACAAGAATGAAAGCTTCAGAATCCCAATACAAAGAGAAATCAAGATGCCCTGAGGAGGAGGAAGTACCCCTCCTTTTATAAGAGAGGAAGGAGGCACTTTTACAATTAGGTTGAAGGGTTTTTTGAGGCTGGCGGATGGGATTTTGCTGTATGCACGCCGCCAACCGACCGGTTCAGAAACGAACCGATCGGCTGGAAGATGTTAGAGTGTGACAGCCAATCGATCGGCTGCCAACCCTAATTAGGGTGGCGGCACAGTCGAAACCACTTGGTGTCGTTTCTTCTCATCAATAGGGCATCAAGCGAGCGTTTGGTTAAGGAATCGGGCGATCTCGGCCAGTCGTCTGATGAGAGTAGTGATCGACACTTGAAGGCAAATCGAGCATTTCATTTTGTCAGACGATCAGGTTGATGAGGTGAGACAATCGGTTGATCAGGTGAGACGATCGGTTCAGGTCCTGAAACTGCAATAAAATGCACATGATTGTCAGATTTGTGATAAAAAATGAAAAAATATCAATTTGTGCAATTTTCAAGAGATGAATGGAGTATTTCTATGTGACAAGATTAATAATTCATATAAAAGATGTGCTGAAATAGCACGCATCAGTGATCCACATCGGGATTGAGGAAAACAAATCCTTCTTCAGTTCATCACCGTAGGTGTAGTCCCTCACAACCACCAATTGGGTGTCGAAGAACCTAGGACCGAGGTTCAGTGTGCTTTGTTTTTCCTCCACCAACGTGAAGTGAACCAGGAAGACATTGTTGTCTTTAGATATGAGTTCAAATGAACCCTTAGGCTTCCATGTCTGTCAGATCTAGGCTAGTAGGTGAGGGTAGTATGGTCTCTTTCCAAGAGTGTTTAAGAGCACTGTGTGTTCCTATACGTTCTTCATCCTCTCAAACTCCTCTACCTCCAGGTCGATGTGGATCGCACCCTCAACGAGCCTTAGTTTGGCAAACTCAAGATCCTCTTCTAGCCTCAAGATCAGTTGTTTCAGAACTTGCGTCCAAGGTTTCTTCATTCCTCGTCCATCGGTGCCACCGCAGCCGCCCTATTCACCCTGGCTCATGCCAGTCGTCGATGGTGGTGTCTTTCCATTGCTCATGGTCTAGGTAGAGTGCATCGTGCTAGTGGTGGGGTGTGTGGATGAGTGGATATCGTCGATCGGGGTGATCAGCGACGTTGGTGTCGCGATCGCCAGGGTCACTCAGCTGACGCCCAAACCCTAGGAGATTATTGTTGTTTGTATGTATATATATATATATATATAGAGAGAGAGTTAGGCTAGAATACACTCGAGTGTATTTAGAGAAGATTACACACAAGTAGTTTTCCATTATGCAATTTTTTTTAATCTAATCCATTGATCTTCTTAAACATCATGTGAATAACTCATATATAAAATTTGAGCCCATTTGGACATTTACAGGTCATGTTATGAAGACTACAAAAATTATGTATTTCAAATTAGTTTCATGCGTCAATTTTGTTGCCCTCAGATGAGTGACTTATACTCATTGAAATGAGCTCCAAATTTTCTTGTAGCCTAATGATAGTGTAACAATGAAGATTAATGGTTTACATTTTGCAAAAAAATAGTATTTATATATATAGTGCCTTAGAAGAATCCAAATAAGCTCAAATTTTGCATGCAAGCTATATTTGTTATAGCAATGAATATCAATGGTTTGGATTTATCACAGATATGCAAACACTACTTCAGTGTATGGTGTGATCTGTACATTCAAGTGTATTCTTCCCTAACTCTCTCTCTCTATATATCTATGTATTTATATATATATATATATATATATGTATGTGTATATATATAGTTTATTTTTTTCTCCCACATGGGTAGAAAATTAACTTTCCCAAGACACTACTTTTAAGTGATATCTCAGTTGTGGCTTTTATATTTCTCTTGCCACCAGTTCACCTTTGTCATTTCTTCAGCCACCCATCTTGAGAATGTATGAATAGCATCATAGAAATGAGAGGATAGTGTCAGGTGATCAGTCAATGGAGTGTGTCTCTATACCAAACAATGCCACACAAATTCATCTTTGATGGGCATAACTCTCTCACAGTCCCTCCCTAATTTGGTGCCCCACCACTCGGCTAACCATCCAATTGTCATTCCCGATAAATATTATTGACCCTCAAGCGTCAGCTTACAAGAAGGGTGTATAACTAATTCCATCCCTCATTTCCTCAGGGACCTGACATACATGATTGTGGCCATTGACATTTACTAGTTGCTACTTTTGTACACACATTGCATCCCTTGATCAAGTAAATAAGTGTTGCACATACGTCCTCATCCATGAAGCGTCAGAGCAGACTAGGACATGAACCCATTCTCACATACTCATACGAGTTTCCTAGATAATGAATAATCACTTATATCATCTTGTATGAAATACATTTTGTTCTTATCTATTACTATATTTTTCTTATCTTTTATTGACTATGTTGCTTTGTTACAATACATTGCTTTTTTGTTACAATATATGTTCTTGTTGTTATTCGATTCTAATTATTCATATCAAGTGTTCATTTATTTTATTCGTTCCTAATGTGGTTATGTGGATTCTATTATTTGGTTGTTGTTAGCATGGATTACAGTAATTATAGAAATGTTATGACTGACTATGATAACAATATATGCTACTTTTTGAAGCTGATATCCATAGGATTATTATATATACACCGTTTTGATTATTTTTACTGTAAGGAAAGACAACAATAATTATCAAGTTCATATTAATGTTTTTCTATCATAGGTTTTTTTTGTGATAAACAAGGTCAATTTAGGCATTGTAAGAGATATAGTGGTCTTGTTAGTCATGTTTTTTTATTTTGTTGGTGATTTGCATGAGAAATATAGACACTTGGTACAAAGGTGTGGGCACCATCATGATTCTATTTACAATAGACAAGTCCTTCTCTATATGGTTTGTTAGAGTTTTTGTAAGGATCAAAAACATAATCTTATTGATACTGCTTACTTGTGTTACTTGATATGTAATTCATCACTTCAGCAAAGTAAAAAAAGACATGATTTCTTATATGAGTCAAGTCATTATACCCATGTCTAAGTCTTAGCATATGAGTCCACTAGTTATTACAAGATGATAGTTACGAGTAGAAAAGTTCATGTTCATCTTCATAGGAAGAGAAACATATTGATGTGAACTTGATGTTGAAAATTTTACAAAGTTAAAATTATTGGATTCTAAATTGTTTTTTGTGTATCAGTAAGATCCTGATGGTTGTTTGACCCACCTACTCCGGTCTATTTTATTTTTCTTTGATGAGCATACATTATGTGGTGATGTCATCACTTTTGATACCATTCACCTTACCAATAGGTATATGATGGTATTCAGTATGTTGTCGGTGTGGGATCACGATCACGTGACATTGATGTTTGCTTCATTTTTTTGTTAGTTGTGATGTAGGATTCCTTTATATGGCTACTCGAGCAATATTATCATGTTTTTTAAAGAGCATGTTTCCATTATAGAGGATTAGGTTCCGACTATTAATGATGATATGATTACAACTTTTCCTTCATGGAATCATAATTTTTGTAGCTAACACATTATGTGGAACCTTCTTTTCCAAGCTTGGTGGGCTTCCAAATAGGGAACACATAATTAGTGTTTGAAACAATTTTGTATAAAACATACATAATCCATGAAATTTTGATTGTGAGTACAACAATTTGTCATTGGTGTCATAGTGACCTTTGGAGAAGAATATACAAGGTATCTACACAAAGTCACTATCTCAAAAATTTCAATATGAGGTTCATCAAAGTCTCACATATAATGTGAAGACAAATCCCGATCATAGAGCATTTGAGATCTATCGTGTTTGTGGATCTTGTTGCCCTATTTTGTTGAAGTAAGATTTATCCACTATTATTGTATCTTGTATTTGTTTCATGTTAATTTAAAAGGCATCTCGTGCAACCACATTCTTGCATTTCTTAACAATCGTGAAATTTGTGTTATTATAAAAATCATATGTATCACTAATATTCAGTAGCTGGTATGGAGACAATCATTTGGGTTTTAAGGAACTATCCATTATGAGTTCATCTACTAGGAAGACCCTTCAGTTGTTGTCATGGCATAACAACTTTATCAACATACTTGTAGGAATAATTATGTGGACCTTTGTCATGAAAAGCTTCTTGCTATCCAAAGGGGGCTTTTGGAACTAGGTAATAATGATGTTGGTGTGCCCAATTCTAGATTATTGGCTTCTTGTGAAGTTGGTATAGCGTCTTCATATGTCGTCAAGGCGCATTTGACTGATAGGTGAAAAATTAAAGGTAGATCTAGAGGGAATGATGTATGATATAAATCTAGAGTTGAGATTTGTTTATCAAAATGGATCAATGTAAGAACTTTATGCAATAAATATTTCATAATGAATGTTAAATCATCCCATGAAAGATAGGTATGTGTATGTTGTAATTTTATTGTAACTACTTATTGCATTTTCTATCATTGTACATTTTTCATTTTTGTTTTATAGTGGCTCATGGGTGGAGTAGGATTTCTTTTGGAAATTTATAATTTTTTTTGTTAGACTGTTCTATTTATATGTATTATTTTGTGTTACTATATTTTTATGTTTGTAGAATTTGTTAGTGTCAAAATATATTTGTTTCCTTGATGTTTAGGTGTGCTGGTTGCGTGATGTGATGCATTAATTATGTAAAAATGATGTTGGATTTATGATGTTTTTGAAGCTGATAAAGTGTTTGTATGTGCTATCTATGCTGAATATCTAATTCAATTACTTATGTATTGATTCTATTTGATTTGTGATGCTTCCTAAGTTGACAAAGTGTTTGTCTAGTAATATTGATGCATAAGACCTATTTAATCCATCTACTTCTTTACTACTGAATCGTAATCCATTTTTTTCTTACATTTTGGGAGTTGAGTGAGATCTAGATGATGTGTGAGTCTTGTTGGTGTACAACATAAAGAAAATGTTGTATAGTTTTGGATTATGTCTTTCTAGTCTCTTGTTTGTTCTTTGATGGGACCTTTAGTTTTAGGAATAAACCATTTTGTTTATTGTGATTGACAATAGATTACAATTTAATTTTATATTATTTGTGTACATCGGTATGTCTTTGTATACCAAATTTTAGATGTGTGCTTAGGTACAATACAATTTGTTCTCATCTTATAATTTCTTCTTATATATTATAAAACACAACCATGCTATGTTACTTCTTGTTACAATTCATTATATACTTAGGTTCATTCTCTTAACAAGTAGAAACATTGTACATTCATATTTATTATAACCATCATCCTTGGTTTTTCCCTTCCTATCATAGAACCCTATTCTCAGAATAATATGTCAACTTTCTTTACAAAATGTTCACAATTGCACAAAATACATAGACATGGATGAATTATCACCTTTTTTACTTAGTCTCTATGTTTTATAATATTTAATAGGTTTTAGAACATGGGATTCCATGAGAAGATTTTTTTAATTTATTTTTCATCCTAATAGGTGTCTGAACTCTTTAGGAAAGTGAACTTAGAGAATCTGTGACAAAAACTGCCGCAATAGTTCTATGGTTTTCATCTACCACCTCAGGTGGGATCAAGGGAAGAGAAGAAGGATAACAGAGGTGTGATCAAAAGAAGGAGAAAAAAGGCGAGGATATAGTGGAAGTTGTGGTTGGTGTTCATCGTTGTCGGCACACTACTTCTGTGGTTGGGCCCATACAAGAGAGAAAAAGGAGGAATGATTGGGCTAGGGTGAGAAAGAGTATAGGAGAGGGAAGAGTGAAGGATAAGAAATAGAGGAGGAGGTAGAGAAGAAGAGGAAGATAAGAAGAGAAAATAGGGTAAGAAATGGTTGTAAGGTTCAGAGGGTTTGTAGAAAGTACTGCTAGGGGGAAGAACTATAACAAAAAATATGGGCTACGTGTTACACTAAAATTAGAAGAAAAAAAATTAGGTTTCGATGCACCCCTAATTTAGGCCTTCATCTTCTGTCACTTTTTCCTTTAATAATCAGATTTAAACATGTTTAGAATGCATATAACATCCCTCAATAGGCATATTACTATAAAATGCACTTATGGTTAATTTTTACATGTTATTTAGGTACTTTAACCATTATTTGGATGGAAGTTAGATAGAGTAGAGGATCCTAGGCTTTCTATACCCTTGTATGAGACTTATATCATACCCCAACCTACTCCCTGTAGTCAAGAATTGATCCAAAGAAAAAAGTAGTATGAAGAAGGACTTTGGAGCTAAATTGCACAATAGAGATCTGAAAATGGCCCATGGTAGATGGCCACGGTCATTGTACAATGCTCCAAATCACAGAGGAAATCCAAGTAGTTGAAGAGATACACCAAGATATCCACCATGGTTGTGGCTAGAAAAATGGTTGTGCCAGCCAAAGTGACCATGGTGTGAAGCTCTAAAGATCAATGTTTTCATAATCAAATTGGTGGTTGGACCAGTGTTGACTCAAACCTGATTGAGTTGGGTTCAACTAGAGTGGTTGAATGGGTTGGACCAGAAATGACGTCAGCATGACATAAAAAATTGAACCAAAAAACCAAACCGGTCAGCCCAATATAAGGCAATTAGTGTTTGGACCAATCGAATCGGTTAAACTGGGCACACTATATTTATATACATGTGTGTATATTCATACATACATATATGTCTATATATGTATATATTTTATATACATATGTATATTATATAAACAAATATATATATATGTGTATATATCTACATATATGTATATGTATGTGTATATACATATATACATATACATATATACATATATGTATATATATGTATAGGTAAGTATATACATATATACATATATGTATATATATATATGTATATGTATATTTATATGTATATACATGCACATATATGTATATTTGTATATATATACATATATATACATACATATATATACATATATATATGTATTTTACCTTCCATGTATATGTATATATACATATATGTATATATACATATATGTATATATACATATATGTATATTTATATATATACATATATACATACATATATGTACTCTACCATCTATTTTTTCTTCTATTAAAGTCACTGTTTTGGTCAAGTCAATTGGTCAGACTGGTCGAACCATGTTTCCGGCCAGTTGGACCGAAAAAAAAATGACCAACTTTTTTAAACTTCCAGACCGGTCCACCACCAATTTATCGAGCTTACTCGTAGGACCGACCAATCCAGTTCGGTTATAAAATGCTGCTCAAGATGGCCAGAGTTAAGGAAATTTCCAATTCTTCTTGTCCTCCATAACAACTGTGGTAACCACCACAACCATGCCACGACCTATCCACCATGACTATGGGGCTCACCATCATGCTACCCAAGCACCCAAAACACCAAAATCAACTAATCATTTCATCATTCCACCTTGCCCATTCCACTCCACCAAGACATGGTGCCTAAAACAACCAATGTGGCTAGCTTCCCTAGTTCAATTTCTCTACTTGATTTCCTATTTTACGCCCCACATAACCATATGCTTCCCAACCACCTATGTAATCATGTTTGGTAGTTGGGAGATAGAAATTAGCTTCTCCCAAGCACTCAAGGATCCACCTACTCCTGTCCTACTCATTTACACCTATCTCCACCCCCATTTTCTCCTTCGTCCACCTCAAAACCCTAGTTTTCAAGTGTTTTAACCACCTCCATCCATCTTTCTGTGTTATCCATCCATCAAGGAGCAAGGAGGACGTACATGTGCAGGTGGAGGTGAAGAAGACGGAGTTTCCTCCAAGCATCCATAGCTATCTACTCCTCTACTTATTCTTCTTTCTCCAAATTTTGTATTATGAGTAGCTAAGCCCCCTAAGTTGGTTGTTTGGGGCTGAAAATGTTAGTTTGATACCATGTTGGGGGGGATATTTGTAAACTCTATGATTTCATTTGTTAACAAATATGGTCTACTTCTATCTCATTTCCCATGGATTACATTATTGTTTGTGGTTGAAAACACATAGATTCTAGGGGAGATGGCCTATATATATGGCAATGGCACCATTTGTCCAATTTTTCCCAAGCTTGATCTAGTTTCCCAATGGTATGCTACAACTTAAATCTCTACTTGTGTGATGACAATGGTTAATATTTAGAGAATGTGGTCCATTGATTATTTTGGCTAAATGAGTTATGTGATGTGATTTTGCTTATTCTCCAAGCCTCTTGCAAGAAATTGACTATTTTAATAAGAATGTGATCCTTGAAATCCTTGAATTCTTAGAATTTCATTCCATGTGGAAGAATGTAATATCCCAAAGTTTCACTTTATATGCATAGTTTGTCAATTTTGGTGAATGTTGCATGGATTAGCCTGCTCATCGATCCAGAATCGAACCAGAATGGACCAGATCAGACTGAGGGCCGTATTTTTGCAAAAGTATGGACCACAGACCAGACCATTTTGAAGTAGAATCGTACCAGGACCGGACCATTTCAAAGTAGGATCGGATCAGGATTGGACCATTTGGACTGTAATCAGAACTTTTTAACATTCTGTAACTTGTTTAATAGTAGAACTTTGATAATTTTAATTACATAAAACTATTTTTTAGCATTATTATCAAGAATTTAAACTACTAATGTTGTAATATGTGATTCATTTATGCTTTTGACACAATAAAAATCATATTTAAAGGCAATTTACATATAAAATGGTTCAAAGACCAGACTGGACCGCAGAATGAATTTTCGGAATTTTCAAACCGCAGACCAAACTGAACTCAAAATGGTCCAGGACCAGACCAGACAAAATGAACCTGTCTGATCCAATTTTTTGGTCTGGACCATCATTTTCTCATCCCTACAACACATGGATATTCATCAATTATAACCCCTCTTTGACCCATCATGTCTTATATCATTTTCATACCCCTCCACTTCATGAAAGGATGCCAAAGTGCATACATTAGCCTTGACCACCTTCCAAAAGTTTGGGATGTCCATATCTATACACCTCACTTCTTCCAATAATCATACATCCCCTTACACATGAGCTCGGAAAAAGGAAAAAGAAAAAGAAATAAAAGGTGGCTCTTTGTAATTTCATCCCAAGAAAAGAAAAAGAAAAGGATGGGTTCTCCTTTGTAATAGTATTCCTCTCCTTTCTATAACCCTTCCTTTTTCATTCCTAGAGGACTGGGGTAAATTGACTCTAGCCCACACACCTCTACACAAGACAAGTGGGTCATGAATAGTGAAGTGAAGTGTATGATTGATTCCTATCAAATGAAACAACAACTCTGACCAGATATGGTCTAACTAGAGCATTATGCAAGTTACATCACTTACTTATGTTTTTGGTAACCCATATTTGAAGTATTATGCTATGTGCTTGAATCATATTAACAATATGGTCATTTTAGGCACCACTAAGGAGGTGGATGGGGTAGATGGTGGTCATTGTGGAGTAGTATGAGTGAGGTATAATGGGTGAAATTATCAATGAACTTTGGTGTTTTGGGTATCTGGGTAGAACAGACATAGTGGGTGTCGCAGTTGTGGAGGGTAATTGGTAGAACGATCATGGTGGTTACACAGTCATTTTGGAGGGTATAAGGACTTGTCCATTTATTCAACTCTGGTTGTCTTGAGATCTTGACACTACAAATGTTTTGGCTGACACAGACATGGTGGGTCTTGCACACCATAGATGTTTTTCTGGCCATAACCATAGTCGATAACATGATGTAGATCTTCAATTGATTGGATTTTCTTTGTGACTTGGAGCATTATACCACGTATGTAGCCTTCTACCATGAGTCATTTTAAGTTCTCTATATGAAATTTAGCTCTAAAGTCCTTCTTCATGCTACCCTTTAATTTGTATCAATTCTTGACCACATGGTCTAGGTTGGGGGTTGACATATGGTTCATCCAAGGGTATAGAAACCCTAGGATCCTCCTCTCTAGGTCCCTTACATCCAAAGAATGATTCAAGTAACTAAGAAACATGCAACGAACAAACATAAGTGCACTCAACAATAATACACTTATTAAGGGAAGTAAGAACCATTCTAACATGTTTAAATATGCTTAAAGAGAAAAATATCACAAGATTAAATGTTAAATTAGGATCTAAATTTAAAACATACTTGCCCTCAATTATGTTGCATATCAATATCTCATTTCACTTCCTTCAAGAGGAACATGGAATAAGGCAATCATAATAATGCTCACTGGCCAAATTTGAGTTCACTTGTGGAATTAGGCATGTAATACACTACTCTCTATTCATTTTCCATGTTATCTAGATTCCCTAGTTCAATTTCTCCATTGGATTTCTTATTTTACCCCCACTTAACCCTAGTCTTCTCTACCACATATATAACCATTTGTGGTGGATGGGATCTAGAGGTTACCTACCCTAAGTATTCAAGGTGGCACCTACTCCTATCCTACTCATTTCCACATATCTCCCCTCCATTTTCACCTTCTTCCACCTCAAAGTCGTAGTTTTCTTAGGTTTTAACCACCTCTAATGATGTGTGCATGCTATACATCCATAAAATAGCAATGAGGACGTGCATCTATAGGAGGAGGTAAATAAGGAAGAGTCTTCACCAAGCATCCATGGCTATCTACTCATGTACTTATTCTGCTTTCTCCATTTTTTGTATTATGAGTAGCTAAGCCCCCTAGGTGGGCTATTTAGGGTTGAAAATGTGACTTGATATTATGTTGGTGGATAATATGTAAACTGGTTGACATTTTTTGTTAATGACTACTTATATATCATTCCTGACAGATTTCTTTGTGGTTTGTTCTTGAAAACACCTAGGTTCTAGGGGAGATGGCCTACATGTAGCTATTTTGGGGGTTATTCCTACATCCAAATAGAGTGGTTCCTAGATAGATACCCATCTTCCTGCATATCCATCCACTCTCCTGCTCCTAAGTGTGATAAGTAGCTAGTTGATCAGCTCGAATTACAAGTCCAAAAATAGAAGAGAGTTTAGAAGGATCAGACTTCAAATTTATAAAGTGAAACCTTCAAAAAACCCCACAACTCAATTATGGTTCAAAGTAGATATGTGAGATCAAACACATGGACATGGGAACATTTTGACATCTAGGATTTCAATCTTATTTAGTTAAGAAAAATAGGGAGTTGATATATGCAAGGAACTAGAGTGGGATAGAACAAAATAAAATAAAGTAATATAAAGAAAATAGATACTGTAAAATCCTACTAATTAAGAGAAGGAGTTCCTATCTATGTAACCAGAAATTTGGCATTCTATGTGCCCGTTCTTAGGCGTACACAACCCTCTAACACCCTAGCAAACAACTAACATACAAAAATAGTTTTAATCATGTATTTTCTCCTGTGAGGGTCATCCCACTCACTCTCGCATAGTGTGATTAAAACCCAATCGATGATCTAAAGTGTCTCTCAAGGATAACAGACCAACACCCTAAAATATTCCAAATTACCTCTCAGATCTGGAATAATCTAGAATTTTAGGAACATTAGATGATATGTAGGGAACTCATATTTTGAATGTGGTCACATTCAGATTAATGTGGTTGAATTCATTTGAATGTTGTTGAATTCACAGTACATGGTCAGATCTCTCCGACTGTGTTCCACAGATCCTCCCTTGAACATTTACCTCTCAGATTTTCATCCAAACTACCTCGTCTACCCGTTTCTATAGAAAATCTCTCGGTCTTGGTAGAAATGGAGGTTCAAGAAAGAAATAAATCAACCTAACCGACAATCACAACCAAATAGATAGGGTAGAATAGAAAACATGCTAGATCTGAAAGAAAAACAAAACTACTTTCTTAGGGGAATAGTACATAAACATGCCCAAAAATGGGCTACATAGACAAGAAGGAGCTCAACTAGACATGGAGAATCATAGTTGGCATTGAAAAAAGAAGAAAATACATCATTTGTACATAAACAAAGGACAAAAATAGAAAAAATAGGAAGAAGAAGAAATTTAGCATGTGGAAAGAGGTGTCTTGCTCTCCTTATCCTCCAGATGGAAAGGATCTCATTCTTGGGGTCATCCTCCTTGATCTTATGGACTCCTTGGCCTCCTTTCTCCTTGATTCCACACATCAACAACTTGAATGGGTGTATGGAGGTAGGAAGTGCTGGAAAGGGTTAGGATGTGGTTGAATGATGGTGGAAATAGATGGAAGGTGACTAATGGAGGTGGAATATGATGGAAAATTATTGTAAGTGCCTTCCAACCAAAGGGTATGGGTGTAAGATAAGCTGTTCATCCCTCTCAGGCCTTGGATCTCTAGGGAGGAGCTCTATGAACTGAAGGTTAGATCTGTACAAGGCACATTGAAAAGACTCAACTTGAACCCCAGGCTAGGTAGCCAAGTTGGGTATATATAGTAGAAGAAGGGGTGTATATGTGAGTGGGTACAAATATGACTCCAATTCACTCCTTTGGTTTGCAGAAATGGGCTGGAATGGACCATCTGAAGGTGTATCTTCAGAAAACACTATTTGTACCAGCCTTCGGTAGGTTCCATCAAAAAATGGACATCAGAAGAGACCTTGTGAAGATGGTCATCAGAAGAAGGTCTTCAGAATGCATCATCAGAAGCGGGGACCCTCAAAAGAGGCCTTCGATTGGTTCCATTAGATGGTGAACCATCAATAGACAAACCTTCAGTAGTTGGACCCCCAATGGTCTTTTGATGAAATAGATCAGAGGTGGGTGGAAACGAATTTGACCCAATTTTAGGGAATTCAACTCGAATCATTTCTTTGGAAGGTGGTTGTGGAAGTGCTCCTTTGGATGGTCTGGTTGCACTTGTTTGTGACTTTTGAAATAGACCATCAGAAGAAGTAGCTATAAGAAGGTGTTGTCATAAGAGGAACCTTCAGGACCATCCTTGGTTGGTGCCATTAGATGACACCATCATAAGATGGTCCTTCAGTTATGTCTCGAAGAAAAAGAGTCGATGGAGCGTCAAGGTGAACTGATGCAAAAAAGGGTTAGGGAATTTAAGTCAAATTTGGGGCATTTGATTCAAATTCATTAGGATGAATTAGAGGATCAATGCTTTCTTGGGTTTGGTGCCTAAAAGTCTCAAGATTGGCTACTTTGAGCTACTATATCTTCACAAAGAGATAAATTATGAAAAGCTAAGTATCCAAAGTTATTTTTGGCATATTAAGGTTATCACGACACAAAACTACAGATAAGTACTTAACATAAATGCCTAAATTTGGGTGTTATAAACCACCCTAAGCTTGAACTTTGTTTGTCCTCGAGCAAGACTTTCCTCAAAGAATAAAAGATAACATCCTAATTAATCTTGACAATGAATACTAAGGAAAAGAAAAAAAGTTCAAACCATAAAATCTCTCAATCCATGTTATTTTAGAACAAACCCCCATCATTCAAGCAGAAACTACTTAAGTAAGATGAAAAAAACATCCAGGAAATTTTAGGTGAATTTATTGTAACTTGTCCACACTCATGGGGACTTGAATCATGTAATTGAGCATTAAGGAAATGTCACCATGAGGATCGGGCGAGTGATGAAGCTGAGAGATTAGTTGTTATCAAGTATTCATGCAGACTAATTAGGAACAACATGCCATCCACTTACTCAGGTCCTAAGAAGCAACAAAAGAAAAAGATTCTAATGACTTCTGAGGATCCCAATCTATGTCAGGCTAATCCATGTAACGAGCAATAGTTCCTGTAGTGTGAACCAGTTGGCTCAAAGCAGTGAGGCAAACTCCTCATATTGTGTTCAAACCAACCCTGCTATATTCATAGGTCTTCTAAGGATTCCTAAGGACTCTCTAATGACCTTGCAAGGTGGCACTACCAGGCATGGAATACCCGCATTGATGAGTTCACTCGTACACTTGTTGGGCACCATCCTCAATTCTCCTAAAAGAGAAATAAACACTCATGTTTTTATTCACACTCAATATTTTATTATCTGCATTATAATTTATAGGCTTGGGTGAAGAGATATCTTGATATTTTTGGAATCTTTAGGTGGTGAAGCCTCTTTTGCACATTTTAAATTGTCATATTTTTTACTCAATCTAATGCTAGTTGGCATGCAGACCATCAAAGGAAAACACTCCAACTTGATTGTAACTCACAGCTCATCATTTCTCATGTGATACCTATGTGAAAACTAAAATTATGATTTAAGGATCTTCCGAGTGATATTGGGTTTGTGAAAAACGTGGCTTAGAGGCTTTTATCAAACTCTAGCTCCAAGAGTGATGTTGGGTTTGTGAAAAATGTGGCTTTGAGTTTTTATCAAACTCTAGATCCTTCCAAGGGTCCCAAATCTTGGGTTTGTCATTCACAACATAGATCCAAGCAAAAAGCATTTATAAATATGAATGTGTGCTTAACCTTAGATCAATCGTCAAAACTCAAGGAAAGAGTCAATGAGTAAAGAAAAGCAATAGATCAAGCCACTAAGGTGACGATTGGGAAATTAGATGCAAATATAAGCATTTAAATATTGTATACACTACATAGTATTAATTGTCAAGATTAAAAATTACCCAACAATGTCTGACTATGCAGTAAATCAAGGCTAAACATCTGCAAATTTTGAAAATTTATAGCTGAATGAAGGAAGTAAACATGCACGATTGAAAAATGAATAGAAGGGTGAATAGCCCTACCACCCCAAGCATAAAAATTTGCTTGTCCGCGAGCAAGACCTAAACATGGGATAGTCGGGAAAGAATGCATGGATGTACGGGAAAGAAATTTATCAAAGTCCTAAAATGATGGATGCATGCAAAGATTTAATTAAAAAGTTAGAGGAAGAAAATATCTAAGAAAGAATGTGAAAGTATACTTTTTTTTTCAAGAAAGTAAAAGAAGGAAATGGTAAGAGAGAGGGGATTTCTTCCCCATGAAACTGACATTGCGATCCCAAACCTAAGTTTTGGGACCAATGCCACCTGTGTATTGTTGATGGGGTCTGCCATATAATAGCAGTAGAATAGGTAGAGTTGTGGTCCATTCTAAGGTTAGTGTACAAAAATAAAATCAGGTGACTCGATGAAGTCATCTCTATGCTAAAATTGATTTGAACAACACTAAAATCAATTCATCGACTGGTCATCCTCAATGTACCTTCCAAGATATAAATATGAATAGGTCATCCCTAGGATGTCAACATAGAATGAGATAAAGGGAAGAGACAACAAGTTTTATAGAGGACTCCTCTCTTCTTCCTCCACCTCTGAACTTGGGACTGGATGCTCAAAAAGATCTTCATTGACAATCTAAGATATCTGATCAAAGTTTGAATAAGAAGTAACTCCAGATGAATTGAATGATAGTTCAACCACCCCAACCTTGTCAAGTTCAATGGGGCCTAGGGTATCTTCATGTTTTATAGCCATGTTGTAGTGGATTGTCCATCCAAATCCTTCAATGCCAACTACCCCTTGAAAAGGGATGGTGGCGAATGTCAACTCATGTTTCTCCAAGTCATCATCATCAATGTACTCACCTCCCCAATTTGAGCAATCATAGTCATCCTCCTCAAAGAAGTTACTTCATCTCATTATAGGTATGTTTCTTTAAACAAAGTGACAAGACTCTATTTGAGAGGTATCACCTTGATTTGGAGTTGAAGTTGAATCGGGTTTCTCAAACTAAAATTCCAACTACGAGGCATCAAACCATATGTGCTGACAATGTTCATCCTCCATTGGTTGCTCAATAGACTCAACTAGATGGAATAATAGGCTTTCTTAGTCAGAGAATTCTTCATAGAAAAATCTATGTGAGTCTATCTGGAAGCTTGAATAGGATGGTGAGATAAGTTCCACATCGGGCCCAATGGATTAGTTTTGAAGATTGAAGTCTTAATGACTGTGCACCAGCACTTGCAATTGCATTTTAACCATATTGACGAGGTCTTAATGTCTCTTGCCACATTATACATCCTCTTAGGAAGTTGCTGGACTTGGGAAAAAAATTATCACAAGATTCTCCAATTCCACCATGCACTATTACTAGAACTCTATTGTGTCAAACTAATGCACTTGTATAAATCCTTATTCAATAGTATAAAACATATTTCTATTGTGGGCCACATTCTCGGTGGATTCTTGGAGCTACTGATCCTGCCTTTCAAGTATCTCCTAAAGCGGATCAACTTGTTCTTGGAGATGAGGTGCCAATGTAGACATAAGTTTGTCAGCACTCTGCCTCCCAAGTGCTATTATTTTGATCAGTTCTTGATTCCACAAGGATGCAAAGGTCTTAGGTTGATCAATATTTTCAACTATTGAAGCATTCATATATGACAATGATGGGGGTGAATATAGCTTGAATAGTTGGAGTGTACGACTTTCAATTATGTGCCATCGGTTAGGGCTGTGAAGAAATGGAGGAGGATAGTGGATAAGATAATTTTCCTAGCTGAAGTAAGGTCCATAGATGAAAAAGTACAAGAAATGGAAAACAATTTCAGTATGAATGAATAAGCATGTGCAAAAAAAAAAGAACTATGCATATATGTACAAGATTATGCTAATAAAAAAATATTTGGGTGTGTAACCGTGGAAAAACCATGTTCCTTAGCAACAATACCAAAGTTGATGGTCGGAATTGTGCACCCAAAAATGGAAGCATATTCAGAAGGATCATACTTTAAATTTATAACCTGAAACCTTAAAAGAGCCTCAAAACTCAATACATGGTCAAAATAAATATAGGGGTTTGAACAAACATAGGGATGTGGGGACATTTAGACGTCTAGGATTATATTATTTATCATTTAAGAAAAAAAGGGAGTGGATAAATGCAAGGAACTACAATGGGTCCAGCAAAACAAAACAAAACAAATTAAAATAATGAAAATAGATTTTGTCAAATCATATTAATCAAGAGAAGGAGTTTTTGGCTATGTAACCACAAATTAGGAAGTCTACGATCCATTTCTCAGGCACATAAAACCCTCAAACATCATGTATCAAACAACTAACATCCAAACATAGTATGCATTATGGTAGCTGCTCCTATGAAGGTCATTTCACTCACTCTCGCAAAATGTGACTAAAATCACATCAATGATCTGAAACCCCCCTCAATGATATCATAACAACACCCCAGAATATTCCAAATTACCTTTGGATTCCATTATAATCTATATTGTTAGGAATAGTGGAGAATCTGCATAGAATTCTTGTTGTAAATGTGGTTGCATTCAAATGAATGTGGTCAAATTCACAGTAGTGTCATATCTCTGTGACTGTGTTCCAAATGGATTCTCCCTTGAATGACCTCCTCTTATATTTTGATCCAAACTACCTCCTCTACATGTTTATGTAGAAAATATCTCAATCTTGGTAGAAACTGAGGTTCAATAAACAAAGAGATCAACCAAACTAACAATCACAACCAAATAGAGAGATAGAATAGAAAACATGCTAGGTGTGGAAGAAAATACTTGCTTATGGGAGAAGTACATAGAAATGCTAAAAAATGGGATACATATCCAAGAAGGAGCTCAATTAGACATGGACATGGATAGTTGGCACCGAACAAAGATGGAAATGCATTGTTTTTATATAAATGAAGGTGAACAATAGAAGGAAATGGTGGAAGAAGAGATTTATCCCATGGAGAAGATGTGTATCTCACTCCTTATCCTTTGAATGGTGTAGATCTCGTCCTTGGGTTCATCCTCCATGATCTTTTGTACTCCTTGGACTCCTTTCTCCTTGATTCAACTCCAATAGCAAATTAAATAGGTGTATGGAGGTGGGAAATGTTGGAAATGGTTAGGATGTGGCTGAATAATTGTAGAAATGGATGGAAGGTGTTTGGTGGAAGTGGAAGATGATGGAAAACAATGGTAGGTGTCTACCAAATAAGGGGATGGGAGTAGGATGATCTCTTCAACCCTCTCAGGCCTTGGAGCTCTAAGGAGGAGCTATGGGAACCTAAGGTTAGAGCTGCAAAAGGTACTCTAACAAGAATGAATGGAGCCCCTATCTGGGTAGCCAAGGGGGGTATTTATAGAAGAAGGCCCATATATGTGAGTGGGTATGAATGCAACTCAAATTAGAGGAATTTGAGTTGAGTGAAATCCTTCAGTTTGTGAAAATGAGCTAGAATGGACCATCAGAAAGTACGTCTTCAGAAAACATCATAAGAACTGGTCTTCGATAGGTGCCCTAAAAAAATTACCATAGGAAATGACCTTTGGGAGATGTCCATTGGAAGAAGGGTTTGAAAAGGCATCATCAGAAGTGGGGACATTTAGAAGAGGCCTTCAGTTGGTGCAATCAGAAGGTGGACCATCAGAAGATGAACCTTTGGTAGGAGGACCTCTGGTGTCTTTTAAGAAACAAGATCGAAGGTGGGTGGAAATCAATTCGACCCGAATTCATTTCTTTGGAAGGTGGTAATGGAACCACTCCTTTGGATGGTTTGTTGGTCTTCATTTGGACTTTTGAAATGGACCATCAAAAGACGATCCATCTTTAGTGGACATTAGAAGGTGATATTGGAAGAGGGGCCTTTGGGACCATCCTTCAGTCGGTTCCATCAGAAGATGGCCCTTTTGTTATCTCATAAAGAGAAAGATTCGATGGATTGTCGATGTGTACTACTGTTAAAAGGGTCAAGGAATTCGAGTTGAATTCTGGGAATTCAAGTTGAAATTCAGGAATTCGACTCAAATTCATCAGGCTAAACTGGAGGATTGATGCTTTCCTAATTTTGGTGCATGTAAGTCCCAAAACTGGCTAGTTTGAGATTCTATATCTTCAAAAATTAAATTATGAAAAGTTAAGTATATAAAGTAATTTTGGCATATGAAGGCTATAACAACATGAAACTATCGAAAAATACTTGGCATCAACACCTAAATTTGGGTGTAATCACTAGTCTTGACACACTTAGTGTTATTGTATTGTACTTATAGGTTAGATGGGAGGTGACATCAACTGTAAACTCCTCATCTCCATCCTCCAATACTACCATTGCCCCCCAATTTCCCTAAATGCTTCCATCCTAGAAACCTAGATGTGTTAAATTTTAGTTGAATTATACCTAATTCCTAATCCAATGAGCCTCGCAAGGTTTTATAGGGGGTGACATGGACATGTTCCCCTATACGCACCCTATTCCATCTCTAGAGAATATGTAGTTTAGGGAAATTCCATATCATCTAACTTGATTGTTTGGTTTGATAATTTAAATGGATGATAAATTCTTAGATGAAACAAGACCCAACTTAGGGGATAGTCACATTACCCTAAATGACCCACACTTCCATTATTTGATCTAAAACCTAATTTCTCTTGCTAGTTAGTGCCTGTTAAATTCTTACCTTGTTTAATTAGTCCATTGCCTTGTTCATGGTAGACATGTCTGCTAGGATAGTTAGTTCTAGTATTTAGTATCTTGTTATTGAATTATCTAGTTAATTGTTAATCTAGTCTCTACTTGACCTTCTTGCTAAATTGCTAGTGTAGTGTCTTTCTTGCCTAGTTAGCTAGTTGCCATCTCTAGTTTTATTATTAGAATTGCTTTGTTATTTCAGTCTTTAGTGTTAAATCTGTCGTGTTTGCCTTAGATTAATTGCTCCTTTCTTTTTCTTTTCCCTTTCTTTGTTAACTAGACTTAACTTGTCTAGGCTTAATTTCTTTTCATTAATTGCTTATTCACCATTAATTTAAAAACCAAACCCCAGATTATACCCTTCAACCTAGAATATGCAATAGGAACCTAGGCATAGAAAACAAACATCTAGTTCCCCAAGTATACCTTTCTAGATTTGTTTAAGAGTGGGTCCAAATTAGGTTATACATATCTAAAGACTTGGGTATTTGCCTAAGGCTCACCCAACCACGTCAATTGGTTGGGTGTACCTATGGATGTGTTAGGATGAAAGGATATAATGAGTGCATTAATACATAAAAATCATGTATTGGGAGGGAAAATAGTGTTCAATTGATCCAAATTTTGGCATGTTGGCTAAATTAGATGTTAGGAACTCAATTCATCAATAATTCCACTTTTAGAATAGGTTTGACATTTTGTTTTATCACATATGATTTAAGTAGTTAATGAAATTATTTTATGCATTTCTTGATCAATCTAAAACATTATTTCATATTCATCAAATTCCTTTTACCAACTAGACTTAGCATGATTCTGCATTTCCAACTTGGGTCAAAACTACTTAACCCACAATACACATAATTAATTCCTAAAAAACAAATTTGTTAAAAATTATATTTCATGAATTCAATAACATATAGTTTATTCTTAATAATAGAAAAGGAGCCAATACTAACAAAATTTGAAAGGCATAAAAATGGGAGCGTTAAGATAGACATCTAGATTGAATATGTTACAAGTATGCTACATACTAATATGTGTTTGGAATTTGTGTTTGTTCCTCCTTAATTCCTCAAATATGCATTTCTTATCTCATTTTAAAGTTTTTGACACAATTAACGACCCAAACGACTCTTACCATTTCATCATATTTCAACATATTAATGTTTGCACATTTTTATGACCTTATAAGTTTACTTTATATAGAGTTTATTATCATCATAGTATTTGTATGGGTTATTAGATACTAGTAACACGTCTTGTGATTTGGACCAGGCCAAACCTACAGTCCTAAAGCCATTAGCTAATTGCAATTAACCAACTCCTATGTATCTCAAGAGTATAAATAATATTGATTTAAAAATCATTTGAAAATAATTTGGACATACATGATATAGAGAATGTATTATTTCATATGCAAATTTCCAATGTATAACAATCTTAATGGAATTATATTATTTTGAATATCTGACATTCATATAAACAAAGAATTTCTATTATTTTCCAAAAATATCAATGAAATAGAACAAAACTTATATATTATTTAGTCTTTCTACTCTTATTCTTTTTTCTACATTCTAGTCTTCTAATGATGATACTTCTGGTTTTTCTCTCAATGCCATCCTCCCATTAGATATCTAGATAGAGTATGCAAGCAAGAATTGACAAAGTCGCTTGATATCAGTTGATCCTAGTATTCATGTACAGGATCAGGGTTATCAACTGCTTGAATTTCCCATAGATATATCCCACATCAATCTCTAACTTCCACACTTATTACTCTAAGTATCAAACTTAATGGTCCATGGAAGCTTGATATAAGCTATCATACCAAGTTGTCAAATCCTATGGTCACTGCATAGACTATAAAATTAGAATCTGAGATGATGAATCTGGATAACACATACATTTCTGAACCTTATCCATTTTATTTGTACAAGATAACACACATATGATGCTTGTTCAAACTTACATGCAACACATAAGCAAACTAAATGTTTTCTCTTATTCATAGCTTGGTTTTTTTATTAGATTCTAATATATGGATCACTTATTTACACACTATTTCAGAAGATTAATCTAAAATTTTCTTTAATAATTGACTACTATAAGACTTACTTTCCCAAGGCAGAGGACCTAGAGTAAACATTGACTGAGACTAAGTAATTACATATAGAACACTTCTAACAACTTTTTGTGTGTGACTATTATGGATTTGTTCTTTTCTCCATAATCTACAATGTTTTCTAAAAATTAGTACAATAGACTGTGAGATCAGTTAATGGAAATTTACCAAGTAGAGAAGATAATATGTACATTATATATTAAGTGGATTTTGATATATAAATAATTATCAAGACAAATAGATACTTAATTAAGTGAAAATATGTTATAACTACATCAATATGTTAGAGTACTAAGAAAAACTCAAATAATAAGTTCCTAGATTTGATTACTTAATATCTAAATCATTTTATCAATGCACTTGGCCCACATGAAGTAAAACAAAAGATCCAAAAGAATCTGAGCAAGATCTGATCTCACCATATAAGACTTAGTGTTGATTTAAGATTCTAAGGCTACAAAACTAGCTCCCTGATCTATGATGGGGCATACCGCATCTGAACTCAACATCTATATCAGATGACCAAACAATTGGCTCCTCCTATAAATCTTGGTACACAGGCAGAGAGTCAAAGTGGTTTGTCTTAAAATACTTACATCAGTGGTTACACAAGGACTAACATACTAAGTGGTAGCTAAAATGGATAATTCATGGGTCTCTAGTTAGTGTAGGGATCATAACTGTAATTGTACTAAAGTTTGGTACTACCAAGATCTTTGATTTTTTTTGCCGCCATTAGGTATCACCAAAACCTCTAGTTAATATTTGATACTCCTACTATCATTCAAAATGTTCGTCCATCTAATACTTAATGTCATGACTTTCTTTTGATTAGCATAAATGTTAACCATTAGAGAGAAACCCTAACCTAAACCCAAATTAAGAAACAAAACACTTCATTCTCAACAAACACCATTCACACATTATACAAAAGACACAGGTAAATTTTCATTTTCTTCATAAAACCTCATAAATAATGTCACATGAATGACAACATATTCAATCATAACAAATAATATTCAATCCCATTAAAACCTAAATCAAAATACTATTACTCATATCCAATTTAGTTTACACCAGTTATATGTACATGAAAGGACAAACTCAATATACTACTCATCCTCATAAATACAAAGTACATGGATATTCTAATCTAGATAATTCAATTTACATCTACTTTGTCATGACCTCTCCGATGGATGGAATTTTGCCTTAAAACATTTGAAACAAACTCATAGGACCTATATAGAGCCCTAGTGAGTGCATACCTCCCACTCAAGCTACATACATGCTTCAACATCAGATTAAGTATATTGAATGTATAAGAAATTTGCAAATATTACTATGTCTAATAGATAATTACAACATTAAGAACATCCTTTTATGACAATAGTCTAATCAATCTTTTAGTGTATTGACTTAAGCCAATTCCAACTCGAAAATGTTTTTAAGAGCATGTCTATGAATAGATCAATAGATGTCAATTACTTCACTATTACAATCTGATTGTGGGAGTTAAAAGTCAAGATCTAAACAATTAGAATTAAGATATAATAATAACATCATCTTTGTGAGACAGACCAAGAACATATCTTGTAGTCCTGAAGCTGAAGTAGACATAAGAAATGTCTACCACACAAGACAATTCAAATCACAACTATAACCAAATCATTATAAGAGTGGATATCAAATCCCATCATAAACTAGATGTAAACATTTAAGGTCAGATTCCATACTAAACAAATTGGAACAAGGCATCAACTTAAATTTATAATAGAATGATAAATTTATACAAAAAGAAAGATATTCAACAATAGTAGATTTATCAATTAGCAGTAAAAGGAATGTAACAAACATTCAACTCATATTCTACACGACTTGCCATATTTTATTCATTTTCCCTAAAACAACTTGGCTCGTACATCACCAAGTAGAGGTGGCAATGCCTAATTCTGCTATCAACGACTCACCATCACTATTGTAGGGTTTAGTAATCCACCCTAAGATGTCAAAAATAGACCCTCTTCCATCGTAGCCTTTCCTAAAGAGGCTCATTCCACATCTCAGGTGCTCAGGATATGTACCAACATAACTTAATATCACATATCATCATATTTTTCATGTTTCATAGTTCTCATTTCATTAGAGTCTATTACTTGTGGACATAAACTTTCATAGAAGAGGATTTAGGTCAACAATCACACCAGCTGACTCATTCCTAAATCCAAGTGGTCTAACCTTAGACATCTCAATCCAAACTCTAGAAAACCTTTTTATAATTTTGTGATTACTAAAAGGAGATCTATTTCATTTCTCTAGTACGGATCTCGAGGTAAACTCACATTGTTCAATGCACCTACCAAGATGAGTCATCATATCATATGTTATTTAATCAATTACTAATCTTAGAAAGAGTTCGAATCATCATTTATCAAGTGTGTGTATTCTTGTGCAGCTAGATTGATATAAAGCATACTAGGTCTAGTAAGAAAGACAAAGACAATGATTTAAGAAAGAACCACAAAAAATCTATAATTTGCAAAATATATTCTTATTTCCATTTCCATGTCATCTCATATCAGTCATCATGAATGGGCTATCAGCCCGATACACAATCTTATTATCTAGCATTTACCCTAAATAGGGTTTCACAAATGTAATTGATGCATGTTAATTTAATCTCAACATATTTCTTATCAGCTCATTCCATATCACACTTCTCATCAAATGTTCACAGGGACATTAGAAATGGTAACATTATAAGCATATTGACATCTGGTGTCATTCGTCATGTTCAGAATAGGTTTATCAAACAACATATACTTATTCCATCTGATTTCTATAGATATGAATAAATCTCAAAGGATAAACGTGAATAGCTCACTTAATGTTCCTCGTCTACCATTTACCATTCTTCGGTTAGGGTTACTATTCAACACTTATGTGATCATTTGAAATCCATCAATTTATATCCCTCTCAAAATACAAGTATTCTAACATACAATTATAATATGAGAATGCATTCTTATAAATGACATCCTTAAACTTCATCATGTAACTGAATTAAACTATACTTATAAGTATTCCTTAATATTGCATTTGATATCATTATTCATTAGCATCATATTGTACATCATTTTATGGTTAGAGTTAGGTTCTTAGATCCATCTAATGATTTTCATCATTATTCCTTCATTCCATAATCATTATTCATAACTTCGTTCATGTCATGCACACTACTATTCTTGGAATCAATGATTCTAAATCTACCTAATACATCAAGTTTCTCTCTCACTGAAATCCTTTATAATATGATTTTAGTGTATTTTGTTCAATTTAGGTCAACCCAAATATATTTGAAGTAAAATAGATGAAATACTTCTTTATACTTATTTCAATAATATTTCATTTATTACTTATCAACAAAATTCATTTCACCGTTGTCCATTTCTTATATTGCATTTAGATATATTTACCACGTATTTGAATTCTAATGGAATTTTGGTAATTAAAAGCAATCATCCATATTCCTCATAAAACTCACAATTCAGGAAGTACCACAAATTAAGGTTACATCTTCTTATTCCTTAATGTTTTGTTATATTCTCAATTCATACTTATGTGACTTGTATAAAAGACTTGCATTCATGTGGGGTTCACTCATTTTTTCATATACGTCTTAGATCAATACATAATAAGAACCAATCTATTCACAAATCTCATAAAAGTGTACATGGGCTCAACAAAGCTATTCACACACATGGAAATTCTAGTTTCCAATACCACACAATGTATCTATTAATTGTAAATATGTATTGATTCATTACGCTCATTTAAGTTAATCACTCAAACTAAGCCTAGAACATGAGTCTTCTGTTTCACACACACTCATAATTATATTTATCTACATTTCGTATGTAATTATATAAAAGATCCAAAAATACAATTGAGAAACTCATTCTTATTAAGTTTACTTGTCGAGTGAATTTTCAAGCATATCCTTCAATAGGTTGATTTTAGGCGGTATTCATCTAAAATAATATAGTTTTTCTATCCATAGGATATTTCATAGGAATTGAACCAATAGATCAGGAACTAAATAAATACAAATTAATGAGCAAAAGAATCTAAATCACTAGCATTTGACTCCCAAAAATCTTCCCAGTTGATTACCAATTTGTATAAAAATACAAACAAGGATCTTGATTATTTTATCTAAGATAGAAATAGTCTTAAATATGATTACAGAGATAGAGAGGAAAATAAACAAGTACCTCAGAAGTTAAGCACCATAAAAATGTCCCATATAATATGAATCTCTAGAAATCCAACCAACTTAGGAGTATTGAATCCATTTCTTGCTCTCTTCGACTCAAACACCCTAGAAAAGGAAAATATGAGAGAAACAAAGAGAAAATATGGTTCTTTCATATATTTTTGACTCAAATCATATGGAGGATGGTACCTTAAGATAGAATATTCACCATGAAAACCTATCAATAGTTGTTGAGCTTACATGAATTCACATGCTTTGGAAAGCTAAAACCCTAATTCAACATTTCTGACAATTTTCTCTTTCAAAACCCTAATCCTCCTCTCACACTGTAGAATTTGGTATCATGGGTGGGAACCACGTACTATAGGATCTATATGGTGTTATCTAGATTATATAGATTAAATTTCTATTTTTAGTCTTTTTTTATTTATTCAAGTTGGTTGGTTAGCCGAGTTGTAACTAATAAGGAATTCACCTGACACGACACACTGGATTACTTAAAATCCAAATTATAAAAATTTAATAGAATGTCTAAATTTAGATAACAAGATACAATAAACATTTTAGATCATTTGGATATACAAACAAATAGGTAAAAATCAAATACCAGATTGTTATTTCCAGTCTAAATGCATGGTTAGTTGATTTTGTCCTGGGGATACTCAGATTGAACAATTGGCCATAAAACTTTAAAAAATCTGATTTTTTTTCAAGAACACTTGTATTTTAGTCATACAAATAGTATCCAAATTTCAAAGAAATAAGAGTTCTGGATAAAATACTAAAAACTTTTTACTACGCCACTATATTTATCAAATTATTTATTTATGTCCTACCAAAATCATGATTTTGTTCGACTAGGGTTTCCACTTATCAAACCCTAATTATTACAAATATAATCATGATTAAAGTTTTTTTAGGTTGAAAACATCACAATTATACTACCATCATTATTGAAGCTCAAACAATGATCAAACTAGTTAAGCATGTAGTCATCCAAGTAAAGCATAATTAGATTGCTAAGTTTAAAATGGTTTGTTACACTTAAACCCTCATGCCCCACTAACACTCTATAACCTCCTTTCTGGGGCTAGGCATGTGAGAAAGTTATTTCCTCCATGATGGCTCATTCATACACATTGATTTTATGGTGTTAGGGAATATATATATATATATATATATATATAATTGATTCCATAGTTCCACTATAGTTGATCTATCATAAATTTCTTTGCTGAAGTGTGTAATTAAATGGATTTTTTTATTATTCATTTTATTTATATTACCAAAGATCATAGAATTAAACAAATCCAAATATTTTAAGTAAATTGAGAAGGAGTATTACAGATTTTCTCACCTCCATCAATGTATTTCACTTGAATTAAATAACTTGTGAAAATCTCAATATATTAGAATGATTATTGCAATATCATCACTATTTAAGTTGCACACTAAATGCTATTCATACTAAACTAACTGAACATATTGCATATCAAAACTAACAAAATTACATAATAAGTATAGAATTGACTAAAATATTGATAATATTCTCTCAGTCTCAATATCGATTTATAAGTATAATTGAACATGAAATTTAATCACGTTCTTTTAGCATTTATTCCAACACTTTGAAACTAGAGTAACAATGTTGTTGCCTCTTAATTTTATTACCTCAGTTCATCAATAAATTACAATAAAGCAATTAAGTATAAGCATTATTAAAGTATAACCTCCCAAGACTTGAGGCCTCAGACAAAATGATCTTAACATGAATGATTGGACTACCCACATAACGTGCACTTCATTTTTAGGTAGCCTTTTAATAGGTTCTCAACTAAATTTATGTGCTCTCAACCTAGGGAAACTAGCAAGGGTGACCTACCCATAAGTTGATTCCATATTGTATATGAGTGAGGATAAAGAACTCAGTCAAGGCTAGTAGTGATTGGTGGGTCTAGTCATCATTACTGAAACTCTACAAGAGCCTTGCATTGTGGACCTAGGCATTACAAATGGTATAAAATCCCATTCCCCTCTTTTCTGTGGGGCCTATATGGGCATGTGCATGCTAATCTTGAGTTGTATGGTCTAGGCATGTTGGAAAGGTCTATCCATGGGGATGGAGACACTCTTGAGTTGGTAGTTGTGATTGGGAACTAGGTGTACATGGGTAACATTGGGTCAACACTAGAATTTAGAATTATTATAAAGCCATATGGTTGAGCCTTGATGAGGACATCAAGAGTCTAATTGGGGGAGATTGTAACATATTAGGATTTGAGGCCTCAGATAGAATGATAGTAAAAGGAATGATTGGACTACCTATTTCACCAAGGTGCACCTACTTTTTAGGTAGCCCATCAATAGATACTCTATGTTTAAGCACGCTAAACCCAGAGTAGTACTAGAATGGGTGACCTATTAGGAAGTTTCTAGGTTGTTCACAATTGAGGAAAAAGTGTGCAACCAAGGCCATTGGTGGTATGTGGGGCCGATCATCATTCATGAAACTCTACTAGAGCCTTAGGTTGTAGATCCAGGTGTTATATGATTTTGTTACAAATTTTCTCATTCAATCATGCACATAATTGAAATCTAAAAGTTAGGTTTATTGAGCCAAAACTAGTAAAATAGTAGGCATTATCATATACTTTCTTCACATTTTGTGCTAACATTCTGGAAAACTATGGCTAATATTTTATTTTAAACTCATTTCAAGTCCAATTCATGCCTCTACGGTTAACTCTAAGCAAGATTGGTCTAAATATGGTTGGAAAAGCACAAATCTCATTCTAATAGACCTCGAATTCTTTCTTCACACACAAAGGTATCCTACTGGACAAACAAGAATAAGGAAAGAGAAGAAGTGAACCTTTAATCCAACCTTGTTGATTGCTTTACCTAATAAAAGGGATACAAATGGAGAATAAATAACTAAATATATGATTTTCTGGATAAATTTATCTTATATTTTATTTTTTTTCATTATTCTTAATGTTCTTTCACCATAGTCGCCCTAGAAATTTTACTCTCAATATCCTCTACTAGTTAGGCTTTAATTGGAAATATAATTGAATTGAGAACCTTAGATATCATTATTTCCCAATTTTATTGAATAGATCTATAGTTATGCATTTTTTATTTGATTGCACGGGTGGTAGGGTTGCGTTGAGGAACATTTACATTAGGTAGTCTTGCACGTGCTACACAAATTATATGATATCTTTTTCATTTGAACTCTAGTTGCACCCATTCTTCTTGTATAAGATTTATATTCAAATTAAGTATATATATTAAACTTTGACACTAAATTAAAATGTATTAATTAATTAATTAATTATATCCTATACAATTGGAACACTTTTACAACATGAATTTGTATGCTTTTTCTATATAATTTTTGCCTTCTTTAAAGGTTAAAGTTTAATGTATACATGAAATTTAATTTGTAATTGTTAATGTAAAAATTCAAGTTAAAATCACATATGAATTCACCATAAGATGAAGTAAGAAACTAGTGAAGTTGTAAACTAAATTTATGATTTTCCTTCTCTTTTTAATTAATACATGGGATCATAAATTCATCCAACAATACATTTATAAGTATAAAACATAAAAAAACCATCAAGAGACAATTGGTAAGGATGTACAAACACCCCATCACCATTATCATGAAGAACCCAACACATATAGCCCCATGTTCACATATACATGTTAGCTATACCATCTCCCATCTATTAGTGAAGTTTGGTGTATTTATTCTTTCTAAAACCATCAACCCTCTAATACTAATCATAATGATGAGAGGGTTATAGGTATCGAACAACTCATACACTTCCCTTCCCCCAACTGCCCAAATCATTCGCCAATGTTTTCACCATCCTATGTACAACCGCTTTATATTGTGTTTCCTTTGCCATGTCTTTAAGATTGGAATCCATGCCTATATAGTCCAAGGAGGTTGAGTTCTCCCTAAAACCATATCCACTAATTGGGATTCCTCAATCTAATTCAATAAGACATTGATGTTCCCTCTTTCTAGAAGTTTTAAAGTTTCCACCATAACACCATACCCAATATCTATATGCACAAAGCATACACCCATGAATATTCTTATAATGACAGGCCTTGATTCATGCATCTAAAAATTAGTATCCATATTCCTTCTCATCGTTATATTCAATTTGAGGTTGAACATGTGGGAAGGGGGTATCAACTATAACACAAATAGATATTTCATACGCCCCTTTCATTCCCAAATCATCCATATCTTTCTTGAATTTTTCCCATCCAACGATTTAAAAATGGAACTCTAGCTACATTTAAGATACAACACATTCACTAAGTATGTCCACATTCTACCTCTTAGTGGATCTCCATCATCAAACCTCTTCATACATCTCTGTATTTCCACAATCCCCATACTATAGGATGGGAATGCTCCTACCGGCCACCTCTAATAGATCTATTAGAATTATTCTTCCATTGAAAATGAATTAGGTCCATTGAAGTCAAAGAGATCAGGGAAAACGAATATGTAATATCATGAAAATTTGAGACCATGTGTAGACCACTATCTCTCCATCAAGTAGAAGATTGTATGTAGTTTCCACCTTTTGTCTCTAGCATCACTTTATACTACATGAATCTCACATCTCTAAATATTCTTGTACACAAGTGCAAATCAATGAATCTCCTTCCATATCATCATCAAGGATCTAGGTATCGAGCTCCATCTCTAGCATTTATTTCCCAAGGAATTTCTTTGGTTTTTATCCTGCTACACTATTATATTACAAGTCATGATCAAGGAGAAGTGGCCATAAACAAAAATCATCCATAACATATTGTCCTTCTTATTTTGCATGTTCTAAGTGATTTGATGAATGCTCTCATGACCTTATTAATAGGCATGGTTCCTAAGGATATCCAATCCCAATCACTACTTATATCACACATAGCTCTCAGTTATAGTTTTCTATCAATTTGATTAGGCCACCAACATTCTAATCAAAGGGATATCTCACCCTCCCCAATCAACCATTTACAGTGAGACATAACAACTAGGAAAGTTCTCTAGATGATTCTTTAAAAAGTTAATGGGTGAGATCCAAGAGACAAGATATGTGTGTGAGAATCATCAATGACTAGTTGGTCCTTACATACCTTTGTCTACAAAACTTAGACAAAGTGATTCTCCTCAACAGACTACCTATATAGAAGTAGATATAACACCAATAGTCCATATTCTCCTTATACTTTTATACAATGTCCATCCATAGTATCACTATAAACCCATTCATACCAACTAGAAAGATATTTACTTGGATACATTTTCCTATAAAACACAAAATGAATGATGGGAACACTTTCATCAACATCACGAGACCCAAAAATATTTATTTTTAATAAGAAATTGTATCAACAATTCCTTATCACTTACTAAGTAATTAATAAGTGTGTTTCCAATAAGGAGTGATTCAAGTGGTCAAGCATGGTGTCTCTTAACAAATGGACCCAGGTTCAATTCCCAATAGCCATTTTGATTTACCACCCTTTAGGGTGTCCAGCCTCCATCACATGTATAGGGGAGGGGGAGAAAATCTTCTATACTAAACTTAAATGAGTGTGTTAATTAGGGTCTACTTATAGTAAACAAAGATAGAATAAATTAAGTTTAAATTGATAAATTCCAACTATCGTGTTATAACCCTTGGTGAAATGACCTTCTTGTTAGGTTAATGTGCAAGCATGTTCTTTTACTTATGAAATCCCCTATCTTGACCACATCCTACCAGAGTTGATGAGATTGCATGCAAAGCATGTCCTGTTTCATAGCATTGTTGTGCTGACTAGATTGTGATCTTGTTTCGCCTAATGTAGTTACGGATAATTCTTCCTCTGATGACCCATGACTCCATACTGAAAGCATCCTCCAAGGTTAGGTCCCCAATATAGAATTAATGATTCTTATATCACACTAAGCACATTCGAATCGGACCTTGTCTTATTTTGTGACTAAAACTGATCATAAATTAGCTACCTTGATAGATGGAGCTTCGTGTTCCATATCTCTTCCTTGGATGAATGAGACACAACCCCTTATTTTAGAAACTACTCTATTATGTTGTTGTTGATGTTGTTACTTTAGAAGTGGCATTGAAGGTCACTTCCAAGTCTAACAACCCTCTTGATAGATTTACTCTATCCCAAACCTCTTGAACAATTCAAATTCACACTTTATATTGACTACCTCTTAATCCAAGTGTACATTTCTAAAAATGAAGAGAATTTCTCCCTAGATTATATTATTCATTGTCTAGTGCTAATTCTCTATATTCACTTAGATAAACATCAACCATCGACTAAGATTCTATTACTATTTATATATAAATTTAGACATTATTCATTTCTATTTGATGTGATTAATATCAACCACATGATAAATAATCTATCCAAACGTCAAAATGTGTTTGTTTAAAGTCTCTAGGTCACTAAGGTCATAAACTTATATACATGAATCAGGCCCAAGCACGCCAAGGTTAAATGGAATTTCAAATGGTACAAGACACCGTGGGTCAATGACATTCAATCTTAGGAACATTAGGAGTTCAAAAAATGTTCCCCGCATAATTAATGAAAATTGTAGAGTGTGACTATTTTTATTAAAAATATGATCATACATTCAAACCGATCCTAAATACTAATTCTCAATCTTTATCTCTAAATTTCTCTAAGTAATGATTTTAGACTCTGCTATGATCTAGATCACACTCACAAACACACACAAAATTCATAATATGGGAATTTTTGTCTACAATGGATTTTTTGGCAACATGTGCTCCATCTTGGACCACCTTGATTGACTAAAACCCGAAAAGGATTTGTGCAAGAACTAAATCTCAAGATTGCAGAATAAAACACAATATCCATTAAAATCTACTCCGCAAATCTATTACAATGTAAACCCCACTTTTCATAAAATACAAAAACATAGATAAGAAGCATAAATTTGCATTCACTTCAAAAGGTGTGTCACAATAATGATATTCCTTATGTAATAATATAATTTAACTAAACTATCACATGATAAAGATAACATTTTTTATTCTCAAATCTTAAACTTTAATTCACTCTTAGTATGATGTGTTTCTCACATATAGTAATATAAATATAAAATAGTTATAGTTGGAACCCCACCAAGTCCTTTCTTTTGAAGATCTCAAACTAATCATTTCATGTCAGATGGCTCTATCCTTCTATTCTTGCTCCTTACATGTGGTCCTCGTGCCCCTTGTGATGCATAAAACAATTTGTACGTGGAATTGAACAGATTATATCTTAAAGATGATATAAAAAGTTATAATAAACTATCAAAATTAAACATAAATATTTAAGAAAAGACATATTTACTTTCAAATATCATTCTTTTATCTTGACCTATATAAGAAACCTCAAGTTGCACTGAAGTGCCTCTTCTCTTTTGCACCAAAGTGCCTCTTATGTTTCACAGAAGTGCCTCTTGTATTTTCATTGAAGTGCCTCTTAATTTGCTTTGAGGAGCCTTTTACTGAGGATCTGACATAATTTGTCATATTTTATCTTTTTCTTACTCTTGAAACTCTTATCTCTTATTTCTTAACTCTGATTTTAACATCATTCATGAAGGTGATATAATATACTTTGACAAGAAAAGAACATGCAATTCATTATTTATTTATTAACTTTTATCTTAGTAAGCATTTGAAACAATAAGTAACTCATTTATAGCATTTCATGTACATTGGACATATATAAAATCAATCAATACTTATGTTTAAAGTGAACAGACCGCTTACCTCTCTTGATGAAAAATGTAGTTTCTCTTCTTAGGTTGAAGAAACCGTAATTAGGTACTTGGGATTGATGAACCCTAATTACCATGTTCATAACATTTTCATATCAATATGTATTTTACTCATCAACTCAAACCCTAGTACTACTTCTTAGCAAGCTTGGGTCTAGTTGAAGGAAAAATAGTGTAGATCATAGAAATTTGGATTCCTCATTCAAGAACCTTTCTGAAACATATTTAAAAAATTTTAACTAATGAGTGGCTAATTTAGTATTAACTTCCAAAGAACCGACCAATTATAAAAAGATTGTAACTACTTTAGGATAAAATTTCATGAAATACTATCATACCCTTGTATCATGCGCCAAAGTTATCATGCACCAAAGTTTAGCAGTGTGGCACAAAAAATATAATCTGTGTGATTAAAATCTAATGTGACATGAATCAAATAAAATGCACTCAAATTTTGAAACCGACCTAATCACTAACACATCAAAATAGGCAGTGGGAAAAGTCATCGAAGTACAACTAAAATTGATCATTGAAAAAGAAGAGTGATGAAGGAGAATCAAAACTCAAGTATTTTGATTGGTCTTGAGCTACTGACACCGTAAATGAAATCTTCAGGTCCATGTGATCTCAATGAACCAAAACTCTAGCCCTCGAAGTGTCTGGAACACCACTGGGGAATTCCACAATGGCTATCCAGGAGCACTATCTGAAAGACTAGAAGGAGGATGATCATGGTACAAACCAAGGATATGGACAAGTCTAGGACTCCAACGCAGAGCTAGCCACATAGATATTAAGTAATGAGATGAATAGAGGCCCAATATTGACTACTAGATTTAGAACAAGGAGAAAAGAGGGAATGTTGAAATACCTTCAACTGGGGCAAACTAGGGGTTCAGAGAGCTTCCATGGGGTGAGTTTGGGTCTACTAAGGTTTCTCCTCAAGTTAGAAGTTTAGAGACACTTCACCAAAGTTGACCTTGGGGGAAGTGCAGGTGGATTTCATGGATGATGGGTTCAGAGAGATTCCATGGGGTGAGGTTGGGTCTACTAAGGTTTCTCCTCAAGTTAGAAGGTTAGATACACTTCACCAAAGTCGACCTTGAGGGAAGTGCAGGTGTAGTTTGGGAATGATGTTGTAGGGATGTTGAGGGGATTTCGATAGGTGGTACTCATTTTGAGATGTTCAGTGAACATTTTTGGGGTTTGACTTATATAGTTGTGGGTCAAAAAATGTTTGGAGAGTAGAGAGAGAGTCAAGAAAGGGGAAACTTGGGGTAGTCTAGTAGAGTGAGGACTCTAGGACACAAAACCCTATCATGTCAAGGATGGATTTTCTGAGGAAGAGGATGAGGTGATGGTGAGGGAGATATTTTCTTAGGCTTGGGTTGTATGGAGATAGAGAGAGAGATATACGCGAGAAGACTACTGCAAAGTCCAAGAAGTATTGGACTCATGTGACAAATATGACTCCTACATCTCAGTTATGCACTACATCCAAGAGTATGACGTGAAGTGGAACTCCATCCACGTGATAGTTTGGATAAAACCAAACTATAGGTTAGATAAGAATAGCGGGAATATCTTGATTAAAAACCTATTAATAGCTATATAGCAAATTCCTTAAATAATTTAGATGATCAATTAAAGTTCTCAATACCCATTTGAACCACACTATATTTGTAGGGTCTATAACATTTCAATCAAATCAAATTTTGACCTTGAATAAATATGATTCATAATTTTTTTTATTGTTTACTATCTTGATTTCAGTGTATTCAAAGATAGGATAAAAGGAAATAATCCTTCCTTATTTAGTCATATGAGTCAATTTTGATATAAGAAGTGATTATCCACTCAAGAATTATCATGTATATTTTTTAAGCCTTCTTGAAGAGAATATCTTGGAGGAGAGAGAACAAAGAGAGAGGATAATTCTATTGTATCTTTTATGTTAAAAGCTATCTTCAAAGAAATGTAAATTTCTTGTTAAAGTAATCTATTTTAGAGTTTCATGTTCCAAGTCTTTTACCTTTCCTTTTATTTCTTTGAAACATATCAAAGAGTAAGAGAGAGAAAAAGGATGTGAGACTAATTAGTGGTTTCTTTTGAGATAATTGAAACATAATAAAGCATAAATGAAAAGGAAAATATATTTTGGGTTTATTTATTTTCCCCTTACTTCATTTTTCTAAAATAGATACAATTTATTGGGATTTTTAGATTAGGCCCCTTTGTAAAATCCAATTCGATAAAAGCACATTGAAGTTCAAAATATATATATATATATATATATATATATAATTTTGATGTTAAATACAAACATCACCCGCAAATAGATAAAATATCTTCTATTATACTAACGTAACCATCATACCCCTATATACACCAAATTTATGGCCAAACAAACTCTAGATAAATCTATCTATCTTCCACATTTTATAGGTGCCCAACTATTGCTCATCTGTATAAATGTACTGTGATAGTTTGCCAATTCAAAACCCTAACCCTAAGAGTGATTACAGTCACACGCAACCCTATAGTAAGTGCCCAAAAAATATGCACCCACACAATTTTTGTGAAGTGACTTCACAAAACATCATTGATCGAGTCCTTTAGATGATATTTGGGGTCAAAAATCTCTCAATAAGCACCCAATAGATTCACATTTGTCAGTTCTTGAAGAACTTCTAGTAGTTACAAACAAGATTTGATCAAGCCCCAACCAAACCTAATATTTTTCCTTAGCCCTATAAATGAAAGTTATCATCTCTAACTTAGAAGAACATGAGAGTTCATGAAAGTTAGAGAGACATGAACTCTTGTATCCTTAAAATAAGTCTCCTCACCTCCAAAAATCCTAGCCTTTTTCCCTTAGGTTAGGGTCCTACACTACTTTCCATGCTAAGTACAAATAACAAGGATGAAATTATTTTCTAAACTTTTGTTTTTTAATTGTGGTTTTAATCTTCATAATTTCTACTCTCGACCTAACTTCTTTATTTGTTTAATACTTGATCAATAATGATATTCGATAATACAATGTCCAATTTGAATATTATGTACCTTGTGACATCGGAACTTAGCTAGATTAAATCCTATTACTCAACTAAATTATTAAGTGATCTTACTATGTGATACGACTCTCAAGGTTTTTCAATATACTGACAAAACTTAAATGGAGCAATGCTCAGAATTTCATCTGATTTGAAGCTTGCACTAAAGATATATGAATATTGAAAGAAAATGCCCATAATCACCTAAAACTACCTAAACCTAGCTAAATGGATCCAAACCTGGATCTAGGGAGGCGTACATAGGGAATCATCTTCCCTGACTGTCTATTAAGGGAGAAACCCACACATTATAGTATAGCGATTCTAAACCCACATTTACCTCTCGCATAATCCTTTTTATGTCAAAAGTGGTTCTCACGATCCAAAATCCTCTCATCTATTCAATGAACCCTAAAAATATTCAAAATGATCTCTATTTTGAAAATTTCCAATATGCCACGACAAGGACATGTAGACATTGTCACATGACACATCTCTATTGATCAAAGATTCTATTCAACCCTTAGAAACCTTTATTGCACCCTGGAATTGACAAACCCAGTGGAAATTGACCCCAATACACCCCAACTTCTCCACTTAGCTCTACCTTCATCCTTCTAAACCTACTAGCTCACACCTGTAACATCTCGTGATTTTATGTCATGGATATTATGGTCTTAACTTGAATGATTTGACTACCCATATCACCAAGGTGCTTTTTAGGTAATTTATCAAAAAGAACTTAAAGATTAAGTGTGCTTAGTCAAGATTAGTACTAGGATGGTTGACCTATTAGGAATTTTATCTTGGATTGTGTGTGTGTGAGGATAAATTATGCAGTCGAGACTACTGGTGATCTATGGGGCCAATTGTCATTCATTAAACTCTATTAGAGCCTTAGGCAGGGACAAATGATACCAAATCCAAATTCCCTCAAGTAGGTGGGTTCCATATAGTGGTGTGATGTAATCATGTTGGAAAGGGTAATTCTAGTTGACAGGGACATCTTTGCATTGACAGCTGTGATCAAGAGATGATGTGCATGTGTCATTATGGGATTGTATTGAAATGATGAAATATTATGAGGTTATATAGTTGAGCCTTGATTATTATATCAAGATTCTAAGTGGGGGAGATTGTAACATCCTATGATTTCAAGCCTTAAATAAAATGATCTTAGAAGGAATGATTATACTATCCATATCACCAAGGTGCACCTCCTTTTTATGGAGCTCATCACTAATAAATTTGTAGTTAAGCATGCTCATCCCAAACTAGTACTAGTACGGATGATTTGTCGAGGAGTTGATCCTGACCTGCACAAGTGAGGACAAAGTGCATAGTATAGGATTGTGGTGGTTTATGGGGCCAATCTTCATTGAAACTTTATTAAAGCCTTGGACAGTGGGCCCTAGTATTTACAACACCACTGAACCCCTTCTTAAAATTACTCATGCCATCACCATTAAGAGACCCCAATGGAGGATCCTCAACCCTTTCTAGGAGATGTAGTACCTTAAATAACTCCATCGGCAGAACACCCATACACCACATGGGTGGAAACTTGTCGATGGGCATTACATGTCTTCACCGGAGAAATCTAAAGCTCATGGATGCTACCAAGAGGATGACAATACTTAATAAACCCCAACTCCCTCCTTTTTGTGATATACTTCTTAATATTGTCTTCTTCCTATACAGATGCAACTCAATACACCATCTCGGGTCTACTTGTTAGTTTTGGTTGTTGAATGGCTTTTAGACCTCTTCAAAATCCCAAAAAGTCAACCATGTGCTCAGGCTTCTTTGCAAGACTCCCTCATACATTTTCACATCCTAGCTTCTTTTTCTTCTTCTTTAGTAAATTAATGGCATGAGTGATGTCTCTTTTTGATCGAATAATCAAGTTCTAAGTATTGTTAATATGCCCTAACCTTGTCAGGCATTTGATTTTCATGACATGGCATTTTCACCTTTTTTGTCCTCTAACCTTAAATAATGAAACGATGATATTTAATATCATGATCTTAACCCTTGATCCATATCTTGTTTACCTAGAATCTTATTTGTACCATTTATAAATATAATTTTTGTCTTATACTTAGAAAACATCCAAAAATGTATGACTTATATTTCCTCATTAAACAGAATAATGGTACTGAAGATACTTGTATGTACTCTTGAAATTATACTTTGCTATGTATTTTTTGAGCTACCATGTTCCATACTGAGTAGTATTTTGACTTGATATATTAAATATTGCCAAATAAATCTAAAACACAAATGATATTTTCCATTATTACTGCCCAAATAATGATGTTGATGTTGGGTTCAAGTGACCTCCTCATGTCGGAGTGATGGAGCTTGTAAAAAATGGTGCCATCCTCCTTCAAAGAGAGATATGGATCCAGGTGACCTCTCCCATATTATATGGGTGATGGAGACATATATATATATATATATATATTTGTTTGTGTATGTATGTATATAGGTATATATATAGAGAGAGGGAGAGAAAGAGTCAGGTTAAAATACACTTGAGTGTATAGATCGCATGCTACACTCAAGTGGTGATTACATATGTAGATCCTGTTTTTGACAAATCCAAACCATTGATATTCATTGTTATAACAAATACATGCTACATACAAAATTTGAGCTCATTTGGATTATTCTAAGTCACCCTTGTATGGTCAACAAAATTGGCACACAAAACTAATTCGAACTGTATCATTTTTTCAGCTTTAGATGAATGACCTATAAGTATCCAAATGAGCTAAAAATTTGTATGCAGAATGATTGTAAGGTGCTTAAGGGGATCAATGGTTCAGATTTTTAAAATAAATGTTGCATTATGGAAAATTACTTGAGTGTGTTCGTCTCCTTTACACTCGAGTATATTCCATCTTGACTCTCTCTCTATCTCTATAGATCTATATATATATATATATATATATATATATATATATATATATATATATATATATATATATATATATATATATGTGTGTGTGTGTGTGTGTGTGTGTGTGTGTGTGTGTCATCATATTGGGAGAAATAGTAATAAAAATATTTTTGAATACGATTTAGAATCGTTTAGTATTTATTTTGAACATAATTCCTAAAAAGTACTCTATCTTCTATTAATTTTTTTCAAATTGTTTTAATAGTGTACCAATGCAATGCATTGATTGTTCTATATTAACCATTTTAGGCCATGCAAGAAACTAAAGAACTTGTACCTACTCACATGTTGTTTCACCTATTATCTGTTGAAATAAGGATTTTACACCAATTTATCATCACATGGGACATTATGTAAAAGGGTTGTAATATTTAGTTTTCTTGGTTTCTCGTCTTGTAATTTTCCTTTCCATGGTACCTATATGCCTAGTTGTTTAAACACTAGGGTTCAATTTTAAATAAAATGGAACTTTATTTCTTTTGTGTGTATGATTGTGTGTGTGGTTTTTGGGCCACTCAGAGATAGGAACTCTAATCCCCTTAACACTACCTAGACACACAGTAGAATTGTGATTAGGATAATAATTAATATGGGACAATTGGTATTAAATATGTCATGGAAGAAACATATGGCATCTGAGAATGTGAACATGATGTACCTATTGTCAATGACCCTAGTTAGTATACATTTTCATACATGTTTACATATATCTTCAATATGTAACTATAAGTTGTAAGAATTCATGTTGTAATAATGTACATGTTGATTTTTGAAATGTTAATGGTGTATGAATCTATTAGATTGCTCATATATTGTGCATCAAGTCTTATGTTATATGCATTTTGGTATCTCCTACGATTCGCATTTTTGGATGTAACACCATGAACCTAGCTTAACCTAAATTCCTCTCTAATCTTTCTAATTATTGTAATTGCATGTTATATTAAGTTTTAAGAGAAAGTGATCAAGATATCAAGCTAGCAACCCGCGGCGCTCCAGGTGATCGACAACTACGACTAGGTCTTTCTCCCCTCAAACGGCGGGCTTGGGGGAGGGGGCTCCAGGCACCGGCAGAAGCCGACCCTCTCCCCCTATCTTTTTCCTCACTCGTTGGCTGCTGGGGTCACCGAGACGAGGGCGGGCAGTGCCTTCTACTTCTTTTGTTCCTCCTAGGCTGACGACGTGGCTCTCTGGATCTACAGATCTGAAGTCGGGGGGCGCTCTTGCTGGATGATCGATATGAGCAGGTGAGTAGAGTTGACCGGGGCGTGCTCTAATCTCTCTTCTCGTGCCATTCTGAGGGTTTTTGTGCCTCCGCTTTCTCCTATCTCATACCCTTGTGTTGGCGAGTTCTCCTTTCTTACCTCTTTCCCTCTTTAGTAGTTAGCGGTTGTTGGGCGGCCGGGTCTTTGCTTGTTTTTTCGGTGGTGGTCGTTTGTTGGTCGCGTCGTGCCTTGGTTTCCTTCTTGGGCGGCCGGAGAGATCGGACGCCCTTGGTGCTCCAGGCAGAGGAGGAGTAAGCTGGGTTTGGGCTTCGTGCGGGTCTTCCACCCCCTATTCGCAGTGGTGGTCGGGAGTGGTGGTGGAGTTCCTGGCACCCTCTACTCCCTGCCTTTGTATCTGCATGAGCATCCTTCCTTTGTATCTGGATCGCTGGGGTTTGGCCTCCTTCCCGGGTCATCTGGTTGGTGCAACCTTAGTGCTCGTCACTGGTAGTTGTGTTTCTCGTCCTGTTTATGGGGCGTTGTGTCTGTGTTGTTAGGTCTGTGTCGTTGCTTTGGGTCGAGCTCTTTGTCTGGTAATCTTTCGTTGTCTTCATGATGGTAATCTCTATCAACGGCTTTGCAAACTCCTCTCCAAATGTACTCATAGGTTCTTGTAGATTGATGAATTCCATCCCAGATAGCTGTTTTAGACAGCCACTACAAGAGGTGGACGGTGCAGAAGCGTACCTATCACATCCCAATCTGAGCCTTGTGCTATGTCTTTCCGCAAAAGGAGTTGTTGCTTGGTTACTTGATGAGAGATGTCTATCTTGTAGATGCCGTATGGCTTACTTTTAATGATATTGAGCTATTTTCAAAAAAAAGAGAAAGTGATCAAGATAAATCCTTATTTCGGTTCAAATTGCACATTGTTTGCCCTAGTTCTAAGTTTCCTTGAAAATTGTTGACTTAAGTGTTAATTCAATATAGTATGACGAGCAAAATGAAAATTATGCAAAAAATATCAAAACATGTGTTTCATTTCATACCCATACTTAGTTAAATCTTAAATTAATTGGTTAAGATATGATGCTAATTCAATTTCGTTTAGATGTGGTTTTCCTTTATTGTTTAATCACATGTATGTTTGTGGACTAGTGGAAAATGTTCACCAAAATTAAGGACCAAAATGCAATTTGTGTATACATTATCTAATTCTATATTTTCCTTCATGATTTTGTCATATTTTACAATTTTGAATGTTTTTGAGACTAGTTGATTAAGGGCATGCTTACCCTCCTTGTCTGGGGTCTAGATAGCTCACTTATGTTGTGGGTTGTTCTAGTTTTTTGACCATTTAACTTATATCTACCCAACCCCTTCACCCCATATTCCATTTTACAACCAACAAACCTTGTAGGACAAGGATGAGGAGCCTTCAAACCTACAAAATCTCCATGAACCTTGATGTGCACAAATCATATCATATTTTGGATCATGTTTGGTTGCATTTCCATGTTGTTTTGACTCAATTATCACTCTTATTCATGCTAGATTCTATATTTTTTGCTATTCTTGCATGTCTCACGATTTGAATTTTAGGTACTACATTTTGCAATGAAATGATGAGGAATATATCATATTATCACTTATTGGATCACTCCTCAAGTATCTACATGTTTTGGGGTTTGAAAGTGTGCAAATACCACTTTTTACATCATGTAAATCAGACCTACATACTAAAAGTTATGAGCAGAATACACAACAGCCCAGAACAGCCAGGTGCACGGCGTGCACTAGGGAGCGTCAAGCAGACTAAAAGTTTCTAGAAAGTTGCACGGCATGCACGCAATTGCACGACGTGCACCTGGGAGATAAAAGTTTTTGGAAAGTTGCACTGCGTGCATTTCTTCAGCGCACACCATGCACAGTGCATTCTGGAGCAAATTGAAAGTTTCTGGAAAGTTGCACAGCGTGCACTTATGGGGCATGGCGTGCACCTGGCAGTTTCAGCATTTTGAAAAATATGTGTTTTTGTTTAAAATGAAGTGGGAACTTAATGGGCGGTTATGACTGGTCATTTGCGGAAGTTCTCTCATCCCAGAGCAAGTCTAGAGCAGAGGAGGGCGATTTTGAGGAGAAAGGAGGTAGTTTCTTGCCAAAGGAGCCCATTTCTTCTTCTCTTCTTCTCCATTGTCTTCTCCAAGGTGCAATAGAGCTTCTTCACTCCACCAAGCTTCTTGGGAGAGAGGTTTTCCGGTTTGGAGCAGATGTAGAAGTGGGATTTTGTCCTCAAGTTAGATTTCTACCTTTCTTTGGTTACACCTTGGGATTACTTAGTTTTTCCTTCTATTAATCATGTTGAATTCTAAAAATTCTGCACATTTTCTGTTGTACACTATCATGGATGAGTAGTTCCTTTTTCTTAGGCATGGGAGAGTAGCTCCCATGTCATATCTTGTATGAACATATGAATTTCGTACTAAATGTTAGTTTCTTGTATGTTCCAAGAATTGTTTCAGATCTGAAATGTTTGTTTGTGTGATTGGCCATCATACTTGCATATTTTATGCTTTCTTTCATAATCTGAGAAGATGTGTTTGAGAGTATGGAGTTACTCTTTTGGCAACTTGTCCTTGACCGTGAGAGTGGCTATGATTATGTTAAGGAGCAAGGTTTGTGATTTGAAATGAAATACATACACGAGAGTGATGTATGGAGTTAAAATCGTCATCACTTCACCGGGAGGTGAGTGATGACTACAAACCTCCTTTGCAAGTTAATTAACATGTTTAAATTTGTATTTTAATATAATCTATGATGTGATAGTGAAATCCCAAGTCGAGGATATTTCCAAATGTGAATCTTAACCTTTCTTAAGTGATAATTTACTATTTTGTTTTAAATCTATAATTTAGTTGTTCTAATCCAATCATCTTGTGTACAATGATCTAGATTATTGAAAATCATAACTCTTGTGCCTAACTTACCAACGCTCCTTGTGTTCTACCTCGACTACAACTACTCTCGTATACTTGTGAGAAATAGCTAGTTGAGTAAAAGATCGTTCTTAATGATTGAAACTCGTTAGTGTAAACAACCAACAAGTTTTTGGCGCCATTGTTGGGGAACATTGATATTCCTGTTAGAGTAAGAGTTGTTCATAAGTAAATGAGACTAGATCACAACCTTCATATCCACCATCATATCCATAAATCATAATTCATCATGATCATCATAATTTGTAGTATCTTCCATGTTTGTTTTTGTATCTCACTCACTTTTTTTATTTGCAGGAGCATATGGGGTGTTCATAAAAAGATCCTTTTAACCGTGCATATCTCTACATTCAGAAAATGAAAACATCATTTGCAGCCCTCATGGAGAAAGAAGGAGTGAAGCCCAAACATGTATGGAGGAATCACAACCCACACAACCATCATCCATGTCACCATCATCCAAATGACTTTCACCCATGCCACCTTCATCCACATTACCATCATTCACACCTAATTCACCATCATCATATACACCACCAACACCCATACCACATTCTTCCACACCTTCATATGCACCACCCTCATCCACGGATCCTTCATCCATACCACCATCTTCACCCAAGCATCCATCTCAACAAGAAAGAGCAATCATGGAAGATGACCATCCCCTTAAAGACTTCATTGTTCCAGCTGCTACAAAAATCAATAGGGCTATCAATATCCCACCGATCGAGGCAAATGACTTTTCTATTAGCCCCACAATTATACAGATCATACAACAAAACCAGTTTGGAGGGACGCCAATGGAGGATCCAAACCTCCACATTGCTAAATTTTCGCAATTACTTAGCACTTCCAAGATAGACGGTGTTCCTACTAATGCAGTTTGTCTTCTTCTTTTCCCCTTCTCTTTGAGAGGCAGAGCCAAGGCGTGGCTCTATTCATTGCCAGGAAATCCATCAACAGTTGGAACGAACTCCTCAATGTTTTCTTAGTCAAATACCTTCCACCAAGAAAGGCCACACAATTGAGGAGTCAACTCATCAATTATTCTCAAAGGGATGGAGAGACCTTGTATGATACATGGGAGAGGTTCAAAGATCTTCACCATCTTTGTCCACATCATGGTCTAAGCAATTGGCTTCTATTGCAATCTTTCTATAATGGTTTATGCTACAATACAAGGATGTCTATTGATGTTGCTGCAAATGGAGCTCTAATGAACAAATCTTATAGAGAAGCCTATGCTATTATTGAAGATATGGTAGCAAATCATTGCCAATGGAGTCTGGCTACAAGCTACCACCCATCCTTTTCACACACTACTTCCAGAATGCTAGTGGAAGATCACACGATTGGTGCTATAGACATAATTGCAGCAAAGCTAGACACTTTATCACAAAGGTTTGAGAAGCTAAGCACAAAACCATTTCAAGCAGCCAATATTATTTGTGATGCATGTGGGTTGCTTAGACACTCATCTTCTACATCTTATTCTTCTTCTATTTATTCTCCAATGGGCTACACTCCATCGGACTTGTAATGAACGGGCCCACTGCCCAAGGCTCTAGGAGAGTTTCAGGAATGATGACTGGCCCCACAGACCACCACTAGCCTTAACTGCACGCTTTTGTCCACTCACGCGCAAGCCAGGATCAACTTCCCGACTGGTCACCCATCCTAGTACTACTCCAAGATGAGCACGCTTAACTATGGAGTTCTTTAGAGATGGGCTCCTGGAAAAGTAGGTGCACCTTGGTGATATGGGTAGTCCAATCATTCCTTTTAAGATCATCTTATCCAAGGCCTGAAATCCTAGGATGTTACAGGACTTCTATAGCAATGTGAACCCAAATTTCATTTAGCCACAACAACCACAAGTAACTTCTATATTAGAGTCCATGCTTGCAACATTTATTTCAACTCAAATGCAGCAAAATGAGGAGTTCCATCAACAAAGACAATCAATAAAGGGTGCCATTTGCCAACTCTCTTCTAAGGTGGACGATATTGCCACTCATGCACACATCTTGGAGAAAAAAATTGCCCAGCAAGCTCTTTCTAGCAAAGAAGCATTTCCACCTTTCTTTCCTAGTCCACCGGAGATGAATCCTACGTATTTCAAGCCGGTGACATTGAAGAATGGTGTTGTCGTAGAAGTATATCCTTCAAAGTATGATGATGTTGATATTCATGATGATTATGAAGTTGCAACTAAAGGGGAGAAAGCTACAACACATGCTCTACATGTTGATTCTTCAAACAAGCCACATGTCCTTCCTCCTCACACTCTAGATGACACATTGCTTTATAATTAGAACACTCTTACCAACTCATATTTTGATGATGCTTCAAAGGGGAATAAAAAGACAAATTGTATTGGTATACAAAAGACTTTTTTTTTGCAGCTCATAGGTGTTTTTCCTTGCCCCTAATCAAGGACATATTTGCAAGGAGGCATAAATCTTTAGCACAAGAATTTCCAGCTACAAATCAGAGCACCGGTCCTCCATGGACTTTGATGTTTCCACAATGATGAGGTACCCAGTTGCAACCTTTTTAGTTTGATTTATGCAGTGAGGACACTACATATTTCAAGCTTAGGGGGGCAACTCGATGGTAACCTAGTTCTTTTATCTTTTCTCTTTCATATTATTTGCTTCTTGTCATTTCCTTTTGTTTTGTGTTCACATTTCAGTCTTTTGTTTTCAATTCTGCTCTTCTGGTGGCAAATCTAGTATGATATGAGTTTTATCTTTTATATGTGGATAGAACTTCTATTCTTAACTGATTGTCCTCTTTTGATGAGAAATATCATTTGGAGAAATTGTAAAAGGCATGCATTAATCAAATGAAACCTTTTGGCCAACAACGTGTGCTTAGCTCTGGTTTATGCTTCTATCCTGAACATTCATCTTGCACATCCTTGATTGCTTAAAACATGTAATGGTTTCAATTTTTGTGAGTAAATCAACTTTACAACATCATTTGAAATATGGGATGCCCTTGCCAAGCTCTTAGTGCATTTTCAACCACTCTTTCAATGAAAAAAAATCAAAACAAATGAATGAAATCTAGCTAATGTTGCAATTTAGTTGACTCTCCTATGTTTTGAGAAGAAAAAAAAAGTTTCTTTTGAATTATCTCATCTTTATACCCCATAAAATATGAGGCTAAACCACCCACATATCATGCTAGCCTAGTGTAAGTCCGATCTGGCCACAATGGCTAGGTGGTATGTCTTGAAAGAGGGTAAAATACCCCAATCGACACTCCACGTGTGCATAAGCCTACATTAGCAATCGAGTGTCGGAACCCATAATCCATTATCGTATCACTTTTGGGAAAGAAGGAGAGTACAACTAAATTTGTTGATTTTAACTAAGATTTCATCATTTATATCCTTAATAGTTGAGAGTTTGAGTTGTACATCCACTAATTGCTTG